>CM053600.1:120689588-120744391 GCA_028646575.1 Pseudocheirus occidentalis | reverse complement strand
TCTCTCTCTCTCTCTCTCTCTCTCTCTCTCTCTCTCTCTCTCTCTCTCTCTCTCTCTCTCTCTCTCTCTCTCTCTCTCTCTCATTGTAGTCTCCTTCATGGGTTATAGAGCAGGAGTTATGCTAAAATCTTTACATGAGAACCTGGATTTTAATAGTTAGGTAGTTATAATTCTGAGGAACAAAAAGGAAAATAAAGTTTCATATGTTCAGAATTATAGAACTCGTTTTAGTATTAAGTAAACTCATCATTTAACTCCATTATTTGATTTGCTTCTAAAAAAGAATAACAATAGTACCTTAATATTTGTTTTTGTCCATATTTGAAAGGATTTATTGATAGATGACTTAAAAATTAACAATTCCACTGAGGAGGCATAAAAAAACAGATACCTATTCAATGGATTTTCAGCTTAATATTATTTAGACATTTTATCAATTTATGATGAAAGTCAAGAATGAATACAGAATTCTGAACACCCAAAACAAAGGAAATAACTAGACAGATAGCTCAGAGCACCTCTGAAGTACCATTCCTTTTTTAATAAAAGAAATATTTTAATGTAGGTAAAGAAAGGGAAAAACGATAGTATCTAAAAATATACATTTTCCTTTACACAGATGCACACTAAATTTCACAATTAAGGAAGTAATTCCACATTTGTCTTCCTTGCCGCCATTTCTTCAGGATAGTACACACTTAACTTCTACATTTTCTATTTTCTTGACCTGGGTGAAGTTTAAGAGAGTTGAGAACAGATAAATTAAGGGGCATTCTCATTGTTAAATAGCCAGGGTATGTTGGAGCCTCCAGTTCTTATTTACATAGATAATCATCTAAAATTTAGGTTCTAAATCTTTAGGACTAGATCTCCAATAGATCTGTTATCTGGGATAGTTGACTTGTAAATATTGGGTGCTCATGACCCATACATACCTTCTCATTCTGTGAATTATTTTTTCCATATCTTCCTCTAAATCCTCCATACTGGGCCTACCAAAGGGAAGGGCCTTCAGGGTTTTGTTTTCTTGTTTTTGTTTTTTAACACCAAAGGAACACTTGGGCAGCCTATGTATTGTTCTTGATCTTGCTACACATAAGCCTATCTCCTTTGATATATAGTTTTTGCAGAAAGAGAAGTCCCTAGAGACAAATATAAAAGGAATATGGGAGAAATGGAGGAACTTGTCTTTATCCAGTCTGATTACAGTAGAGCTTGTCTCCACCCATTATTGCTATTTTTCAATGGTAAAATACATTCTTTAAAATCAAAGAGACGGATTAGAAGTTGGAAAAGGGAAGTAATGGAAGATTAGAGGAACAGCTCTGTTGGGAATAATGTCATGTGCAAACTCTCTAAGCAGGAACTCACTGAAAATAGCTAAAAACATGAAAGAGTAAAAGCACTTTTTCTTATAAGTGAATCAACAAAATCCAGATGTTAATACTCAGTGCATTTTATTTTCTGAGAATGTTCGTAATTATTTACAGGAAATACAATTTAGACTGTAGTAGAAATTTCAGCTGTTCACTAACATTGGTTAACTTGACCATTTGAAAAAATGCCTTGTTACAAAACATAGGAAGACTTTATGAATTGAGTTTATTTCTAACATGTGCAATACATTTTGTGGTGAACTGAGGCCTTTGGGACTTAGAATCACAATGTGATCCTTAACACATTCAGCACTGACACAAGAGTGCTATCTTCCTTGCATGGAAAAGAAAATCATGTACCATTTTTTAAAGAGTTACTCTGAGGATACACTAATTCAAAATACATTTCCCTAAGATATTTCCCTCAGGAACAGATTCCTATTGTAAATACAAAGGTACTATAGAAACTTCTGCAAACAGAAGAAAAATCATCTTTCCAGCAATGATACCAGCTTTAAATGTGTTGAAAATCCTTTCTGAGCTTTGGGAGGAAACACCACCAGTTTGACATTTTTCATTTGTCTAACCATGAAGAACAGAAAATGTCACCTGGAATGTGTCAGGCTGACCACTAATGGAAACCACACACCATTGGTATGATCAGAACAACAGCAGGTCCACTTTTTATAATACCGTAACATGAAAACAGACGTAAAAATGTAAGTCATCTAGTCAATACTAGGGGAAAAAATTAAATGGCCCTAAATGTGTTGTTGCTCAGTCCTGTCTGATTCTTTACGATGCCATTTGAGGGTTTTTTAGCGGAGATACTGGGGTGGTCTACCATTTTCTTCTCCAGCTCATTTTACAAATGAGGAAACTGAGGCAAACAGGGTTAAGTAATTCACTCAGAGTTACACAGCTAATAAGTATCTCTGGTCAGATTTGAACTCTAATCTCCCTCCCTCTTCCTGACTCCAGGCCTGGTATTCTACCACTGTACCATCTTTCTTGCCCCCTTAAACGTGTAGTACTATGCAAATTTTACCTAAGTCTGCCATTATACCACTGGACGTAGTATTTAAACAAAAGGAAAAACAATTCTTTTTTTTAAATGGGCTTTTATTTTTCAGATTAGATTGTCTAGGAAGAAAAAAAATGCCTACATCATTTATTTTGATGCATCCATCTTGGGAAATTGACCTGCTTGCCTATCTTAAAGAACCTGTGCAAACTGATTGCTTTGACCTCAAAAAAGAAATTAAAAAGGCTAAAAGCAGACTACAAATCAATGACATGTACAATATTTTTCTATAAGACTCAGCCTGCAATCATGCCCTCAATTATAAAAACGTAACATGGGAAAATGTCCAGAAATTTTATTTAACACAGAACTTTCAGGTCTCCAAAGCAAAATTCCCTGCTTACCTACCACCTCTGATGATGTTATATTTCAGGTTAGAGTGCAATTTCCTGGATTATATTACTGAGATAGCACTGCTACCTCCTTAGTCCCAGCGCTGGTTTTCCTGATGGCATTCTAGGTCCATTTCTGGGAAGCTGCCAGGCTACACAGCTAGAGCTCTTGTCATGAAGTTTCATTCCTTCATGGACGCTGCCTCCTTCTGAAGGAATAAAATCTCAGACTTCTGGCTAGATGTATGACACTGCAAAAGTCATCAAACTGTCCTCAGACTTAGTTTCCTCATCTGTAATTTGGGAATAATAAACACATTTGTCTCAAATATCTACTATAAAGGATTAAACAAGACAACATAATTTACAAGCTTCAGCCCTCTGTACCTGGGAGTTACTGTTACTTTAAGCCACAAGAAATTCTATTTATGATTTACATTATGGTCCTAGAAGTGTCTAACCCAACTCCTGTGGCCTGAGTGAATTGTCTGCCTATTATGCTACAACATAGATCAAATTTACTTCTGCATATTAAGTACCCCAAAGACACATCATTATCAGCTTTTTTGATGATAATACAAAGCTTAGGCCTGGGCACATGGGAGAGAGTAGAGAAGAGGAAAAGGAGGTAGAGAAAGGAATAAGATTTGCCTTGAGTTACTTTTTTGTTGACAGTAAATAAGGCAGTTAGGTAGTACAGTGAGTACAGTTCTGGATCTCCATTCTGGAAGACCTGAATTCAAATGTGAATTAAGACACTTACAAGCCACATGACTTGGTGTAAGTCAGTCTTATTTGTCTGAGTTTCCTCATCTCTAAAATGAACTGAAAAAGGAAATAGCAAGCTAGAGAAGGAAATAGCAAGCTAGAGAAGGAAATAGCAAACCACTCCAATATCTCTGCCAAGAAAACCCTAAATGGGGTTATGAAAAATAGGATGTGACTGAACAACGTTATACGCTATCTATAGGTGAGTTGTTTTGTTTTGTTTTCTTTTTATTTTTTTAGCTAAACATGGTTCTAGAGATCATAAGTCATACAGGTTATAGATCATTTGTGTCCTTATATATGAGGAAACTTATAAACAATGAAATTATATGACTTGCCCAAGCTCACATAGGTAGCAAGTACTAGAATTATCTGAGCTAAATTCAAATGTCAGTGCTCTAACTCCAAATTCAGGACCCATTTTACCACATCATGATGCCCCACTAATCTTGGAACTCCTTAACAGCCGAGAAGTGGAAACTGCTTCTCATCATACCCTTTAATTTTCCTAATATATTATCATAATAAATGCATCAGTGGAAGGCTTTTTACTGGTAGTCCTGCCACTGATAAAATCACAGGGGAGGAATGTATATATAGAGAATAAACATAGAGATACATTATTTATATGCATATATACTTATTGAAAACAGTAAAATTCAATCTCATATCTAATCGGGAGAGTTTAAGACAGAAACAAAGTGTTAAAGAAAAAACTGACATTCTCAAGAACAACTTGCCATGCAAACAATATATCACTTTCTCTTTTTTTGGTCTCATCAAATGAATGTCCAGCTTAATTGGTGAAGTTTTATCCCCTATGATTTTGTGGCAATAGAGCACACTAACTATTCAGTTTGCATAAATAGGTTATCACCATAACTAGACTCCAGCTATTGTACAGAATTATTAGCCAATTACCAATCGCTTAGATACAGTTTATTTACTTTTCATTCCACAAATATTAAATGCCTAGCATGTGGAAAGACTTGTAATATATGTGTAAGGGAAATAAAACAGTAAGAAATAAAAAGAATCCATTCCCTCCTAGGGTACACACAACTCTCAAGGCTGAGTAGGGAGGGTGTAACATATTCTGTAGTACTTGCGATGAAAGTTGCTGTCCATCTCTAGAGATAGAACTGGTAGAGCCTAAATGCAGATAAAGAGAGATTTTCTTTGCTTTCTTTATTTTTCTGGAGGGTTTTTTTGTCTGTTTTTTCTTTCACAGAATGAGTTACATAGAAATGTGTTTTGTATGACTACACATGTCTAATCCATGTTAAATTGTATACCTTCTCAATGAAGGGGGTAGATGAGAAAGGAAGAAAAGTTAGAACTCAAAATTTGAAGGAAAAAAGGGATGTTAAAATTGTTTTTACATGTTATTGGGAAAAATATTAAATAAGATTTTTTTTTAAAGTGAACAGTTTATCGCTGAAGATAAGGGAGTGAATTGACACGAACAGATCTGTACTTTAGTATTACTAATTTAGAAGTGGTGTGAGGATGGATTACAACAAGGAGAGACTAGAAGCAGGAAAACCTGAAACAGAATGCTATTGCAGTAGTCCAAACAAAAGCTGAAAAAGGCCTCAAAAAAGTGATGGTTTACGTTAAAGAGAAGAAGACTCAAGCAAGAAACAGTGCAGGTGGAATACATAAGACTTGCCAAATATTTAGATATTGGGAGATGGGAAGATGGCAAAGTGAGGAACAAAACTAAAGTTAATGAATCTGGGTAACTGGAATGATGGTGCCACTCTTGAGAAAAATAGGTACACTCGGAGTTAAAGGATGTTTACAAGTAATGAGTTTTGCCTTGGACATTTTGATGTCTAAATATTGATGGGACTCCCTAAGGCAGATATTTCCAGTAGGTAACTGACAACATGCAAATGAAGTTCAGGACTGAGTTCATGAGGAGCTTGGACAGGATGTTTTCTCAAGTCTATTCCAGCTTTAAATCCCATGAGTATTTTAATGGATTTTGTATGTTTTCCTAAGCAGAGACATTCCAAATGCAGGCATAACTCTTGGATTGCCCAGTGTTTAATACTGTTCTCAGATTTTTGGCTTTTTAATCAGTTTAAATAATGAGGATCACACTGTAGTCTAGGAGATGGAGTAATTAAAAAGGTAAGTGGTAATAGTACTTGTCAAATTTTTCCATCATTAAGGCAGTTTCTTCTAATCTAGTTCCTTTGTTAACAATTCCTCTACATGACCTACTGAATGAAACAAAATTTGATTTATTGAAAAAGTTACATAGGTCACCTTTTCTGAGTCTATTACTAGAAATGATCTATCAATAATTTTAGCTATCAATTTTTTCTCTCCTCTCAGGTTATTGTAAAGGAGAAAAAGGGAGAAAAAAGATCAATTTTGTTTGAGTTCCTAAGAATTCATTAACTAAGCAATGTTAATAATTTCTGTAAGAAATGAGATTATAATAATCATTGAAAGTAATCAGATGTTACTGAGGAGGGATTTTTCCCCCTTTTGTTCTAAAGCAAGCTAGTGTATACTAGCTTATTCTACAGTCAGAGAGAGTAATTTCACACTCCACCAAAGCAGTAACTGCACTGAAAATGTGAAATGAGCAATAAAACAACAACATGTGGCTAAAAAGCACGAGAATAATTAAACAAATAACCACAACCTACCTAGATTTTTATCTGTTTCTTCTACTAGCCCTGTGGTGAAATCAATTAATGTGAACTGAAATATGGTTTTTTTCTTCTTTAAATAATGAGAGGAAAATAGCGAAGAAATAGTTCTGAGACATGTTCCATGTGCCCTGTGATTTGAGTACCTGATGAATGTAAAAAAAAAGTTTTTTTCACCCTTTCCAGAAAAAAACCCTATAAAATTGTTTATAATGAAACATGATCACAATAATAACTCACATTTCTGTAGCATTTTAAGATTTACAAAGCATTTTTCTCGTAACAACTCTGTGAAGAAGGTAGTAGTAAGTATTCATATCCCTATTTAACAGATGCAGAAAGTGAGGCTTTAGACAAGTAAGGATATACAACTAGTAGGTGACAAAGCTGGGTTTTTAAAGCAGATTTTCTTGTCTCCAAGATCAATATTCTTTCTATTATATCATAGGGTTTCTTACAGAAGTAAAGAAAACCCATGGAATTTCAATGAGATGAACCAATAAAATCTAACAGGTAATTTGTGAGAATCATTAGCAATCTACGACAACTCCCTTGTGTGTGATCATGGGACACCTTTATAAATCACCCTCCTAGACCTAGGCCCAACACATTGGGGATATAAGAAAAGAAAAAGCACACAAACTATAGTATAACCAACGGTAACCATATTTCTTAAAGGAAAAGTGAATTAGAAGGGAAAAAACAATACTTTTGCCTTTTGAAAAGGATTATCACTCAAAAGATTTTCACAACCTACCCCTGCAGAGACTCTATACTGATGGTGAGAAAAACTTGCAACATTTGGATATCCTATCTTGCTCAAAACTTCTTTTAATCTCTAGTCAACACTGAGACTCCTCAAAAGTAGGGTTGCATTTTTTAGTGTAATGACTAATAACCAAACTTACACTCCACAATTTTATGTATGTGCCAGAAGGTCTAAATTACTTTAAGCTCAACTTTACAATTCATATTTGCTAGCATCTTGAAAATATACATGCACTACAATGCAAAGTGCTAAAGCAAAACACTCTGAAGTGGCATCACACCCTCTTCCCAAATAAGAAAGACTTAGGTGGTACTACTCAGGTACTGTTCATGAATGGCAATTAGCAATTTACTTGGGGTGGGGTGGGGGACCTCATAGACAGAAAAGCCAAATGATAAAGAGTGTTATAAAGACACCAGAAGACATAATTAAGTGAAAAAGAGAGCCATGAATTCTCAGTATCTTCTGGTAAAAGTCTGAATTGGAGGGAAAATAATGACTTAAGTGTAAATTCTACATCGATAATTAATAATATTAACATTTTTCACAGCCCATATGAGCTATCACAATTTTTAACATTTATGTCATACCTGTATAAAAATATATCTAAATGGCAGCGTGTATGCTAGAATTGCACATTTATTATAATGTAGCAAAAGCTTCTGGTTGAACATAAATAGCCACTTTTCTTTGGCTGTCTTTGAACAGCAAGGTGGCAAACATTTTTAAATGATGTCATTTAAAATAAATTAAACTGAAATTCAATATCATTTAAAATTAAGCTTTTATAATAAGCGATTATCTCTGGGTTTCATCCATGGAAGGAAATATCATTTTACTGGTGAGATATTTGATACTTCTTTAAATGAAAATTGGAAAATTAATGCAATGACATTATATTTATAGTAAGTTTTAAGCACATATGGTTTATCATTATCCCTAGCTGCATAAATTAAAGAATTTACAGAATTTTCTAACACAGGTTGTATGTCTAATGTTCTATCTTCTTTCATAGGATCCAACCTCTTCCATAATAAAGAAAAAAAAAGTTCTTGTTTTTATGGATTCCACTGAGTAAGGAAAACATCAATAAATAATGAGCAAACATACTAATGAATGCAGCAGTAAAGAGATACAGATGTCCAGGAGATCAATATGGGCCATACATTAGTGTTTGCCTTTCAGAAGTGTTTTAACTTAAAAAGAAAATAAAACCCTACAGTTTGACTTCACAATTGTCCATCCTTAAAAAATCTTTTGACTTAGATTTTCATGGAAGTAACTGTGCAAACAAATGCTTAGAATCTTCAAGGCACTTTCTTCAGAAATTTAAAAACAAGATAAGTATCTCAATTCTGCCCAAATCGGAAAGTGCTTTAATTTGCAGGTAGGCTGAATGAGGAGTAATAAAAACTGACTTAGGGCCATCACAGGGAGTCTGGAGGAAGCAGATAGAATTATGCTGGCTCCAAAAAGACAAAGGAGGAAAGACCACAACTTTAAGTCTTTATTCAAAATTCTAAGAACTCTAATTTCTTTTTGAGAAAGCACTTTTGGTTTAGGACATTCATAAAGCTAAAAGCCAAGTCTTCTCTCAAAATGCAGAGAATAGAGAGTTCTGTGGTTAAAAGAAAAAGAAAAACCAGTGACCAGAAGTGAGTAGAGTATTATTGATTGCTGAAGACTCTGCCCAAATGGTGAAATTACTTTGGAATCTTTCTCAACTACAAATATATCTTCTCCCATCACTTTCTTGCCTGAATAGTTCTATGAGAACTGCAAAAGGTGAAAATGTAGGCTTTTCCTTTGGAAAAGACAGGTTTCATAACAATCTAACAACTACTGTTTATTCAGTTCCTCCATCACTTTAATATATTTACTCAAGAAGGCCTATTCAGGGAAGGAAGCATTTCAGCCCTTATTACCCTCCCTTCAGCTCAGGGCTCTTTTTATGAAAATTTAGAAATTTCCCACTTAGAATCATCCAAACTTTTGAATGTAGTTTCTAGGCTCCTCTTTAATTACATGTATAGAGGAGGCTTACAAAAAATCAGCTATCACTGACACAACAAAATAGGAAATAATTTCATCCTTGCCAAGACTGATTAATATCATTAAGGGTCATTTTAACACCTGTCATTAATTCCACACTGGTGATAGCTATAAGTACCAAAAAATTTTTCCCATTAAAAAAAATGAAGAATTATACTCTACTCAATGTTAATCATACTTAACAAAGAATAAAAAATGAAAATGGGAACTTGTAATGGTAATGGGAATTTGAAGATCTTCCCTGCCCCTTGTATTTGTAATCAAACAGGTACTTAGCACCTTGTTCTAAGTTCATGATTGTGTTAAGTATTAAGACCCAGAACTTGTGAATCCCAAAGTGGGATGAACTTGCTGATGTAACAGGAAGGGGCTGGAACAAGGAGGAGCTAATACCTTATATAAAGAAAAGCCCAAGCTAGAGAGCCAGAATTTCTGGGAGCAAGTAGCATGGAGGGTAAAGAGCTAAGAATTGAGAAGAGAACTGAACTGAGAACTGAGAAGAACTGAGAAATGAGAAGAGAGAAGATTTTGAGAATAGAACTTGTGCGTGCAGAACTTCTTCTGGGAGCTGCCAAGAACTGAGGTCCAGCCAGAGCTATCAGGAACAGGAACTGAGAAATGAAACGAAAGGAGAACTGGGAGGAAGCAAGACTGTGGTGCTGGTACTTTGTCTGTGTGCTTTGATGTTACTTTGTCTCAGACCTTGTTGTTGGGTCTATGTTGATTTCTCACGCAGAAAGTGAATTGATGACGATGCAGGCAATGTGTTTGCATGTTATTGTGGCTTTGTTAAGCTTTGTCTTCCTAGAAACAGGAACCGTGAAGGACTTGAGGTGGACCAGACACTGTAAGCTTCAATATGGAACAGGAACAGCACATGAAGCTAGACAAAGAACTGAGAGTGGTCTGTCTTTGAACTCAGGTGGCAGTTGGATAGATTTGGGCAGGAGCTGGAACCACGGAAGAGGAACCATGTAAGCTGAAAGCCTGCATCAAGTCAATATAAAAAGACCTCTCCTTGGGTATTTAATGCAAACTGAGAAAATCCTGACTTACTGTGGCCTAGGGGTAGAGAACTCTGACTTTTTTATTTAGATGATTGAGTTAAGGACTTCTCCAATTAAGAAGAAAGAAGCTTTTTTTTTGGTTGAAGAGATTAAGACAATGTGACCTAGGAGCAGAGAACTTTGACCTTCCTACTTTGTGTCAATTAAGGAGAGGCCTCCTTAAGGATGATTGAATTAAGGATTTACTAAATGAATGTTACCATGTGGTCATTTTAGTGATAAGTTGTTATGCCATAACATTGTGAATGCTGTACTGTGATTTCTGTAAATGTTTTGTCTTAGTTTGTTACTGAATAGAGAATTTACTATGCTGTGTAATCAGAACCGTGAAGCTGTTCACAACAGCAGTCCTCTGAAAATCTGCTTGTGCTTCTCTTTACCAGACTTGAAAGAGCACCTGCCAGAAAAGATGCATCCCTTTTTAAGTATCATAACACTAACATACTGTCCTCAAATTTTCAAAAAAAACCAACAAAGCAAACTATAGGACTGAAAGCTTATACATTGAAAAGGTGCTATCTCACAAATTAGAACTTGTGTCCAATAAAACATTTTGACAGTGAGGTCTTGTTACTAAGATTAAGTGATCACATTTACATGTCTAGCTTCCTCCTGTCTTTATTTGCTTTAGAATGTGGTTGCATATGAGGTTACATATTAATTTTCAGGTCCCCTGGTTCTGAAAGCAAAGGCATTCTCTACAGTGTCTTTTAAAGTACCTGTAAAGAGGACTAGTTGTTGTTCAGTAAATGATAAGATAAAAATAAACCAGAAAATGATACTTCAGTTTTGCTCCTCTATAATAAGGACATTATGGCGATGAAGGATATAGAAGAACTGGATAAGCATAAAATGAAGCTTGAAGCCATACTAAATTTGTTTTAGATCATAGGTTTTCAAATTTTTAAAGTCTGAGAATGCTTTTTTTTATTAAAAGAATAATATCACCTTGATTAAGCTATAAAATTTTAATGATACCTTTAAGCAAACAGTGATAAAGCAAATTTCCACCAGTAGGTAGCCAATGATCCATGGTAACTGGGAAAGGGAATGCATCTGTGGGAGGAGGAGAAGGAGGACGAGGAGGAGGGAAGGAAACGATGATAACAATAAGCAGTTATTAAGGTATTGACTTTGAAAATTAAAGTTATAATTAAATATCCTTCTTTCCTTGTCATGTTATTGACTGTTTAGGTCATAAAATACATGTAATGAATTTTCTGTCTAGAGGGAGCAATTCAGTCCCAGCTATGATTATCATTATAGCCAGGACCTTTGACCTCATGGATATGGGAATTCCATCCACCAAAGGCAGATCATAACCTTCTTAAAGAGATTATCTGATGCTTGGAGACATTGAAATTTCACCATAGACATACATCAAGTTAAGTATCAGAAGCTGGATTGTGTACCCAAGAATTCCCAGCTCCAAGTCCACTACTCTTTTTGACCTTGAATGTTCCTATGTATAAATCCACTGGTACAAAGTGAGTATGACAAAATTTAGATATAAGAAACAAAAGAAACCTTGATTTAATAATGATATCTTAGCTAATTTAAAATTTCAAACAAAAAGTTATATTAGTTAGTTATACTAGAAATTCCAAAGTCAAGTAAAGAATGAAACTTGGACTTAGAAACAAAACAAAACTAAACAAAACAAAAATCTGGGTTTGAATTTGAGCTCCCTAATCTCTACTCTACCTGCAACTTTTGTGACCTTGGCAAGTCATTTCACTGAGCCTCAGTTTTCTCATCTGTAAAATGAGGGGGTACAACATACTTGCCTTCTGAGGTTGCAAGTATATAAATTCTTTGGGTCTTTAACCTTCAAGCTTCCATAGAACTTCAGGATTCTTTGCAACTACACTGACAAATATGAATTTAGTTCTTCTGGGGTTAAGTAATTTCTGAGCAGAAATAATCTTTTCATGGGGGTCATTTTTTAGCACTCTGGGACAAATTGCTGACTCCCACTTACTGGCAAGTCAGGTCCAGAGGGGATGGCTAACTATTTATCCCGTAGGGATTCTATAGGAGTCACCATGTTGGGTTCATTGGACACCATTAATTGCATCTCCCCCACTTCTTTAATGCCCTCTGGTACAGGCACAAGGGTTTCAAATACTCTTGGCACACCTGATGTCTCAATGCTTTTCCTGTTCAAACTCCTTCTCTGATAGAGAGATAGAAAGACAGAGAGATAGATATAGAGATAGACAGACAGACAGACAGATAGACAGATAGATAAGATAGAGACAGATGTAGATATTTATACCCTGAAGTGAGTCTAATTCTTTCAATCAATAACAATACAATTGTATGAGTAGGTATTTATGTATATTATCAAATTAATCCAATGTCTCAAAAACACTTCTTCCCAAACTGATTAAGGACTTGTTTGCACCAAGTTTATGTTTTTAATGGAATTACCTAACAGGCTGATTGCCTGGACCTTCTCAATTAAATTCAGGTGCCCCCATCCCTATACTTTTTAAAAATCATTTTATTATTTTCCCCCAATATGGCACTGAAGGTGAAGAAGGAAGCTGTTGTCCCTCCCCCACCCAAGACAGAAGCCAAATCCAAGGCCGTGAAGGCCAAGAAGGCGGTGCTGAAGGGTGTCCATAGCCACAAAAAAGAAGAAGATCCGAACATCCCCCACCTTCCGGCAACCCAAGACACTAAGACTTCGAAGGCAGCCCAAATACCCTCGGAAAAGTGCCCCTTAGAGAAACCAGCTTGATCACTATGCCATCATTAAGTTTCCTTTGACCACTGAATCTGCTATGAAGAAGATCGAGGACAATAACACCCTAGTCTTCATTGTGGACATCAAGGCCAACAAGCATCAAATCAAGCAGGCCGTAAAGAAGCTATATGACATCCATGTGGCCAAAGTCAACACACTTATCTGGCCTGATGGAGAGAAGAAGGCCTACGTTCGTCTTGCTTCAGACTATGATGCATTAGATGTAGCCAACAAAATTGGAATCATCTAACTTACTGTGTCCAGCTGTGTCCCATTCCACCTACAATAAAGAGTTTTCCAGAAAAAAAATCATTTTATTATATATTCTTTGTAATCCCTCCCTAAGGACTCTCATTTCACATATTGGCACCTTTGCACTGTTTTCTGGATTTTTGTAGACTTCTTATTTCAGTCTTATAAGTAGGTATCATGATGATCACATATTGTTGATGTTGACATGGTCCTTCTGATTTCATGGGATAGTAGATTCAGAACTATAAGGAAATCTTGTCCATCATCCCCTGTTATAGATGGGGAAAGTGAGGCCCTGAGTTATGTGATTTGTCTAAGGTCACACAGGCAGTAAGTAGCCTAGTCAATATTCAAACCCTGTCTGCTGACATCAAATCCAGTGTTCTTTCCATGGAGCAATGTAGTTAGTATATTTAAATTTTCCTTACTGATATTTGTTTGTAGTAAATTTATCTTAAATCAATGCCTCCTTTGCATAAGTAGATTGACTGGCTTCTCTCTTCTCTTCTAAATATGTTGTCAGGAATCAGGTCTTGTGGCCACTTTTGGAACTTGTTTTTCAACCTGGAAATTTAGAACTAAAAGGGACCTTAAAGGTCATCTAATTCCACCTGCACATTTTGCATAGGTGGAAATTGATGCCCACAATAATTAAAAGCTACAGTCATATCAATAGAAAATAGTGAAATTAAGATAAGATCTCACTTTATATGATTCATGTACTCTTCTTACTATACCAAAACTAAGATAATCTGATGCACAAATAAAAGAAAAAAATAAGCAAAAAAAAGCAACCAACCAAACAGAAAACACCTTTTGTTCTGAAGATAGAATCCTCTCTAGAAGCATAAAAAATAGAGCCAAACTTTTTTTTATGAGTTTCCCTTTAAATAGTAATTTATTTAGAAAAAAACCTATCTTTTCCTCAGGGTGGCAATGCCAATTCCATATTTAGATGATCCGTTCAATATTTTTAGAATTTTTTTTCAGAATGTTAGTACATTTTATGGCATTCTGATATGAGGAAGATTTCTTAAACGAAAGTAGATTTCAATTAAGCTTTGAACCACAAATATATAATTCATGAGTTACAGCAATTCAACAATCTGGCACAATGTTTCCCAGACCCACTATGCTGGGGAGCTATAAAATATCTACCCCTTGTACCCTCAGCAGCCTCAGTCTTGGATCTCAGAATGTAAGATCCAGGAGAAGAAAGAAGAAAGGAGCTAGCTAAGGGTAGGCAGAGCAAGGCAAAAAGAGAAGTAAGGGGCTAATGATTCAGTCTCCAAGAAGAAGATGGATGCTCTCTTGTCCCTCATATTACAGTGGGCATCCCTTTCTCATATCAGTTGAACTAAATGGTCACTGAGCTCTCTTATAATTGTCAAATTATATTCTGTGAAATGCACAGGTTTTTAGAATAGCCTTGATAATAAATGTTTTGTAGAATTGTGTAAACTTGGAGCAGTCTGGTGCTGTGTTGTCCAATCACACTCTAATGAGTAATAGTTTATATTTTGGAGACATGTTTAGGGAAGCTCTTTATTATGTATTAAGACAGTGTTGACCTAAACACTGCATTTAATTTCATAAATACCTCCTTTTTCATATATAATACATGGTGTCCCCAAAGTTTTAGTCATTTTAAGTTTACTAAAGATTACTAAAGCTTAAAATTTCACTATGACTTTAGGAATACCCTGTATTTTACTGTTAAAATGTTGGAGTGGGAAGTAGATACATGGATCTAAACTCATGCACTTCTGGAACCCAGACCAGGCATAATTTTCCACCCTATTTCCAGCCTCCCAACCCAGCGCACTGAAATGGCCTGCAGCATCACAGTCCCCTTGCTTAATGGAGTCTTAACAATCACTTATGGGCAATAAGACTATATAACTGCTCTGGGGTATGTAACTGTAACAATTTCTACCTCTAGTAATGGATCCAGATATATCAGAGAGAGCTAAAGTTCTCAGAATTTATTTTCATTGCTATAGAAATGATTAAAAATAATTCCTGCCAGGTAGCATCAAGAATAAAATGGAACATCCCTCTCTCCACACATGCATTGCTTTCTCCTTGTTTCCCAGTCTTTACATTAATCTGAGCTAAAAGCAACACAGAGAAAGACAGGAAAATCATTTCAAATGTATCATTGGCATAAATTCAGCCTGTATCAGTAAAGTCAGCATAACAGTGCCTTTCCATGGCAGCCCACTAAAGTCACTAAGGTTGGAAAAGCTCCATTGGGCACGCGCGCACACACACACACACACACACACACACACACACAATACTTAGTAGAAGCAATGAATTTTTTTTCGGATGTTATAAATGCCTAAATTTTGCCAGAATGCAAGGAAGAAGAAATCAATACTAACAACAAAACCCACAAATATTTCTACCTTAAAGTTTTTAGTTAGTAAGTTACTTAGTTTTCAGATGTCTAACACTGTTTCTGATGATAACGGTATATTATTTCAAAGTAGAAAAGATCATCCCCTTCAAACAACACCATCTCCTTCTCTCAAGAAATTTACATACTACTGTTGATGTAGAAGGCATTTAGGTTGAAGGACTGAGCTGAAACTCAAGTGAATACAGGCCTAATTCACTTGTTTGTCTATAATTTTAAGGTAATTTTAAGGCTAAGATAGGAAATATATCTGTGGGATTGTATATGACTTTTTTAGGTGAAGAAACTCTATCAATAAAAGTTGGTACCTTCTTTCTACCTTATACGCCTACATCATTGCCCTACATATAACAAGACGTTGAATTATTTGTTTAGGGTCATATTGACGGCAGAATTTGAACACAGGTCTTCCTTGCTTTGAAATTGGCTCCCTAATACCTTTCATATTTCAATTAATAAGTTATGTCTTTCTAGTAATACTAGTAATGTCTTTCACTGCTATACAGCTTTAAATTTTGCAAAGGCATTCTCTCTTTCTAGGTGTTTTCTGAGAATTTGAGTTGTAATGTATGTGAGCTATTAACAGTGCTCTGATTGCCCACAATATTCATAGCAAGGCAGGTAATTGGAATGAAAGATGGAGTTAATGGAGGTGGAAATGCCACTGAGCACAAAGGGACAACTGTAATGATTCTAAGCTACAAGGGAGAACTGATAGTGTAGCACTTCCCCTGATTCCTTAACTTATATGCCTCGTCTAAAAGTGACAAAATACAGGCCCCTGCAAATGCTTCTTCTTCTCCTTTGGTACTCTGACTGCACAGAATAACCACAGCTCAGTTTTATAAGAACAGCTTGGCATCACAGATAGCAGAATTCTGATTCTAGAAAATCTACATTCAAGTTGAGCCTTTTGACAAATACCGGGGCAGGTAGGTGGTACAGGGGATGGAGTCCTGGACCTAGTGTCAGGAAGACCTGAGTTCACATCCAACCTCAGACACTTTCTAGTTGTGTGACACTGGACAAGTCACTTAACCCTGTTTGCCTCAGTTTCCTCATCTGTAGACATGAGCTGGAAAAGGGCATGCATGGTAAACCAACTCCAATATCTTTGCCAAGAAAATCCCAAATGGGGTTACAAAGAATTGGACACAATTGAATCAAAGACTCAACAACAACAACATGACTCTCTCACATGTCACTTAGCATCTCTTAGCGCCCCAGACATCTCACTAACACTGTTACACCTAGTGATCTACATTAGGAGAAGGAGTTCCCTGACAAACTCTATGAGGCAGCTAGTACAAATATTATTATTCTCATTTTATAAATGAGGTTAAGAAGTTAAATGACTTCTTCATGCTACTTTCACAACTGTAAGAACAGAGGTTGGGATCTAGGTGTATTGACTGCAAGAGCTGATCTACTTCAATTAAATTTAATGTATTGTGTCATGTTTTCTGACTTTTTCAATGTATCAATCAGTTATGTTGCCTTTTTTTTTCCTCTCCAAAAAATGCCATTTGTCATATGGCATGGTTTTCTGGGAGCGAGGGAAGGAGAGAATTACATAAGAATCTCTGGTGATGTAGGAAAAGGAAAACATAATGGATAATAACTTATTGTTTAAAAGTTCTACATCTACCATGTTCAAGGCCCACAAGAAGGTAATTCAAGATGGAGAGCCATAAATAAATGCAAAGTCTATACAATATAATATGAAGTAATTTCAAAGGCGAGAGAATATTTGCAACTGAAGGAATTAGGAAAAGCATTAGGTAGAGGATAGGGTAATTGTGGGGCACCAAATAGGGAAAAGTCATAAAATACAGTAATAAGTGAAAAGCCATAAAAACTTAAACTCTATGAAAGATGGAAGCCTGAACATGGGGGTCCTGTTTAGAATCAGAAATTAGATACTGAATTATATTTTAGACACAGAGTCATAACTTAAGATACTATGACCTATGAAAACCATAACAAGAATATTGTGACCCATATATGACCAGTACATGATCCACACACAAACTTATGTTTGGGCATAACACTGGCTTAACTCCCAAGCTCATTAGTAAGCAGAAAATCAAAAATATTGACCTATCAGTAGTGATGCGTTCTCTAGCCCCTCCTCCCTTTGCCTGTTTTTTTATAATTAGCACAGGGATTTTGGAGTGTTATTGGAGGAGAATCGCTATATCTGGCTGCAATCCAGACCAAAGATTGTCCCTGTTTTTGCAAGTATTCATAATTATTAATTAAGCATACTACCTATAATACTAGTTACAATCAGTCTGAATATACTTGGCCCCTTCCTTTGGTATTATAAAAACACCCCAAAGTTATGGGGGAGGTACAGGGCTGCCCAGTAGGGGAATTCTGGACCTTGCAGTAATCCTAACAAATAGCCCAGAATTCTAGGAGAAGGAAGTGAGGAGGGATTGAACTGCAATCATAGGGGACTTCTTATGCAAAGGCATAAAGGTAGGAGCTGGAATGTTCTACAGTTAACAGGCCAGTATGAATGGAAGGGGGTTAAAAGAAAATGAAAATGGCAAGCAAGGGAACCAAATTATGGAATCATTATCAAATACCAAATTGAGGATTTTGCATTTCCAGGAAGTCATTGAAGAATTTTAAGTAGAGGATGCTATGTTCAGTCATTTGAACCTCTGCTACGTTAGGAATAAATATCAATTTGGCAGTTGTGGGGAAAACAGACTGGGAAGGGAATAGAATGGAAGCAATATAGCATACTCCAAAGCAAAAAAAACAATTCTCTTCATAGTATATCTTCATCCATTTCACACAGGATAACTTTTTTTTTTAATTTTTATTTCTATTTTTTGCTTTCTGGAGGGGAAAGGGAGGGCAATTGGGGTTAAGTGATTTGTCCAAGGTCACGCAGCTAGTTTTGTGTTAAGTGTCTGAGGCTGGATTTTAACTCAGGTCCTCCTGACTCTAGGGTCTGTGCTCTATTCACTGTGCCATCTAACCGTTCCCAGGATAACTTTTTAAAATAGATTTTTAGTGCTTAATTTTTCTTCTCCAATTTTCTTAAATATAATTTTAATCTTTTGCTAGAAGTCATAACCCAAATTATATCCTTAATATAATTTGATAATTTCAAGACAACAAATTAATTTTATGTCAGCAAAATGGAGATTAAATAAAATATACTTTATTTGAATTTTTAAAAAATATATACTTTATTAGAATTATTAAAAAAAACACGCTATAAAGAAGCAGCATGAAAGGAGAAAAACTATTATTAGAGAAGGGAAAGAGCAAACTATTTTTACTAATGTTGAGTACGATCCATAGATGAGAAAATGAAAATAAGATATTGATTAAAGATTTTTTTAATCTCTCAAAAGTCGTTTTTTAGAAACAACATGCATATAACTACTTTGAAAAAGATTCTTGAAACAATAGTCAAAAAAGATTAATACATGTAAAAAACAAGGAGGAATGAAAATATCAGCTGTTATTTGAAAATGATTTGCTTCAAATGTCATATAAATGTATACGTGTGCATGTATGTAGATATATGTAGATACGCAGATGTCTGTTGTTATTGTTCAGTTGTTTCTATGCTGTCTGGATTTTTGTGAACCCCTTTGTAGATACGCATATGTCTGTTGTTATTGTTCAGTTGTTTCTATGCTGTCTGGATTTTTGTGAACCCCTTTGGGGGGCTTTTCTTGGCAAAGATACTAGAGTGGTTTGCCATTTCTTTCTCCAGTTCACTTTTTACAGATAAGGAACTGAGGCAAACAAGGTTAAGTGACCTGCACAAGGTCACACATCTGGTAAGTGTTTGAGGCCAGATTTGAAGCCAGAAGTACTTGAACATTTTATTTTCCAGCAGAGTATAGTCTGCCAAGGAAAAGATGTGAAGGAGGCTGAAATCTCTCCCAGGTAATCTCCTTCCCTGGGTTTCAACGGTATTTTTCCATGTTCTTTCCTCCTCACTTTTGATTTTTACCTTTCTCCATTCTTCTGTCCCCGTTACGGGCCTTTTCTGCTCCCTCTTTTTTACTCTGTCTTCCTCTCCTTTACTTATCCCCAGCACATATCTGTGGCCTGGTTGCTACTCCCTAACTTCCCCCAAGTAATTTAAAGCAAGGTATGAGAAAACAAATTGCTATTAGAAAATTTGTTGAATATCTGCACACCTAAGGAGTTGGACAAATCACAGAATCACGTAATTTAAGAACAAGAACTTAAGAACAACAAATTAATTGGCCCCGCCCCTGTATGGAAATGCCAAATTTTTTTCAAATTTTACTGAATTCAGGAGTTTGAGTGATCAAATACATGTGGGGTTCTTTTTTTTATCTGTTCCCTAATTGAAATTCTTTTTTAAAAGGAAAATAGGATCCAAGCCTTCTTCCCAGTTTTTTGTTTTTTTCAGAAAAAACTACATGGACAGAATATGCCTACTCCTGGTAATTACCTTGATCCTTACATTCCCCATCATTATAGATTTAGGCATAAGTAACCTATAATAAAACCTAAAGAACCAGCAAATTTTTTAAGTTTATGTGGCTTTTTTGGAAGCTTAAATACAAAAAAAGGGGGGAAAAAAGCATATCATGTGCAATGCAGAACATAAGAGAGGATTCACAATATGTCACAATATGTAACAACAAATTTTCATTTCAAGAAAGCCTGTATGATAAATAATACACATTGTGTTGAGAATTGTCCATCTTTCATTTGCTTCCTTCTAAGTTTTTTTTTGTGAGTTTTCAATTTTTTAAGGTATAAATGCTCACATTCAAAATCTAAATTGGCACCAGAGGTGAGAGCTGGCTCCAGCACATTCCTGAATATAAGCCTCCCTCAGGTGCTAAGGATTAAACAGTCTCTGCACACTAACCATGCCTAGGTCACAACTTCTCAGCAATATTGTAGGATTTCAACCTGAAAAGACCAACCATACTAAATTTATAGAAATCATCTTTAGAGGAGAACACATTTAAGAAGCTTCAAATGTTTGAATTCCATCATTTGGGGCTTAGTCAGTGGAAATAATACAGACTTATGTTTAAGAGGTAAAAATAATATAATTAAATGGTGATAAAAATATTTCTCTCATATCAGCTGTCTCAAAAGTGATAAGTGCTGTAGAATAAGAGAGGCCTAATAATCCATCATAAACGAATTATTTCTGGAAAGCATATGATTAAGTTGCCACAGGAGTTATAATCAATGTCTGGATGTAATATTCACAAAGAGTTTTGGTGCCTCAAACACTATAATGAGAAAAGGCACCAAAAGAAATATAACTTGTCACCAGTGTTCACTAAACGTAGTAAACCAAATCGAATGAGTGAATATTAATAAGGGCTTTAGAGCAGTGATCTTCAACCTTACCTAGGGCAAATACCTCTCTGTTTTATTTCTCAAAAACTTTATGATCATGGAACAGAAGCAGAGGCAAAATTAGTAATGCCAGTAGCTCTCAAGTACATGGGCAGATGGGTGATGAGAGGAGAGCAGACTTTCCCCTGTTAATCTTATTATGACTAGAAAGGGTTTTTGAGGTCATTAAAATATTTAAAGGGCTATGTTGTGTATATCAGTGATATGGAGAATTAGTCTATAATTCCTTACTATTACAAATTTTCTTTGAGACTGTGATATAGAAATGTAAGAATACAGCCTACTATTTCTGTTTAGTTGATAAAAAGCTGTAATATGTACTTATGTTGATAGTGAGAAGCAACATAGCACAATAAAATGTCTTAGATCCAGAACATGGGTTCAAGTCACAGATCTGAGACTAGATGAGAAGCTCTGGGAAAAACTACCTGGTAGATCAATTTCCCTACCCATAAAATGGAGATACTTGCACTATGGGCTTCACAGAGTTGTTATAAAAGAAGACTTTACCAACCTTAAAGGATTTTGTCACATGAAATTTCATAGACAGATATATGAGATATACATATACATGTATATGTATATATATATACAAATCTGTATGTATACTTACATAACTATACACACGTATATTGCACATTTAATATTTGTGTTTCACACAGACACAGATATATACGTATATATGTGTGTGCATGTGTGTTTACACACACACAAAAATCAGTTTATTCTGAAACCAGGTAATGTATTTTTGTAATCACAAAACAGAGTGATTACACAGTGATTACAAAAAACATCACAAGTTCAGTCTTGACATTTAAATGTTTCTGCTGGAGTAACTGTTGAGTAGTGCAAAGATTTTGTAAACATGTTTACAATTTTTAATAAGCCTTTTTGAATGTTATATTATTTGAGGGTTGGAAGGACAGACTGGATAGAACTGGTTCCAAACCCTGCCTCCTCCCCATACTATTTGACCTGAGATATCATTTAACTTCTCATTGACCCAATGATCCCTCTAACACTAATCATCAATGTAGCTTTATACCCTATACCAATGAAATCAAAGCTGTATCTCCACACCCCCCCCAAATGTATAATTTATTAACTGGACAGACAGTATTTACACTGACCTATGAAAAGATAAATTGAAACACCTAAGTAGCGTAGTGGATAGAGCTACAGACCTGAGTTCAAAGCTGGCCTCAGACACTTACTAGCTTTGTGACCCTGGCCAAGTCACTTAACCCTGTTTGCCTCCAGTTTCCACATTTGTAAAAATGAGCTGAAGAAGAAAAAGGTAAACCATCCCAGTATCTTTGCCAAGAACACCCCAAATGGTGTCACAAATAGTCAGACACAACTAAAAAACTGAATGACAAAAGGAAATATAAAACATCTTAATTTTTAAAAAAATTAACCACTTTTGTAGAATTATTTTTCCTACACATCCAACTCCAAATTCTTTTCTTGTCTTATATAAACCTGTATACATACATATGCATGTGTGTGTATACCTATATAAATATATACCTCTCTTACATAAATATTGCTTTCTACATGCCCAGCATTTTGTACTCTCCAAAGTGGAGAGTACACTAGCATTATTTTATTAGTTCAAATCCTTTGTAAAAATCAACATATATTCAGACTCTGTAGCATAACAAATTTGGATAGATTTGGAATCAGGAAGATTTAGGCTTCTAATCTTACCTCTGACACTTGCAACCTGTAAAACCATTGGGCAAATCATACAACCTGACTCTCAGTCTCCTCATCTATGCAACAGGCACAATAATACCTCCTGTCCCCATAGAGTTGTGAGGCACCAATGGAATAATGCAAATAAAACATCTTGAATCAATCAATTAACAAGGATATATTACGCACTTGTTCTTTAAATTAATATGCAAATGCTACCCATTATCTCTCAGTCTTTGTTGGTCAATGTCATTTATACCTGGGCAACATCTAAATCCTATGATATCTGTAAAATTTCCAAGTATCTATTCCTTACTCCTTACTCTATTGGCAACTAGGTGGCACAGGCAAGAGAGCACTGAGCGCAGAATCAGTAGATCTGAGTTCAAATCCGACCTCAGAGATTTATTAGCTGCACGACCCTGGTCAAGTCACTTAACCCTATTGGCCTCAGTTTCGTCATCTGTAAAATGAGCTGGAGAAGGAAATGGCAAGAAATTTGCCAAGAAAACTCCACATAGGGTCACAAAGAATATGACACAACTGAAATGACTGAGCAACAATCCTTTAGCTCTCCATCCTTATTAACATCTTTCTTTAGCTTCTGATCTTTTCTTATATGATCTATGATTTCGTTAAACTAATTTCTCTGATCTTCCAACCACATGAGTCACTTTTGTTAAAACTTCCAGTGATTGGCTCCTGATCTTTCTTTGTAGGTACACATATGGCATAATTCGTTTTGTTTTGTTTTTAGATTGTATCCAGATCACCAAAGGTGCAACTGCAAAGGCTTCTCATAGTCCCAGTCTAATTGCTGATACTCACAAGAGCTTTGACCTGCTCATTTTCTGGCCAGAGCTGGTGTGCTCCCACTTAGGCAGCCTGGTGACCCACTTCTCCCAGAGGATTACCATATTGGTCCTGCACTTAGTGGAAACCAGCTTTAACCTCTGCTGTCTCAGGGATTCCAGGAACAGACCACCATGCCTGGCTTAGTTTTTCAGGTTCCTGAAAGTTCTACATAAGACTTTCCCTTTATATGTACCTCTATTCACTTCTTGCTGTCTGTCTAACCTCTTCAATCTGTTTAACTCAAGCCTCATCTATTTACCATGCTCAGCAATATGTGTAACCCAGACCTGATGTCTGGCCTTTAGCTAGGTCTGAACCACGCATATGGAATATACAATTTCTCATCTCATCACCACACTGGGCAGTTATGCCTGCTTTATTTTAATTTTAATTTTGTTTCATTGGGAGTGAAGCTATAACACTTGTTTTCAGGAACAGCAAATCTTTCTTAGGATCACTAAGCCCTAAACCAGGGCAGGGGTTACATTACTTCCTAAGTGACTGAAGAAAACCAAGATCCAGGAGTGGGAGCCTGTGGGGGAGAAATGTCATATGGTTGATGTGAAAAAAGAAGAAACATAAAGAGAGACTTTTAATCCCAATGTGAACAGTTCTTATTTGAAACATTAAGCCTTCTGGATTCAAGGAAGTTATTAAAGTCAACTCTAAAATGAAGAGTTTTATATCTAGTTAAATATAATTATACATGGTGTTTAGAATGACCTACTGCTCAAACTAAGAATTCCTTTATAAATTAATTCTCTAATTGGGAGAATGGTACCTCTTGAATGAAGCGTAAGGCCTAGAAGCAGATGGCCCAAAGAATAAAGAAGTAGGGTATAATAATAAATCATATCATAAGAAGACAGTTAGGACACAGGAAGTACAGGAGAGTTGGGGGGATGGGGGGATTGGGGAAGGAAGCCACATGACAAAGGACCAGAGCTGAAACACAAGAGAAGAGGTAAAAGGAAGGACATAGTAATAAAGAGAAAGCTGGGATGCCAATTCTGGGCAGCATGACTAGAATTCTAATGAAAAGCTGCATACTTGGAAAACATACAGCTAGAGAGTAATAGTAAAAACCGCACAGCAGTTTGAGAGTGCTGAAATGAGGCCTTGTTCCAGAGGGTCTGTAACTATCCTGAATGGCTGACTCAGAGGCCTTTAAAATGGAAAGACTTTCTTTAGCTGAATGTTGTTTTTTGTTGTTTTTTGTTTTTTAAGGGCACAAAGCAGGGGGGATTAAAAAACCAACAACAACAACAAATAAGGCAAAAGTCAAAAAAGGACAAAGCTAATCATTTACTATGTTGACAATGCCCAAAGATTTATTTTATTTTCCCTCTATGAAATCTCCTGATTCTTTTGAAACCAATATGAGTGCATTGTAACCTTGACCCAAACTGAGATATCTCTGACTATTCCTCTAATACCGTATATAGTTATCATGGAGAATTTATGGTTGCAAAGAACTAACTCCATCTTTTTTCATTTCAATTCATGTGTCATTTAAAAAAAAAAGTTTAAGTGAGCTGGAGGCTAGAAGTGCCAAATCAGGCTTCTATCAAAAATATCAGAGAAAATTTATAAATCATAGATTAGTAGAGCTTGAAGGAACCATAGGAAGTCACAGAGACCACTCCTTTGCCTCAGCCAGGATAGCAATGAAATCCTGCCATACTCACTAGAAGATCTATGTCTGTATTTATACCTATATTTTTATTGATAGATATATAACAAACAGACATAGAGATATTTAAAATTCCATAGCCCTCCAAACAGACTGATTTCAGGCACTTAGAATTTGTACTAGAATAAGGCTTTCCTTTAAGCTCCCTTTCCCTTTCTGAGTCCTGCATAAAGAATAGCTATCAATAAGGGTACGTCCCTGGAAGTTCTAAAAGAATAATGTAATTATCAGCTTCTTGGACTAAACTAGGAACAATTTTCAAAGAACTTCCCTGGGGGTCTATTAAGCAGTCCTCTAGGTCAAAACTATAATCATAATAAGACATTTTAATATAAATAACATTTGTTATGACCCATGTAAACAGAAAGCTCTTTAAGGGATTCTCAATAATTTTTAAGAGCCTAAAAGGGTCCTCAAACAAAAACATTTGAGAACTGTTAGACTAGAGGACTCTATGAAAAACCATATAGTAAGCAGTACCCTGGCACTGTGCTTGAGGCCTTGGGCAGAAAAATTCCTTAACAATTAGAAGTAGTGAAAAATGGAATTGGAGGCATAACTGAACACAAGTTCACCAATTTTTTTTTTGGTTTTTTGGCTTTTTGGAGAGGGGAAGGCATGGCAATTGGGGTTAAGTGACTTGCTCAACATCACATGGCTAGTAAGTGTCTGAGGTCAAATTTGAACTTAAGTCCTCCTGACTCCAGGGAGGGTGCTGTATTCATTGTGCCACCTACCCGACCCCTAGTTCACCCACCAGTTCTTAAGAAAGATTCTTTCTTGTTCTTTTTTAGTATGTGGAAATGTTAGTTTTTGTATGATGTTGTTAAATTCAGTTTTAAAATAAAAGCTTTTTTTAAAAATGGAAATACTATGTTTTCCTCAATGGAGTATCTTTAAGCACACGCTGGAAGACAACTTGTTAACTATGTTGAAACAGGTATATTTTGGCATTAGCAGTTGTACTTCATGCCCCCTGAAATTCCTTCCAACTTTAAAATTTTGTGTCTGCACAATGTTTGCTCTTAACACTGTAACTACATTAAACCAAACTCCACCATCAAGGTGCAAAACCTGCTGTTACGATATTCAGTCAAGTATCCACCGGCCAACTGATGTATTTAGTCATTTATATCAATAATTCTCCCCTTACTTTTAAGCTTTATCATGACATGGAGGTAACCTTAACACTCAAAGGGTTTATCAATGGAGCATAGAGTCTGAAAAGTCTCTCTGTGTGAGAAATGTTTAAAGTAAAGAGATAGAGACTTTGCCTGTTATTTCATATATGTTAACAATTCCCCAATAAAGGAATTTCCACTACCAATCCAAGCTGGTAATATCCTTGTAATTTGAGATCTTAAAGACTTACCTAGGGCAATGAGTTTCAATGACTTGTCTAGGGACACACAACCATTGTGTGTCAGAGGTAGGACTTGATCTAGTTCTTCCTGGATCCAGACAGCTCTCTTAACTACAGTAATCAATGAAACCAGTTTTAAACTTACAGAGCACATGCTAGATGAAGAGCTATTGTCTCTTGGAATCTGGAATCATTCTGCAACTCCTCTCCCCTTCTCTTTGCTTAAAAAGGAGAGACCTTCACTTCGTTGGGAGTGAAATCAGATTTCTCTTTCCCTACCCCTCCTGTTGGTAAATGGAACACTTGAGAATAACTTTCTGTGCATGTGTCAAGACAGGAACAGAATTTCCCCATGAACAGGTCATTTACTCTGGCCTTCAAGATAAAACTGTGGATTAAAGTTCTGTTTTTTCAGCTAAACTACAACAACAAAATGTTGAAGTGTTCCACTGAGTAAAAGCCAGCCTATTGAAATGGATAGCATTGCAGAACTTTGAAAACAGGCAGGAGCAGGTTTAGGGTAGTGACTGCCAGTTGGGCATGACTGACTAGAGTACAAGCCAGTCCCCTGAAATGGACTGCACTGCAGAGACCCCAGATTAGGGGATCCAGGCAGCTGCAAGTACTGATGGCCAAGAATCAGGAGAAACTAGAGCAAGAGCCCAAGCACAAAGTAGTAGATAAACACTGAGGCAAATCTCTTACAGAGAATAGTTCTAAATTCTGTGCCAGAAGTAGGGCAGGGAAGAATACCAACTTGGTTCCAACTGGGGGGTCGATGCGGGGGTGGGGGTGTGGGGGTGTGGGAGGATGACTAGGGGTTATGTACCACTTACACTGAGGAAGGAAGGGAATAGAGGGGCTAAGAAGAAGAAATGAAACTGATGATGGTGTGGGGAGAACTACTATTACTATGGACAGAGATAAGCACGGTTTCAAGAAAGTCCCATCAAGAAGCTATGATTAGTGTCCTCTAATTGTAATACTCACTCTGTAGTGTTCAAAAGTCCTGACTGCCCTAACCTAGTTATAGCTTTGCCTGGCCTTCTATCTCCCTTCCTATTTGGGAAGGCACTGCTATGAAACTGCTAAAATCTTTCTCAAGCCTCCTCCCACCCCTTGTGCTAGACTAGGTCAATCAGGCTCAGCCTTACTAATTTGTCAATGTTCCTCTTGAAAAATGAAGCCCAGAACTGAACATAATGCTTGAGGTGTAGTCTGACTAGGATAAGGTACAATAGGGTTATTATTTCCCTTGACCTAGACACTATTCTTCCTTATGAAGCCTAAGTTAGTATTATCATTATTTTGATTCCATTTGAAAGCACGCCGACCTATTGTTGATTGATTCAATCTTATCTCCCTATATGTCTGTATGTATACCTATAGATATACACATACATACACATATAAATACGAACTACTGTCAAGTCATGTCTCCCCATTCAGTGGCTATGAAAGATTTTCTTAAACCTAATTACAAGACTTTCAATTTTTTCAGTTAAATTCCATCTGATTATATTCACTATAGCTTTTCAGCCTGCTGAGATCTTTCTGAATCTTGATTCTGTCACTCAACATAATAACTGTAGTTCTTTAGTTTTCTTACTTGCAAATTTTATAGGCATATGTTTCTATATTTTCGCCCAAGGCCCAGACAAAAATGTTAAACAAAATCAAGAACAGAACCTCACAACACTCTTAAAAGACCATTCTCCAACATTACCTGTTACTTTTCAATATTCTTTGGGTAGAGCTGTCAAAAACTTCTTGTTATCAACTAATATTCATCTACCTAGTCCAAGAAGATATGATGAGTGACTTCATTTAAATGTATTGCTAAAACCAATATAGACTATTTCTAGAGCATCCCAATTATTTTTTAAAGCCTTCTATGAGTTGGGCACTTTGCTAAGTACTCAGATACAAAGAAAGGAGAGACCCTCCTTTCAAGGAGCTCAGGGTCTACAAGAGGAGACAAAGTGCAAACAACTATGTGCCATTTTGCTAGAACTTAACTTCAGCAAAACAAGTGAGGATTGTTTGCTGCTCATAGTGGTTTCTGCTTCTGGTTTTGTTTTTATTATTTTCTGCTTCCCTTTTAAAGAGCTAGAAACAATTCATCCTAGCATTTTCCTAGAAATAGAAACTTACCTAATGTATAACTTTGGGAAACCATACTTTTGAAAAGTAGGACAATATTTTCTAGTCCTCTGATTCTTATTCTTATTCTCCATAATTCCTCAAAGACTACTTTGTGAATGGTTCTGCCATTGAATCTCCAAGTACAATAGGATGTAATATTTCTGGGCCCAGACACTTTCTAAGGCAACTTTATATAATTTCTTCATCTACCTTTCACTGTGTTTGTTCTGCTTTGTTCACTGGTAAAAACGTTCTCTGTGGTGTAAAATAAGGAAGCCAAACAATAGAAAAATTGAGCTTTCACTGTCATCTGTTAACAAGAAAGCTAGGTGACGCTGTGGAGAGAGACCAGAAGCATTAGTTTATTCTGAGCTTTAACCTGACTGCCACCATTTTTACAGGTCACAGGATATATAATAAAGATGGGTCTTTGTCAGCTGTATGCCAATGAAGCTGAAAAAAGCAAGAATAGCACCAGAATGAGTAAATAGTAAAAGTAAATATAAAATAATCACTAATTATAATTAGTATCTGTCAGTTAAGGACTTCAAAGCTAAAAGAAGATCATGGGGAAATTGGAAAATCAGATTTAAATAGTATTCAGCAGTTGGAGAATGTGACAAAGAACTGGGATTATTTATGATGATGGAGGAAAGAATAAAAATAGTTCAATAAGAGCCTTCAGGCTTAGAAAGGATTTTCAAATATCAAACAACCAGATGTTTTCCATATTCACAGAAGACTGAACACAATTTTAAGTAGTTGTGTAACAAATTTAGTGTTGATCAAATAATGATAATAGCTATCATTTATAAAATCTTTTAAGGTTCTCTCACAAGAAGCTTGTGAGTTATATATGGAGTAGTTATCAGCTCTCCTTTATGGTTGAAGAAACTGAGGCCAAGGGATGTAAAATGGGCTTGCTCAGTGTTAAATGGTAGATGACAGGCAGGATTTGAACGAGCACCAGTCTCCTGATGCTAAGCCTAGTCCTCTTTTCAAAATTTTCTTTTTTATTATGAATTTAACAAATTTGAACATTTCAATATTCAACGACAGAAAAAGGAGTATATATGGAAATTTGAATTTCTACTTTGTAACTTTAAACACATACATTGAATTGAGTTCAATAGTTATAAAAGTGCCCTTTTTGACTCTATTCCTTTCTGAACTTCTTTGCTTTTCTGTTTTTCCATTCTTATTTTTCTATTTCTATTTTTTTAAATATTTCATTGGAATGTTTCTCTTGCTTTTCTTCTCTAGGCCTCCTATGACTATAACACAAGGAATTTGGAAAACTCACTGGGAACCAATGGGTTTCCAAATGTCATAGCAGGTTACTAAAATGGATTATGGAACCAACCCAGCAAATTATATAGTAAATATAAGTTGGTCCCTGAAGGGAAGATAGCAACCTCTTTTACGTGACTTAAATGTGATCTAGTAAAAGATAAAAAAGACCACATTTATCACCTTTCAAAGTCCCCACCAACCCCTCCCCCACTCAGTAAATTGCAGCGGAACTCCTAATGCTCTGAGAGTCAAATGCAAACTCTTCTGTCATTTAAAGATTTTGCCTTCTGTTCCCAGGTGACCTTTCTAGCCTTTCTGCATCTTAATTACCTTTATGCCTCCTAGATTATAGTCAAACTGACCTACTCACTGTTCTCCAGTGCCAACGTTGCATTTCCTTCCTTTTGTCTTTGCACAGGCTGTCCTCCAAGCCAAAAAAAACACTCCTTCATTAATCCCCATCTTCCTTCAAGGCTCAGTGCATATGTCATTTCCTACGCCAAAATCTTTCTGAACTCCCTACAGTAATTAGTGCTTTCTTCCTCTTCTCAAAATTATCATTGTATTATTTACTTGTTTGCACTCTATATCAGCCAATAGAATATAAACACTCTGAGGACAGGGTCTGCTCTTTGTTTTGGTTTGTCATTGTATCTCCAGTGTCTAGCACAGAGCTTTGTGGATCATAAGTATTGATTTAGTTCAGGGCTTCACATAGATTTTAGGATCCTATGATTTTAATATGCTCTTTTTATTTTATAGTTTATATTATAACCACAGTGATCACAAAATGATGTGCAATATAATTCCTGAGATTGTGTAATTAGCTTAACATAATAAGCTATGTTTCCTGTATTATACACACTTGCTTATCTGGATGGCAATATTTCTAAATGAGTTTTCCAAACATAAGTATGATGAATTGTAGCATCATTGAGTATTCAATATGGGCTTTTGTGAGGAAAGAGAAAGGAAATTTCCTTTGAACTGGATTGAGATAAACAGATCTCATAAGTGAGTCTAGATCAAATAACTCATAAGCAGTAAACTCTCTAGTAAACTGGAGATTATGCCTCAGATTCACGCTAATATTATCATGACATTATATTATGTGCTCTACTTATCCAACAAGTCTCTTAAGGACCCTGCTTTTAAAATGTTTCTGAATCACTATATTTCAAATAAATAAATACATACATCAGCCTATCAAATTAAACATGTTACATAGTATAAATAAACCCTTGACTACTATTTCCTCAAAATATTTGATGAAATACTACAGAGAAATTTATAATATGTTGGAAAGGGTGCTGAATTTAAAGTTGGCACAGGAGGAAGAATGTTAAATTCAGTCAGAAGGCTGGAGTTCAAATTCCAGCATTATTACATAATTTCTCTGTGACATAGTTTCCTCATATCTAAATTGAAGAGAATGGATTAGATGACCTCTCACCTTCCTTGTAGGTCAAAATCTGGGATCTTCTGACCTCATTATTTTGAAAGGGTAGACATTTCAAAACTTAGAGAAAACTACAATGGAGGGGATTTACCCAGAGGTACTTGAAAAGTTGAAAAAAGACATTATAGTCAAATGCATTTTAATCATTTCATTGTCAGAACCAAGGCACACCTGGGAACCCTAGAATTACTCACAGTGTACTACAATGATGGGTTTTCTAGGCAACAGTATTAATCAGAAAAATTAAATCAAATTAAGTCATCATTTTAACAAATATTAATCGGGGCAGCTAGGTAGTGGAGTGAATAGAGTACAGGCCCTGGAGTCAGGAGGACCTGAGTTCAAATCTATCTCAGACACTTAACACTTACTAGCCCCTTAACCTTGGGAAGTCACTTAACCCCAATTGCCCTGCCTTGCCCCCTCCAAAAAGCAAAATTAATAATGATAATAATAATAATAATAATAATTGACTACTGATAGTGTGCAAAGTTATATGCCAATCACTGAATTAGGAGCAGAGAGAAGGTAGGTCATTTATCTTCATATCTTTGTAATCTAATAGGAGAGATAAGACATATTCACAAAGATTCATAAGGCAAAATACGTAGTATAAGGAATGTGGTGATAATCATTAATAATAACAATAGTTCCTTTTTATATAGCATTTCTAAGGTTTACAAAGTACTATTGCATTATCTCATTTAATCACAACAACAATCCTGGGAGTAAGTTGCTGTTATTATTCACATTTTTCAGATAAGGATACTGAGACTGAGAAAGATAAAGTGACTGGTCCAAGGTAATAGAGCTTGTAAGTTGTTGAGTCTGAATCTGAACCTAGGTCTTCTAGACTCCAAGTCTAGCATCTTATGGACTGCACCGCTATGAATAGCATAAGACAGGGAAATTACTCCTGGGTAGATAAATTCAAAATATGCCAGCAGTGTTATAGAAGGTCCTTTTTCAGTTGGGTCTCAAAGTAGGAGTAGGATTTCAACAGAAATGGGGTATGACTTTCCAGGTTTGGGAAATTAGGCATATAACATAAAGAGGTGAGAAAATGTGGACAGAGTAAAGGGAACAGTGAGTCGTCCAATTTGGATGAATAGAAAACTACCTGGATTATAAAGGGAAGATGGTTCCAGATTGAGGAATTTTTAAGAGTTTAGACATTATGTGATAAGCAAAAGGGAGTCATTGAAAGTATGCGTATAGTATAATGCTATGATCAAATCTGTGAATTAGGAAGCTCAAATACAATTAAGAAATTTTCCCTGGAGAGTTTATGGGAACACTATGGACAAGAAATGATACTGGTTTCACTCTGTAGACTGAAATCTATCATAGATGAGATCACATGTGAAAATTACAGGGCTACTCACATTAGTAACGGCAATGAGAGCTCTCAGTGTAACTCTGAGGAGTTTTAAAATAAGAACATTTAAACACTTTCTCCTACCCACTTCCATTCCTTTATTGAATATTAAATGCCTCTCCAATAAGTGACATGGTCCCTCACTTCTGGGGATTTGTTCTATGTATGTTAACTTAGGGCTAACACCCTATCTGCATAAACCACTGAAGCACAAAAGTCCTGAGTGCAAGAGCTTTATCAACCTTATTCTCCCTGATAGCTGCAATTACAGCTATTCTCCACCATATTTATTTTATGATTCATTGGCTACTCTTTGTGAGTTTTGATAATGCTAAATAATTACTATACATACCTCTGCACATGCTAAGTATAAGTATCATTGATTCTACTGTGCAATAACAGACTCAGAGATATTAAAATGATAATTTACATAAAAATCTGGACATGATTAAATTATATTTTTCAACCACACTTAAATGTACTTCAGTGTAGTTGCAGAAATGTGTGCATATGTGAATACTAAAATACACATATACATGTGTATACCATGTTGTATACTTTTAGAAGAATGTAAGCTTATGGGAGCATGGACAGTTTGAATCTTCTCTTTGTATCTCTAATGCCTCGTTTAGCACCATGAACAGAGTAGGTAAGAATGGGCTTTTTTGTTGTTTATTTATTGAATTGATTAAACTGTCTTGGGCATTGAAGAAAACCAAGAAGTACATTCTATAATTGAGGTGTCTGAATCAGTTAATTTGGAACTTAAACCTTTAAAACTCAGTGTATATTTTTTATAACCTCAGGTATAAAAAAGTAGAGAATATTTATGTTTGCTTTGCAGAATTATTCCATTCAAAATATCTCTCAGAAAATCTTTTAAATATTACATCAACCAGGGAATAAAATCGTCATTCAGTGAATTCATTGGATCATACTGCTTTTTACTGTCATCACTGTTTAAGACTCGTGCATTGATTAGGTCACTAAAAACTCACAAAGTCTATGGTTGGAGCCAAGAATTCATAACCCAAATTGATAGGTCTAAGCAATGCAACCATATGCTACAAATTAACAACCAAGGTAAATAGCTCAATTTGCTGTTTTTGTCCTTGATGATGTTCTTCAGAGAATCCAGATGGACATATGGTTTCTTAGATGGAAAGTTATAAGACTTATTCAGGTGGCAAGTGAGAAAATATGCAAAACAAAACAAAAAATTATGGGTCAACAAAACATCAGAGTTAGAAAATAATTCTCTAGTCAACCATCTACAAAGCTGTAAAATACAACAAATTTATTTTAAGGTAAGTAATATAGGATTTAGGACTGAGTGATATATTGATATATATATGTGTGTGTGTATATATATATATATATATATATACACACATACATGCACAAACATATATATGAGACTGGTAGTTTTTTTTAAAGGCTGAAAAAGTAAGGCGAAGAACAAATATCTTCTTTATTCCCTATCCTTTACAACTACATAAACTCATATGTATACACACAACTCACATATATGTCAAGTCAAGAAGCATTTATGAAACACATACTTTGTGGCAGGCACTGTATGCCAAGCTCTAAGAATGCAAATATAAAGAAAAAGAAACACAATATTTAACCTCAAGGAGTTTACATTCTAATAAGAATAAAATATTTATACATTGCTATGGAGAAGTCTAGAGTCAAGTGTAGAGGAAGGAGTAGAAGGAAGGGAGTAAGCATGTGGCTGGCACATCATTTCCTCAAAATGGAAATTGCAAGAGTACAAGAAAGAAGCAGACACATATTTTGGTGTAAAAAGGCTGCTGGGACATGGAGAAGTCGAGAGAGTCAGGAAGAGTCCTAGGTGAGGAATGAAGTATACATCAGTACAGACAAACACATGCATATTTATATGTATATGTATAGCATTTTCAAAGCACTTTTTGATATTCTAGAAGATATTTAAAACTTAAGTAACCCATAATCTTTATCCTTATAAAGTTTATAGTCTGACAGTAGTATATAATACAAGCAGAGGTAATTAGGGTTAGTACAGCATTATGGTTAGGTTTAGGATTATGAAACAAAGTGCCATTTGAGCTATCCTGGGGGTTTGGAGGGAGTGCCACAGGTTGGTAAATGTTATTTGAGCATATTCCAACAGTATTCATCTGTCTGTCCAAAGTTAAAGAGGTAGAAAAATTTAGGACATATGCATAGGAAAAAGAGTAATCTGGTTTTGCTTGAAGATGTACTAGGTAGCTGGTAGTATTTTTTTAAAGGCTGAAAAAGTAGGGCAATGAAAATTGTGGAATGCCTTGAATTTTAAGCAAAAGGGTTTGAAATATACCTATTTAGCAACAGGAAGTCACTGAAGAGCTCTGAATAATAAGTTAGTCACCAAATATTTATCAAGTACTAAAATGTGTTCGTTACCACCATAGGAACAGTGGATACCATGACAAGAATGAAATAATCCCTGCCCTCAAGAAGCTTGAAGTATATTGGGGCATACAACATGTATCTATCCAGGTATATCAAAAATAAAATAAGAATTTTGATGAACAGGTACTAGGAGCTAGGGGAATTAGGAAAGTCCGTGAATAGAGATGAATTTTGAAGGAAGCTTTGAAACTAGGAACTTGAAGAGAGAGAGGTGATAAGGAAGTGTATTGACAACATGGAGAAAGGTCTATATAAAGATGAAGAAATGGAAAAGGAATATTGAATATCATCAGTTTTAGTGATAACAATGGGAACAGATAGGAAGAAAAGGATTCAAGAGTTATTTTGGAGGTAATACTAATAGAAGTTGGCAAATGTGAATCATAAGGAATAAGGATGAGTTAAGGAAAACACATTTTTAATATGGGATACTAGCTGATGCTGACAGAAATCACAAAGTTAGAAGAAGAAGCAAATGTAGGGAGAAAGCAAGTTCAATTTTGTAGACAATGAGTTTGAGATACCACTGGGACTTTCCGGTATCCAAGGGGATGTTTGAAATTAAGGTCTAGTAAGGGATCAGAGCTGCAAATAAAGATTTCAGAGTTGTATGCATAAAGGTAATATATGAAGGTATGAGAGTGAAAGTGTTTGGCAAGAGAAAAAAAATGTTCAAAGAAAATATCCAAGGACTAAACTTTTTTGCAGGCATTTATCTTAGGAGGCTAGTAAAAAAGATAAGGTAGGAAAGAAGATGGAGGGTTGTTACAGAAATAAGAAGGTGACCAGGAGATGATGGTGACAGTGAAGCTAAAGGAAAAGAGAATATCAAAGAAGAAAGAATTGAAGGTTGTATCAAATGCAGAAGGGATGTCAAGGAATATCTGACTTTGGTTGCGCGCATGCATGTGTGTGTGTGTGTGTTTGTGTGTGTGTAAGACAGAGAGAGAGAGAGAGAGAGAGAGAGAGGAAGAGAGAGGGAGAGAGAGAGAGAGAGAGAGAGAGGAAGAGAGAGGGAGAGAGAGAAAGAGAGAGAGAGAGAGAGAGAGAGAGAGAGAGAGAGAGAGAGAATTTTTTTAGACACTCAACTGTCAGAGACAACCCAAGAAGCCATTGAAGAGTTGTTCTTCATAATGGCAAAAGGGATACTGACAATATTAAAATTTAGAAGCATTGAGGCACAATATGTATTTAAAATATGTCTATGATTAGAAACACAAATTACACCCACATAAATACAAGGTGTCTCAAAAGTCTCAGTGCAGTTTTAACTTATTGTTTTGGAACCTTATGTTGTTTGTTCAATGTATGTACAAGGGTTGTGGGGGAGGCTTAGGTATAATTGAAAAAAAAAATGGTAAATCTAAAGCAGCTATGTATTGAGGATAGGATGGACCAGGTTCGTGCTGTTCTGATACCCATGTAATAATAAAATATTCAGAGGAAAGTTCTCCATCCGATTCCCTTTAGAGAATTATGGAAGAATATGGATAAGAAATGCAGAGGATGACAAAGGGATAGGTACCGATCTGTGCTGTTGGAGGGAACACCCACATTCATTAGATCACAGATCCATTGACGAACACAACAATATCCTCACATACCATAGCAGTATAGCAAAGGAGAAAAAAAACACTGGACCTGGAATCAGCCCTTAGGCATGTGACTGACTTGGAGAAAAGTCGCTTAATTCTCTAAGGCTCAATTTCCTCATCTACAAAATGGATCTAATGATACTTGTAAAACAATATACCCTAATGCTTTATAACAAAGGATCTATTAGTAAGAATAATTATTATTAATCTTCAAAATGTAAATAGTATTGAGAATATACACACACATCTCTGCAAATATACAATGAAACTCAGAAATGCATTACAACCATACTCATGGTCTGAGCCCTCACTATATGATATATATTTCTAGATGTTGGGGGCATACAAAAATGAATATGGCATAGTATTTGCCTGAGTTATTGGTACATAGAAATAAGTGAAAGATTGAATACTAAATATTATTTTAGTTTCCATGTTAAAAAAATTTCCATTGTTTTATTGTGCTACTAATAATAGCTGACTTTTTTTTACACTTTAAACTTGCAAAGTGCTTAATATATATTATTTCATTTGTCCTCACAGCATCCTTTTTGAAATAGGTATGATTATATCAGTTTTACATACTTTGAAACTGATATTCAGAGAGTTTAAGTGTTGCTCCTCATGGTGACAGAATTTGTATTTTCAAAAGAAGGATTTGAATACGGGTCTTCCTGACTACATGATCTGCAGCATTCTATGTACTAAACTGTCTTGCTTTTATACATAGAAAATCAGACTGAAACATGAATAACAGCACATTTGCGGAAGTATATTAATCATTTTACTGGGCTCATTTCACTTTTAAAAAGCCAGTGGGATAGAAAAAAACAAAGATTAACCAGTTTGAACAAACTATTGAAAGGACCCTGGGCACGGTGCAACAGAACAGTCATATTTAGTCCAGCAAACAGTACTTTCTATTCTAAACATCCATCACTATCAGAATCTACATAATAATAGGAATGCTTTTTTTTTTTAGGAAAAGAATTTTAAAATGGACAAGGAGATAAAAAGAAACATACTAGACGGACTTCCCAATTCTAGCTTTCCTGGAATCTCTCCCCCCCCCTTTTTTTTAAGGCTCCTTTTGTAGCTGCTTAGTTTTAGCACAAATGCTGATATAATAATGCTCCTTGGATAAAGTGCTGAAAATGTTCCATGACCCCCAAATTTTACTGATTAATTTTTTCTTCTTTAAAAAATATCCTATCTACAACTTATCCTGCTATTGACTTGTCAGTGTCTCCAAAGGGCACTCACTAATTAAGTCAGCTGTGAAAGTGATAGTTAGACTCCACTTACTTTCAACACAGCTTGCTTGCCAAGATGTTCCAAAAATCAAATGTAAAGTTTAAATATTGAAGATCAAAAATGTTGTGAATCTTGCTGTAAATAAAGCTTATTCCACTGCAATATGAAGCTGTTTTCCTCCTGACTTTAGAAAATATCTAGCTAAAACACTAAAAATGTTATATATTAAATATACATATACATATATATGTGTGTATGTATATGTATATCTACATATATTATATATATGTAAAACTAATCTCATTGTATTAATCAATATACATGATATATGTTGCTTTCTTCTCTTTGTAGAATATAAGCTTTGTTATGGCAAAGACTTAGACATTTTAAATTCTAACAAAGTTATCTAACACAGTGCTTTAAATACAGTAGCCATTTAATAAATTCTTGTTCAATTTGTTTGAATTCTATTAAAGGCCATTTGCATAGTTCTATCTCTGTGAACATGGCCAAGGTGTCTCTCTCTCTCTCTGTCTCTCTCTCTCTCTCTGTCTCTCTCTCTCTGTCTCTGTCTCTCTCTCTCTGTCTCTCTGTCTCTCTCTCTCTCTTTCTCTCTCTCTCTCTCTCACACACACACACACACACACACACACACACACACACACACATTCCTAGCTTCCCATATATATAAAATCCAATTATCCTTCAAGGCTAGGCTCAAAACCCTCCTCTTCCATGAAGTACTCCACCTTCTCAGAGATGATTTTCTCCAGAGTTCCTCTCACACTCAGATTTGATAGCATTCACATGACACTTGTCAGATACTGTCTTGTATTAAAATTATAAATGATACCTTCTCATGGACCTATTTTCCTCTCATCTCTATAATTAGCTCCTAGAGGTCAAAGACAGTATTTTCTTTCTATCCCTCACAGAAGTAAGCATGCTCACTTGCATATAATAACCCTTAAATAAATATTTGCTTAATAAATTATTTTAATCAATCACTTCAGAAGTGAAAAAGCAATTTTCTAAAAGGGTTGTTATAAAACTCTAAACTCTGATTCAAATTATGTTAAGTATCATCTTTATACCTGTAGTGTATTTTCAATTATTACCAGTTAGCATTGTAGCATAACTCATGCATCACCCTAAATAAATGTCTGTATGTGAGACTCTGTGTGTGTGTGTTTGCTGTGTGAGTAGAGCTGGTGACCTAAAATGTAGAGCACCAAACAAGAATTGTTTCCATAAAAAACATACTCAAACACTTGAAGTCAAACTAGGGGAGAATAATGAAGTGCTGCCTCTATCAATATCTGGTCTACTTTCCACAATAGCACAGAGAAGGTCATATCCACAGCTGGAAGTGAAAAGGGAGAGAGGGCGGGAGAGGAGAAATGGAAAAGACTTGCTGACAATGAAATCATCCAAAAAGAACATTACTCCTCCTTATATCTATGAGAGATAAGTAGCACTAATAGGTAGAAATGACAGGGAGACAGATTTTGATTCATTATAAGGTTCAACTCCTTAAAAAGAACAAAGGTGTCACTTAATTAATTAGAGAAGAGGCACCTCAAAACATAGTGCATAAAAGTCTGGACTTAGAGTCAGACGGACCTGAATTCAAATTTGCTCTCAAATACTTACTATGTGATGCTGGACAAGTCATTTAATTTCTGTCGTCCTCAATTTACTCATGTGTAAAATGGGAATAATAACAGTAAGGTTATCTTATACCTACCTTCTTTTGTTGTGAAGACAAAATGAGATATTTAAAAAGTATTTGGAAAACCTTTGTTCTGTTCCATCATCTCAGTCCAAATCTTTGTGAACCCATTTGAGGTTTTATTTAATTTTTATGCTTTTCATAGGGGCAATTGGGGTTAAGTGAGTTGCCCAAGGTCACACGGCTAATAAGTGTTAAGAGTCTGAGGCTGGATTTGAACTCCTTCTGACTCCAGGGCCAATACTCTATTCACTGCGCCACCTAGCCACCCCACATTTGAGGTTTTCTTGGCAAATATACTGGAGTGGTTTGCCACTTTCTTCTCCAGCTTATTTTTGCAGATGAGGAAACTGAGGAAAATAAGGTTAAGTGACTTGCCCAAGATCACACAGCTAGTAAGTGTCTGAGACCAGATTTAAACTCAGGGAGATGAATCTTCCTGACTCCAGGCACAGTACTCCATCCACTGTGCTACCTAGCTGCTCTCTGAAAACTTTACAACAGTATAAAAATATTATCTTTAAAAAGTGAGTCAGCATTATGTTGGGTACTGGTTATCAAGAAGACAGCTATCACTTTCACAACTTTCTAGCCTGAAATATAAACATCCTTTCTGTATTTATAAGCTAGTCATTCAACAAGTACTTACTAGTCTCTTACTCTATGTACCAGGCACCATGCTAATCTCTAGGGTAAAACTGAAGGCACAACCACACTCACCAAACCTCAGGGAGATTACATTCTAAAGAAGCAGAGGACACACAAACAGCTATGTGCATACTATTCCTAGACCTTTTCACACTGGAAGCTCACCACAGCCCTGGACTTTACACATTGAGAAGTACCTCCAGCCCCTCTCAGACTTTGCTCCACTTCAATCTCTCCAGGTTACATTCTTGACATCCTTTCAGGACTCCCTCCACAATATTACCATCCTCCCTCTTCCAGTTATCCTTTTATGTTGTTTTACTCCCATTAAAATGCAAGCTACTTGGGGCAGCTAGGGGGCACAGTGAACAGAGCACCGGCCCTGGAGTCAGGAGTAACTCAGTTCAAATCCCACCTCAGACGCTTAACATAAAAACTAGCTGTGTGACCTTGGGCAAGTCACTTAACCCCAACTGCCCTACCTTCCCACCTCAAAAAATAATACAAAAAAATAAAAAGAAAATACAAGCTACTTGAGGGTACAGGGTGTCTTTCTGCCCTGTGTTTAGTAGAGCACTTGGCATATCATAAGCTAACCAATGTTTATTGATTTGACAGTGAAAATGGTGAGAATGTACATAATTTCAGAGTGAAGGTGGGGTGAGGAAGAGTATATAAGGAAATTCTTAGAGCAAAGGTCTTAGAAAACTAGGGGGCCGGCTCACCAGCTTATAACCCAAAGCACGTCACTGATTATCTCTGAATGTCAGCTTGTTTATCTGTGAAGTGAGAATAACCTACCGTACAGGAATTCTGTGAGCATCAAAGAACATGATACATGTGAAAGGTCTTTGTAAACTATATGTGCTATAAAAATGTTATTAGCATTACTATTGTGTTCATTAATGGTATAGCTGGGCAAACCATCCCTGGAGGAAACAACAAAAGTTTTAGAGACCTTCCCCTGTGTGCATGCTCTACCAAGTGATCTTCTAGGAAACATTAATTAGAAGTAATCTGTCAAAAGGCCCTTGTGAATAGTCCAGAGCAAGAAGGGCACATATCAAATCACTTAGAAGTATATGTAAATACACAAAGATTTTCTTAGGGGAGTGGCTAGGTGGCACAGTGAATAGAGCATCAGGCCTGGAGTCAGGAGTACCTGAGTTCAAATCTGGCCTCAGACACTTTAACACTTTACTAGCTGTGTGACCTTGGGCAAGTCATTTAACTGTAACTGCCCTGCATTCTCCCCCCTCCAACAAAATACAAAAAATAATAATAATAATAAATTTAAAAATATATTTTCTTACGGACCTCCCTCTATAAATGTAGCTCACAATTCATTTATGACCTTAGATGTTGCTTGAGATTCCTCAAATTTAAGCAACTTGCCAGGGCTACAAAGTTATTAAGTATCAGAGGTCAGGTTTGAATTCATTTCCTGACTCTAAGCCTAATACTCTATCCCCTATGTCATGTTGCTTCTATGTTATATTAAATGTCTATTCAAAATGGTGATTTTACATAAATATACATATATATTACATATACTATGCATTATTATATTTATGTATATATTGTGCAGATGTAGATACAGATATATAGATATAGATATAGATATAGATATAGATATAGATATAGATATAGATATAGATATAGATATAGATGTAGATATAGATATAACAAAAGGGAATGAAGATAGGTAATGAAAACTAGATAATGTTTAATTCTTTGTCAAGAGGAGCACTAGAACGAAAAGAAACACAATTTCTAGCCCTAACTGTACCACTACACCTAAATTTTTTGCATGCAGTTGCATACATGCTCTGTACCCATCTCACAGGGAGGCAAAGAGGGAAATATTTTTGTCCCTCCTACTCTTATAGAATGTGTTGCTGAAGTACTTCCTTCATTCCTTCTCTCCCACCATCTTTCCCTTTCTTTCCTTCCTTCTTCCCTCTCTTCCTTTTTTCCTTCCTTCCTTCTTTCTCTATCTTCCCCTTTCTTCCTTCCCTTTCTCTTTTTCCTCTCTTTTTTTCTTCTTCCTCCCTTCCTATCTGTACCTGCAATTTCACAATTATATAGAACTGTCTGTATGGGAACTCTTTCCAGCAAGTTATTTGTAATTTATTTGCCTTGAGAGTTGCCTTCTGACACTGGGAAGTTAAGTATCTTGCCAAAGTTACAGAGATGGTATGTGTCAGAATTAAACACGAACTCAGTTCTTTCTGATTTCAAAGTCATCACTCTCACCACTACACCACACTGTACCACAAACAACTTACTAGTACAAGCAATTCATTAATGAGATAAAGTAGAAAAAAAGTATTTTCTGGTATATTCTTGAGCTATTTCAGTAGCTTGTAAGATAGCCAATATGTACACAACATAACAGGACCAGGAAAATTAGCTTTTTATTCAATAAGCACTTAATTGCTCCCATGTACCAGGCTTTAACTACTTGACTTGAAAGATCATTGAAAAAGGACTGACATGTGTCCCACACCTCGGTGCAATGCTAACAATTTTTTCATGCTGAATTAATAGGATAGAAATGCTTGTGATTTCAACAGCTGTTGGGAACAGTGGGATAGCTTCCACCAACATACTGACAGACTTGTGCCCCCTTATATGGATGTGTTTGGATAAAACATTCATACCAACAGTCTGTCTAGAGCAAGCTAATCTTGAACAAATAATAATTAATTCCACCAAAGGCAGATACAGAGCAACTCCTTTCTCCCCAAGAGAATGTGCATTTTTGTAATGTGTGCATGGAAGGGTAATTTGTTGTGCACATAAAGTAAATTTTATGATTTGAAGCAGGTGAGTGGCTAGTGTTGTAGCTGTCTGATTAATTATCACAGCAAGAGACGATTAGGATTTGCCAACACAGAGAACATTTTTACTTTGCTAGAACACATTATTACCCCCTTAAATCCCTTCACTGGCTTTCAATTGCCTTCTGCTTAAAATTTAAATGTTTGTTCTTCATCTGTCTTGGTCTCCTCTCACAAATACTGCTACTAGCTGATTCATTCCCTTAATTTCTGTCAGGCACACGGTCTCATTTGATTCAATTTTCATTTTGGTTTTTCCTTCTCCACAGTCTCTGTCTATTCTTATTTAATTTTCTTGTCTCCCATATTTGATGTTTGAGTTATCTCTAAGTGGCATAAAATGGAACACAGTCAACTGGTATTCATGCAAGAGAGAGAGAATAGCCTGTTTGGGTAGATCCTCTGGGGCACATTGATGGGAGCTTATGGACATAAGACAGGTAAAAGATAAGTACATATAAATAAGTTATGATCTGTATCACTGAAAGGGGTACCCAAATTGATGAGATCATGGTGTTACTGAAGTATTGACATGTCTAGATTTTAAGCACAGTAGATGGGAATCATGTCTATTCTCTATATAGTGGCCTAGACTCCTTCTATCCTTGCAATACCTGTTGAAGAAATACATTTTGATGACTTTACCTACTTCAAGAAGGAATGAATGGGGATAAAAATTGAGTTTGATCTGAAGATTTTTTTAATTTAAGGTACTGGACACAAAACTCAAAAAGTCAACATGGAAAAAATAAAAAAGGAGCACAACAGAATATTGTTTGCCATCCCCTGGAAATAGTTGTGGAACTGCAAGAAAGCAATAGAATCCCTCCCCAATACCAAAGCAAACAACAAAATAAGTGGAAACAATTCCATTCATAATGAAGAGATTTTAGTGTCTATTCTTTGTCCAATGGTTTTATGTCATTTGCCTTCTAGATAGCATGTAGAACTTATATTTAAAAGAAAGAAATCTGAAAACATATTTACTTTTTTTAAAAAAGTTTCTTTTCCTTAAGCAAAAGTTTTTAATATATATGGCTCTCATATTTGAAGGAAAAGACTTGGAAAAGTCTTTTACCTCTTTGTACTTCTTATAAAAATAAAATGTTGGGTTAGAGAAAAAAAAGACCTTTCTAGCTCCAATAATTCATCAGTCAATGTGGTAAATTAATGCAAATTACTATCAGGTTATTATGTACCTTTTTGAGGCCTAGAACTCTATTCCTCACTGAATCTACAAATATTGTCTTTAGTTTTCTTTTTGTTCTTTCCTCTTTTCCCAGTATTCTTCTTCATGTAGCTTATTTGCAGTTATTTACTAGTAAACATTTACCAACAAGTTCCTAAAAAAAAAAATACAAGTTATGCTTTTAATTTTAATCCACTTTGTAAATATTTTCTCCATCACTTTCTTAAGTCTAGACAGTCAGCAAAACAAGAAATCAGGTCCTGATTTGTAGCATTTGCTGATTTCCAAGGTGCAAATGTTGACATTAAAAAATTTAACAGAGAACACTGCTTAAAAGCAAAACAAGCACTAGCCATGACCTTTTTTTAATAAATCTTGATTCATTGTTTAGACCACTGCCACAGGTTTAATAAAACCTTGCTGAACTGAATATCTATGTGTATATCTTCCATTAAAGTTCTATTTCTATTCCTTAACATGGCATAGACATGATTCTGGTTTCCTGAAAGCCATACCAATGAAACACAAGCTCTGATGGGTCTACCAAGCAGAGGAGGGCTCGACCTTTCCAAATTGGCTTAATGAACAGATTATGTATCTTTTGGCCAAAGAACAATTTAAGTTCAATTCAAATAGTTTCTTTACCAGAAAAGTTTGCCATATAGTGATAATAATTTGTTTCTGAAAACAGCAACTCAAAAAGAGTCATTTCCCAAGAGGTATAAGAATTATGATCTGCATTGGTGGAAAAAATGAGGAACCATGAAAATGACTGCCTTTTGGAGAAGCAGTAAAAAAAGTACGTCTATAGATATGAATGTTTCCATATGTATGAGTACACACATATATAGACAAACATTAATGTATATCTACAGATCTGTGATTGTGGCTGCGATTAGATCTATGCATCTATACACATGTGCACATGAGTATCTTATGCATACATGTATATGTGTATGAGGCTTCCTTTCAAACACAGAGCGAAAATGTTCTCTTATTTGGGCACAGTAAGCTGCTTCTCAATGTATTGTGTATAGATCTTCTTCAAAGGGCCCACCCTCTATGCTGATCCAGCCAATAACACTGACACTGTGGAGAACCTCTATGTCCGTCCTGAAAGCCATATGATATTGCCCTCCAGATTATGGAAGATCAGAATGAATGCACACGTGCTTATGTGAACACATAGCACCCTTCTAAAGAATTATTGCAGTGATACTTGAATGGTCTACTGGGCAGCAGAATGGGAAAAAGTTGTGAACTTCTTCCCTCTGTGATTTGTTATGGTTTGACTACAGTGCACTCATCCACTTAAAGAATAAATTTGACTTTTGACAACTGCATAAACCCAGCCAATGTACAAACATTATAGAGGTCATCTCATCAAACTTTCCCTGTAAAGTTATTCAACAGTAACAAAACAGACAGTTTGAAAAGCATCTGCTGTGTACCCTGTATCCTTGTGGGTTTTGGTCTCTATAACTCTTGGCAGCTGCTTAAATCATTACTATAGGCTCGTCAATGTAATCAGTACCCTAAGGCTGCCCTGCCTCTCAAATTCACAATGCACAATGGGACATATCAGCAGTTTGAGCTTTTCTGCTTGGATGTGCATGTTCTGTACCATTGACCCCAAAATACTAAGGTCTAATGAATTGGCTTTAATGGTTTCCTTACCTACTTAAATGTTTTCGTTTTAATTGCTTATACTACCCAATGTCCTGATCTACATTGAAAAGTTCACAGCATAGATGCTAATGGTCCCTTTCTAATTACTACATAATGAACAAAGGTCTGACAGAGCAATTTTAGAGGTTAGTCACAACAATTAGTAACCAACTTCATATACACACATATGTAAAGATATATGTTTATATACATACATCATAAATCTATATGCACACACATGTATGCATTCACAGACATATATTTATATATGCATACATATATAATAACAAATTTGGAAACTTTACTATTAGTAGAAAACATCTCTGTATACCTTGATTTAGATATATACCTGGCTGAATCTATTTTCAATTCATGTTAAATGTTGTAATAAATATTTTTGGTTTTAGAATATAAAGGTACTTAAAAATAAATTCTCAATTTATCTGAGGTAGCTGCAATTTCATCTTACCATACTTTCCCATAAATGTACTTAAATCTCATGGATCATCTCTCAGGGTTTGAGTTTAAACTAGTTTCTCACATTTATTTAGTATCACAGTACTCTAATGCAAAGAGTTAGGTCACATCTCTCACTGACTAAGGTATGTTTTCTTCAATGATTAATTTTCTTTAATCATTTCTGCAGTGAAAGCTTTATGCCACTGAAGGTTTGGGGTTTACATTTCTATCTTGCAAATACTCACATACAAACTTCCTCAACCTGTTTTCATTATCATAAAATAGAGTTTTCTTAACTTAGAATTTAGAACTTAGTGACTCACTCACCAAAGACAAATGACTTGCAAAACTGAATAAAGCAAAATGTTTTGGGGGGTGGGGGGGGGAGGAGGTGTTTCATCAGCAATGAACTTGGGGGGAAAACATGGTTTCAAGTTTGACATTTAAGAGAAATGATTCAAAAATAATCTGTGATTGTTATAACTCTGTGAGATACAAATGACAGAAAAGCCCACTGTTGATTTTAAAAATCTTAAATTACTCTCAATATTCCCCAAATGTTCAGAATGATTCCTCTCATAAAGCCAAAGAGCAACAGAGTTGAATTAGGAGTCAGACAAATCGATAGAGTACCTAGGCTAATTGTAAAGTTCTTATATACCGTCACATGAGACTAAGTGACATAGGGTTCCTCCTGAAATAAGAGACTTTTTATGGCAGTGCTACTCCAATTTATGTGACTCAAGGACCATATCTTCAGTTATTTTTAACCAAAAAAGTTATGTGATGACTAGTAGTCTACATAGACTCTGTAATATAATATTCTGCTCCAGAAATTATAGCAAAAGAACAGAGAGGAAAGAATTTTTTGAAAGTTTTATTTTCTAAACTAAATTAATATCACTTGTGGACAACTAGCTATACATCCTGTATGCCTAGGGTATTAAGTAAAAACTTTTAAATTATCATTTACAGGGTCTTAAGCCAGTGGATCAACTGACACCATTTTTATTCTAGGTTAAGTAATTTGGAGATCTTAAAAGCATCATAACAAGGGCCTGAGTTCCACATCCAACCTAGTTCAAACCATGAATTCTACCCATCTGATTTTATTAACATGCCAACATTTCCCCAAAGCCCTCCCCCTCAACCTCTTCAGGGACTCCAGCATCTGTGGCATCTATATTTCATAACAACATAGGTACGTTGTGTGTTTTTGAAGTAATACAAACACATAGTGAATTCACTAAGGGGATTTTATTTCATTTTACAGACACATGAAAAAGGATAACATTGTGCCCCTGGCACAATTCTCCCATCTCCCTTTCCTGTTTGGATCTCCCAATAACTTCAAAGAGAAATCTCTGCCAGGAGAGTTGGGCAAGGTTTGTAATGTGCAAATCTAAGGTCTTTAATGTCAAGACATAAAGTAGCAGTAATTCATTGTTAAACACCCTCTCATGCAATCTTTCTTCAATTTGACTCCCCCTGCATCACTATGTGAGGCCAAGTTCATTGAATTGGACTTCCCCAGCCACAGGCTTATCGCTTTTGAACCAATCTGGCAACAGGAAAGAGAGTGTCCCAGCTGAGTATAGTGTTTCATGATGTGCAACATAAATATCACAAGGAAGAAACTGTAGTCCATAGTAAGTCTCCATTGTTCATCATCCTATAATTTGTCATTTCTCTAATATATGGAATGCCAAGGAGTACGATGCCTTTTATGTTGGCCCTGAGGAAGGCAAAGTCAAGGATGAGGACGACTCCTACTGCTGGTCATAAAGCAAGATTTTAAAATCTTCCTATAGGTTCGCTTTCCCCTTGCTCCAAAAGATCCTAAGGAACATATCCCAAATACCTAATGAGGGATTAATTTAGGGTACTACAGGCACATTTCACTAACTTTAAAAGTTTTTAAATCAGGAAGTTAATTTATCATCTTTTCTATGTAAGCACTTAAACTTGTATCACTACTGTAATACCAATACTACCAAAGTCTTCTCACCTCTCCTATGTCATGTGGGCACGAAACATAGTGACAGCCAAAAATAAGGGCTTGAACAAGAATTGGCTCAATCCTTCAATGTTGCCTCATTATGTCTTCATGACTTCATACCTCAAATCAAAAACTTCACTTCTGATTTAAATAAATCTCAGAATGGGAAGTGACCACAGAGGTCATTTAGTCCAATGGTGTCAAACTCAAAACCAAAGAGAACCAGCTAAACTGTCCGTAAAGATCCCCATAGAGTGCATACTGGCTTAGAAAACCACATTATCTATGTTCAACTGTATTTTTATTTATTCTGATAAATACTTCCCAATTATATTTTAATATCAATCTGGTTGAACTCAGGAGTTTTGGTATGTTTGATACCTATAATCTAGTACAACCTATACCAGAATAGGAGTATACAATCTCAAACATCCCAGGCAATAGCTCATCTCACCTTTATTTAAAGACTCTCAGTAATGGAGGAAAATAGTACCTAATGAGGCAAATCATTCTACTTTGAGACAGTTCTAAATGGCAAGAATAGATAAAGAGAGTAGAGACTTTGCCTAAGTAAATATAGCTTCAGAGGAATAAAAAGTGAAAACACATGGAAGGAGGGAAAAAAAGTAGTGAAGACACATAGCAATATGCATAACTGCATTCCAGATTCTTCACAATTCTTACCCTGGGTTGTTCCCTCTATACATATTCTTTGCCTTCTAGACTTCCAATTTTCATATAATACTATTTCTAAACACCAGAAAGTTTTCAAAAAGAAAAAAATTCTAAATGCACTGACACTGAATGTTACTGAAGCATTTGTGGTAAAGGACATTTAACTTGTCCTTTGAAGAACAAGATAAGCACTACCACAAACTGTAATACAGTATATTGGATCCTCGCTTAAAGGGCACCCAGATAATGTCACTAAAACAAAAAGAGCATTAAAGTCAAATAATATAATCTTCTGAATGTAAATTTAGGAGATCATAGTTCTGGAGGGAAAAGGGAACACAGATGTCATCTATTCAAGCCCTCTCATTTCACAGATGAGGAAACTGAGGCCAGGAAAACAAAGTGATTTTCCCAAGGTTACACTGATAATAAGGCTCAATTCTTTCCTTTTATCTCATGGATGAACTGAAAATAATTCAATTAAACATTCTTTTACCATGTGGTACTAGAGATACCTGTGTCAGCTGAAGACTATGATTGTCCATTTCATTCTATAACTATCTTTTCCTTCAATAAAGGAGATCCTTGACCTTGTCCCCCATTTCCTTTGTAATGGCTGTGACTTGAAATATCTACTCTTAAGCTCCTAAGCAGATTGCTCAGACTTGAGCTCTTCAGACATATTCTTTCAAGAATAAGCAAATTACTTTTCCTGTAACACTTAAATTACACTTATCTAAGAAATTTTGAATCCTTTAGAATTTCAAAAGGAAGAATAATTGCTGTTACTTTCCCCCAAAGTGAGCTGCCTATTTTAAAAATATATATAATTCTTTAATATTAAATTAAACAAAAAACCCAAGATATCCACAGCTCTTATTGTTAATGGCTATGAAATTCAGATTTAAGATAGCTAACAGAATTAAACATGCTCCGTCCCATCAAAAATGGATAGAAACCATCTAATTGATTCCTTTTTTTAGTAAAATTGGTTAAGCAAAATTACACCAAAAGAACAAATATTTTTTAATCTTGTAGCAGTTTGATAATCATAATATCAATAAATATACTCTGATCTAGAATTTCACTCCAAGAAAATAATGTATAAATACTTAGATTTTGTATCAGTGATACCACTGACTCAATCATACAATTAGCGAAAAAAAAAAATTTTTTTCTAGAAATTTTAGGGTGGCTAGGTGGCACAGTGAATAGAGCACCGGCCCTGGAGTCAGGAGAACCTGAGTTCAAATCTGACCTGAGACATTTAACATATACTAGCTGTGTGACCTTGGGCAAGTCACTTAACCCCAATTGCCCTGCCTTCCCCCTTCCAAAAAGAAAAAATAAGAAAAGAAATTTTAAAATGTTCTTTATCTAAAGTCAGTAACTGTATTACTAATCTGAAGCTTAATGTATCAGAACTCAGTCTATAGCATCTATGATTTACTATGAGCTACAAAAATCATCTAAAATTTGCCAGATTTTATATATAAACACACATACCTATATGGAGGATCTACCCAGCAGTTTGAAAATTCAAATTTCAATTTTCATCTCTTGAAGCAATATGTACTAGCCATCTAAAACAGATATTAAGTAGACATTTAAATAGGCAAAACATATTGTGTTTTTCCCTTCAATCTACATATTTCTCTGCTAACACCTTCTATGTAGAATTTGGCATACAGAAAAGCACAGTAATTATTAGATGATTGTTATGAGAATCTAAAGATCTTCCCTGCTCCTAGGCTCTTTGTTTAAGTAGCTTAAGTGACTCTGAGAAACTTCCCTGATTTGAAAATACACTCTGCCGTCTAATAGGCTGAATGTGGCCACATGGAGCCTGTGGCAGGAAGCTTGTTCTTCAGGAATGCCCACACCTTATTAATTTGTGATTGATTGGTGAAGTTGGTGAAGAGGGCTGTGACATTCTCTCATCCAGGAGAAAGCTATATATCCCCTGATGTGAGTTTTTGCTTTGGGGCTCACTTTGGGCCAGATTAGACTCTGGGAAGCCCTTGAACCCCCTGGTTCTGAAAACCTAGATGTTGATGCTTCCTTCTCTGGTAACTAACTAAGTATGGATGTAACAGTCAGACCAATGTCTCAACCTTACTAATGCTATGACCCTTTAATACAGTTCCTCATGTTGTGGTAACCTCCAACCATAAAATTATTTTCGTTGCTACTTCATAACTGTAATTTTGCTACAGTTATGAATCTATCTGATGTGCATAATGTATTTTCATTATTACAAATTGAATATAACCTACAGGTTGCGAACTGCTGTGTCAGACAGTTGGAAGCCATCTACTGATCTGTTTCTTTGTCTACTTGTCACTTCTGTTTGTAACTTGTGTTTGTATTCTGTTTGTATCCTCTGAAGTTCAGAGTGCTGACTTTTTTCCCCCTGAACTAGGTAAATGATATTTGTTTGATCTATGAAAGTAAAATTGTTAACCCATTTTGAGTTGCTTTCCTTTAGAAAAGCTGATCTAAGAACATGTGCTAGCAGCCATCCTGGGTATACTAGGGTGCTTGCTGATACAATGATTTGACAACTTTAAAAATAACAATAAAAATATTTTATTAAATCATGTCTTCAGTGGTGACTATCATTTTCACAAGGTATTCATTCATTTATTATTTCTTTTTTTTTTTTTTGCTTTTTTTTTGGAGGGCAGTTGGGGTTAAGTGACTTGCCGGAGGTCACACGGCTAGTTTTTTGTGTGTGTGTGTTAAGTGTCTGAGGTCGGATTTGAACTCAAGTACTCCTGACTCCAGGACCGGTGCTCTATTCACTGTGCCACCTAGCCGCCCTCATTTATTATTTCAATTAGAAGACAATATTTATGAAAATGTTGGTAAATTGTTTCCCTAAGAAAAAGAAACCAACAATAAAATTTAAGAAGACAATCATAGGGATATCTCATGAGAAATTATACATATACAAATAATTATATATATATATATATAATAAAGGCAAATGAACTAAAGAAAATAATAATAAGGGCACCAAAAAAAAAAAAGAACCAATAACAAATCGAAAGTTTTGAAGTAGGAGCAATACCCCAATACAGTGTGCCTGTAGGTTCTAGGTTCTTGGTTACTGTAGTACATACGACAAGGGCCAAATTATACCAAGAGGCGAGAGGCATGAAAAGATGATCAGATTTTAGGAAGAGATGAATAATATTAAAGATGGTAAATTAAGCCAAGTTCATTGCTTCTCTGAATAAAGCTAAAAAAGAAAACCAGAACAGTATTTCCATAACTAGAAATCCTATAGCTAGTAAATACCAAGATTTAAGGTAGGGAGCACAAGTTATTCAAGGAGGAAAAATTATAAGAAATAAATATAACATTAAGTAATAGGCTTGGCAAAACAGGAAAACAGTACTATACGCTCTAAGTTTAAGACAAGATAAATATATTTTTTAAAGGATGTAAAACAGATATAAAAATCAGGATGAAAAGGTTGGGCTCTTTGGCTGCCCTTCTCTCACCGTGAGTGAATGTGGGAGTGTGTGAGAGGGAGAGAGATTAATACTATACACAGATATGTACATAAAGGTGTGTATACATATAGGTGTGTGTGCACATATATACATAGACAAACATATTTAAAAAGCAAATTAAATTTACTGGAAAGGTTTGTCTAAGAAAATAATAACTTTTTTATAGTGTCTCTAGAGAGCAGGCACAGGAAAGTTAGGGAAAGAGCCAACCTTTTCTTGGGACTTCTCCCAGCCTTAATCTTTTGCTCCAAGATGCCTATTGAACTAATGATCCTCCATGATGTCTCCCCTCTCAGCCACAACTCAGCCTGAAATTCCACATGATTATACTTAGAACCCTAAGAGCATGACAAAATCTCCCAGTAGGTGGGAATAGCCCTTTCAATTAGTACCTTTTCACTTCATCCAAGGGCTTTCAAATATTTTTCTCACTTTTTTTTTGGATTAATTAAAGAATTGAGATTTATTTTAACCTAGCTAAAGTCCCCTCAGAGCTAATGGTGGAATGCTTTTAACCCCTCCCCTGCAGAAGCATCAGATGCCAGAAAAGTATTCTTTCCATTGCCCCTCTCTAGGTATCAGTAAAGCAGTGGAAATAAAAGTGTGGAAAGCAAAAGGTAAGTGATATGATGACTTTCCATTTCCAAAATATAAAGACACTGAACAACAGATGCCATGGAGAATAAGATTAAATCTCACTATAAAATAGGAAAAAAACACTGTAGAATGGTATATGTGATAATGGGAAATGCTCTTTGCCTTTGAGTTAAAAAAAAATTATTTTCTTATTTAAAAAAAAAGTACTTTCTCCTCTTTGTATGTAAATATCATAAACCAGAAGTCTGACAGGAGAAAGGAAGACATATGCCATGTTTTTTAAGAAAACATGTATAGTTTATGTTTTATAAGGATATTTCATCATAGATTATATAAAACTTCCCCCACACCACCACTAACAGGATATGAAGGGAGAGAGGTAATTCAAGCAAACACTGTTTAATAATGTAGATAGGACAATGGAATTAAAATGTGTATTATGGATGAACAGAGGGAAAAGGGAAAGGGGGAAGAAAACTCAACAATTGGCCCACATTTGTCTTGACATCTAGTGAGAAGTTTATTTCAGATAACCCCAACTGCCCTCCAAAAAGCAAAAAAAAAAAAAAAAAAAAAAAGATAACTAAGGTCCAAGACAGTTCAAAGAAATGGCCAGGGTCACAAGCAAGTGTTAAATCAGACAGACCTTAACTGATCTCAGTTCCCTTTTAATTATTATGAAATAAACTGGTTAGCAAATGCTTTTCTACCAAAATGGATGACATATAAAAATGTGTGGAGAACAACCTTGGGTTATTAAGTTGTTTCTCCTAATATTAATGGTAGAGAAGATTAAAAATTATTTCAAAATTATGAAGCTATAACCTTACTCCACAACTTTCTAGAGCCTATTTTCCAAAGGGTAGGGCAGAAGGGAAAGCAAGACTATCATTTAAGTACCTTATAACAGATATATGGGATGGAGTTCAATGTCATTTGCTGGGCAAGTTCAACAGTTAAGGAGGCCACAGTTGATCACTTCAGCTTTCCTAACATAGTGTAAGTCACAGTTCCAGTGGGTAAACGTCATGATTTCTAGTGAATTATAACTAGGAAATAGCACTGAGCCAGCAAAGGAGGAATGAGTACTGCCAAAAAAATACTTTTACAGCTTTGTATCATCTGGAGCTGATGGAAAATCTCTCAGCTTCCAAGAATATTCTCTCTATACTTAGGATTTTTGTACTTGTTTTGAACTGTATTTTATAGTCAATCTACATACAGGAAGGTAATGAAAAGTAAATTATTTGAAATAGTTCACAATATGTACACTAAGCTTTAATCATGTGTGAGAGAAACAGAGACAGGGAGGAGAAATATACTTGAAACAAGAAAGAAAGAAAGAAAGAAAGAAAGAAAGAAAGAA
>CM053600.1:120629158-120689088 GCA_028646575.1 Pseudocheirus occidentalis | reverse complement strand
AGAGAGAGAGAGAGAGAGAGAGAGAGAGAGGGAGGGAGAAAATTAACGAAGCCCTTACCACAGTGTTATGAGCAGGAGGAACTAAGTTGAGATGCCTGTTCAGATGTCCTGTCAATAAAATTCCTGTTATGGAGTCCAAGAGGAATACCACTGTCAATAATATCATAGGCTCCTGTGATCTTTTTTGAAAGTATAAATATTGAATTTACATTGCTTTCATACACAAAGATGACTTTATTGACTAACCATCATCATGACATGTGGCTTTGAGTTTTTTATATCATTAGTAGGGGTAAATTTGTCCTATTCATTCATGCTTTAATATAAGTTTTAGGTTCATTCATTTATGCAACAGACATTTATTGAGCAAGGCATCTGGCAAAGAGTTATATGCCCCAAGCAATGTGCTGGGTACAAGGGGATTTACAAAAGATACTACAGTCTAATGAGATTTTAGCTGAGCAAGAGTAGGCAGGCTGTGAAAAACACAAAGAAGAATCAAATATACTACACCTTTGTTATATTAGTATGAGGTGAATATGTAACGAGCTAATATATTTTTTAATCGTTCTTTTAAAGTTCTCAGAATAAGCTGGTCTATTACTGACTAGATCTTTTGTGGAAATAAAGGCTACATCTGTTTTAATTTTTTTTTCTTCTGATCTAGATATGATTACATTGGTGAAGAGAAAGACCAGTGAAGAAACTTTCTTCATCATTGGGGATCAGCCACTTGTCTGAAACGTGAAGTCTTAAAGAACTTCCCAGGGAACTGAGAGGTTAATTGCCTTTCTTAGCATCACACCAGAAGTATGTAACTGGGGCAGGACTTGAACTTGGGTATTCCTGACTCAGAGGTCAGTTTTTAAAATCTGATTCTTCATGCTACTTTTCATATTTGTTTTATCCCTTGAAAACAGCAGCAAAAAAAGACTATATATTGTATCCATATATGGTTATTATAATTATGTCTGTAAAGAGCACTGAATTCACAAGTCAATCTATAATGCAATAAGCATTTATGATATACTCTATATCATCTGGATACCTGATTTCTAAAATGCTCCAATATCCAGCTGTGTTATGAATCCCAAAGAGGACAAAAAAAACTAACAAACATCCAAACAATAAAACTTCTTTGGCCATAATATATGGCAAGCCATACCTGAAAGAGATTAGAAGAGCCAAAGAATAAAGATGAGATCCACTCTTCTCTCACTGGTTGGTTCACTGGCTAAAAGGAAAGGAGTATTCTGCTGGACTTGTAAGAAGGCCAAGAAATAGTGGCACATAAGAGAAGGAGAAAAGAGACAAAGGAGAAAAAAAACAAGGAATAGCAGAAAAGGAGAGAGATGATCACAGCAGAGATGAGAAGTCCTGGTATAACAGTAATCACACAAATGTTCCCAAGTGTCTGTCCCTTCATAACTATTTCTTATAGAAGAATTTGCTAAGCTTCTAACATTTAAGCTAAGATTTTCCATAAAAAGTCCCTAACATTTGTTTCTATGTATTTGATTATGAAGAATGATGAGAGCATTACAGTCCTGAGTACAGTAATCTTGTACATGAAATACAACATAAATACTAAATAAAAGACTACACAAATGCAACAAGCTTGAGAAGTGTCCCAACATAACATGAATGGAAGGAAAAGCAAGAACTTTAGATACTGAAAAAAGAAATGCTACATTTTAAAGTCAGATTTATGTATGAGACAAATTTCTAACATGGACTCTAAACATGTTATATCCAGATATCAGTGTATATTTCCATAGGCCTTACATTAACATCTTGCTACTTCAGAGATTATATACCATTGTATGTTCTTTATAAATTTATGATTTTTTCCCCTTTAGTGTCCTGGGAAATGATGGATCATGAGATGTGAAATCATTTTTTCAGATACAAATGTAGATAAATGTCAAAGGAAAAGAATAATGTAGAACTTTGGAGCAAGTTTGTAACTTATGTGGCTAGACAAGAGTCATATACATCTTTATTAAAATGTTAAAGACTGGAGCACCATGTTCTTTGGGTTTTTGCTAAAGCAAAAATCTCTTTGATTCTTTAAATATTAGTCAGTTCAATAAACTGGTATAATAAACTGGTACCTCTAGTCTAAAGAGAAATCATTTTGATGCCTTGAAACAGGGACTATAGAAATTCCAACTAATGAAGGGGAATTCTGACTCAAAAAAAGATTGTATTTGAGTAATTATCACTCATAAACTGGAAATTATTTGAAACAACTTGGATAAGGGGTTGCTGAGAGTGAGCACTGCAAAAACTGGTAAAATTTATGTAGTTCTTGCCTGTATTTCAGCTTAATTCTTAGAAGAATCCAGAGGTGTCCTAGCTATCAGCAAAAAGATATAAAGAAACTCCTTGCTGACCTAGCAATGTTTTATCATTGATACTTTTATCTGTGACCCAGAGGAGATTTACCAGGCAAAATGTCACTTCAGATAAAGTATCTTCCTTCTATATCCGATTTTATTTCATCATAATATAAAAAATATAAAGTAATGTCCTTAAAAGATATAATAAAATTAAAATGCAATTCAGATAGTAAAAAACACTTACTTCTCTGCTGATTTTCACATTCATTGAAATTAGGTAAAAGATAAGTGAGAGTTAATAAGGAAAAAAATGTTAAATTTGAATAATGACTTTAAAGTATACAAAAGGATGTCTCATTCTCCTTAGTACATATTTATACTTAATACTCATACTGAAGGACTTGTATTTAGATCTCCCTGCAAAGACTGATGTGGGCTTTGTGTAAAAGCAGCAGCATCACAAAGTATCAACCAGCAATAAGGAGTGAGGGAGGGAGAGAGGGAGAGATAGAGAGAGAGAGACAGAGACAGAGAGACAGACAGAGAGAGAGAGACAGAGAGAGAGAGAGAGACAGAGAGAGAGAGAGAGAGACAGAGAGAGACAGAGAGAGACAGAGAGAGAGAAGAGAAGAACATATCAAAGTGGTATTCCCACCATGCAGGGTTCCAGTAAAGGAAATCATAAAGTGAAATATGGGGGTGGGGAGAGGTAGAAATTGTTCTTTGAGAGGAAAAGATCTAATTAAAAGGAGGACCTAACAATTCCATAGATTAATTGGGAGCCAAGTGAGATAATTAGGCCTATGGGAATAAGATTACACCCATCACAAAATGCTTTTTTCACAAGTACAGGTTAAGTGCTTGATGCTTTAATTGAAGGGTAGCATGGCTAGAAAAGTGGGACTGGTCTAGAAGAATTACTGTTTGGTAAAGCAAACTCCTGAAGTACTTTGGCATCATTAAAAACTACTTTTTTCTTTTTAAAGGAACAAATTCCTAGGCTTCTTGGAGTGACTTGGATAAGAATGTGGTTATAATTGTAACTTCTAATGAAAATATGATGATTTATTATAACTTTGATCCACAAATGGCGTGTAGATGATTTATAACCATTCTACAGGTGAAGCAGGCTACTGTACTGAGTGTGTGACCCTTAGTCACCATAATATGAATTTTTCAAATAAACTGTCCCCAAAATAGATCAAGAAAAAAAATAGAACGTAGCATTGTCAGCTCAGAAAGGCACTTATGAGATAATCTCTTGAAAGGGACTGATTTTTAAGGCAGAAGAAATTAAAATCTATGTCATAGGGGAGAAGGATGAGATAATAAGTTCTTCTTAATTTTGTCATAGTCTACACAGTCTACTAAATTAACTAATGTAACTTTAAAAAATAATACTTCTACATAGTTGAATTTCAGAAATAAGACATAAGGAATCCAGCATTCTGGCATAAAGAATTTGAAGAGCATTATACCGGCATGCAAGGAATAACTAATCTAAGAAATGCCATAAAATAACTTTAGTATTTTCAGTACATAATCCCAATCAGACCTGTGGTTGCAATCACCTGTGTTTAATAAGAATAAGGACAGAAAATCATGTTTTCATACATTATTCGAGCATCCGTTATTCTAATATTTGCGTATAAACCCAAGTTAAACTGTACTCTTTTATCAGTTGCAGGTTTTGTTTACATGCAAGGCACTCAATGTATAGATTGTTGTGGTTGTTTCCCCCTGGTATGATGTTTGGATGATTTTCAGTGGTTGGAAATCGGTGGTAAATGCTTAGAAAGCAAATGGGATATTATCTTTTTATTTTTATTTTTTTTGTAGACTCTATTTTTCAAGTCTGCTTTAAATTTGTCTCCAAGGAAATCACCCTAATCAGACACATTGTTTAGGTTTTAGTTTACCTTTAGGCTAGAACCCATTTAATCAATGACTAGGTGTTAATCTGGGTTAATATAATGACATACCAGGTAGTCATAAGAGGAACCAGATATAGGTTTTTCATTGTGTAGCTTGATGAGGATCAAGCATTTACCTGACAGGTGTAAGAACTGATACACAATTGTTATAACACAAAGTAGACATGTCATAATTATTATATATATTCTTCAGTCTGATATTCAAGCTATGCAATATCTTTTTAAATATCTTGTATTAAATAACGTAATCTTAACATAAATGAATTACAAGCTGCTTCTATATGTCCTCAGAATTTAGCAGCACTGAAAATAACAATTTTAAAAGTAGGTAATATTTATAAATTTAGTGTCACCTGCTCTGGTGGGTTATTATAGGCAGGAAAGAGTCTCACAAAAATAGTTTTAGTCATTTAAATTTAGTTGATTACAAAAGGATGCTAGCAATCCTCTTAAGTTTAGCTTGATTAGGCATGGGACTGAATAAATTAAGCTTTGTATAAATTGCACTATTTATTTTTTGTATAGACACTGTGACCTAAGTTCCACGTCCAGCAATGAATCTGAAACTCCAAACTCAGAGATGATTTTCCTTTGTGATGCATTTGCGAATTCCCTACCACATCAAGTCCAAGAGAGGTGTTAGGAAAAAGGGAATGGCATGCTCATATTGTCAGGCAGATTTCCCCTGTCACATATACCTGCACTTTCCCAAATTAACATGTGTTCCAAGGCACAATATATCCCAACACATTCAAAAATGAATCTGCTAGAAAATGCTTTACCCAACACTTTCCTAACATGTTTTATTCTTACTCCACAAGGAAAAAGGTTGCTATTCTGAGAAGCTAACATCTGACTAACCTAGTCATTACCTGATGGACTAGAAAGACACCTTGCGAACGTACGGTGCTTGCATTGTCCCTACATGAATCAGTGTCTGCTGTGATGAGGTGAAGATGGAATCCCCCAAACAGATGGCTTAACATTGTGCATAAGAAGGAGAAAAAAACCCCACAAAACTGATGTTGTCTATGCTTTTTCCTGCTCATCCACTAGATTTTGCCCTTGGGGAAAGTCATCAGCAAAATTTAAAATATATTTAATAAAATTTATGAAGCACATATAAATGAACAGATTGAAGCTGACATGCCAGACACGATGCACAGCTTTTATATCTTAGTCCCAGTATTCTAGAAAGGAAGCCAAAGTATTTATCATGTTCATCCAGGTACCAACATTTGGGCATTGTTCAACCCTAGGGTTATAATGTAAATCCCTTGAGGAGAGTCACAATACACCAAATGACGTATTGTTATTATTACAGCAAGCACTAAAGTGGACTATACTCAAGTAAAACTAGGACTCAGTGGGCAGCAGCACTATTGTGTATAATTAAAATTACCTTTCCCTTCCTAACATTCAGATGGTTTTCATAGTTACCAAAGATTAGACAGAGCTTTATTTTATTTCCTAAATCTCTGGGGGCTTGGCTCACCAGGAAAATTCTTTTCTATTTTGTGATCAGTGAGCTTGTTACTTTTCCTGTGCTTGTATTAATCGGAGATATTATTTTCTGAGAATATGACATTGCAATCCTGTATAATTATCAGATTCTATCTGCATGATAATTAAGCTCTTATTTTTTATGCTGATTGCTGTTAATGCCTCAACAAAAATAAGAGCCTTTTGAGCATTATATGCAACCTGAGCAGCTTTGATTTACAAATTATGAAATAAAGCAGTGTTGTGTTTTTTTTTAAGAAATAACATCACTTATTTGTTTACTTTAAAAATGTATCCTTTATAGGCTTCTGGAAATAGAAATGCAAAGGCAGGTATCCTTTAGGAACTTCAAGGAATCTACTGTAACACTATTGCAATATTATTTTGAACTTCCTCTCTAATCATCTTTAATAAGCTCCCTCCCTCTGTATCTGTTTTCAGGATATATCTAGATATGCTATGGTTTTCCTCATTACATGACTATCTCCTCCCCCCCAAAAAAGGACCACAGTGAAACCTGGTATAGCCATTCTTACCTAGCTCACTTACTGGGCCTCCTGAAAGGATATACTTCCTTCTGCAGTCTTCCTCCATGTATCACCTCTAACTCCCATCCCAGTCATGACCAGACGTACAACATACATTTGCAAGTATGGGGTACAGATTTGTGAAGAGGCATCATCACCATCCTATTGCCAATCTGCAATGAGCAGAGTGATTTTCTCTATCAGCATACATTCCTTCAGTTATGTGTAGACAAATATTTAACAACCAGCTCTTTAGGAAAGCAAATGACATTGAATTCCACACTTAGGTCCATAATTTCTGAAGTAACATTCTAACTTTCACATTAAGTTGGTCCAGCTTAAGGGGAAATTTTGTTATTTTCCACTGAAGCCCATGGGAATTGTATTCATTTAGAGCAGGAGCCATGAGGAATGACTATTTAATCCCTTCCCCTTCTTATTTGGACTGCTTTTACATCTTAATTAAATGTTTTTGCTATTGGATTAAAATATCTTTCATATTCTAGTATTAGAGTGTTGTATTGGCTAGAGACTTGAGCTATGATCTGCATAACTAATTACCAAAATTATTCACATTCAACTTAGAAAAATTAAAGGAATTCAAAAGCAGGGATTTTACAATTTGTGGGATTAAGGAAAAATAAATTGGAAATTACTTAAGTCCCCATCACTATTACTACAGTTTGGCTCAGGGCCTGAGCTATAACATGTATTAAGCTCATTTTCCCTGTCTCACTTCAGAGTCTATGGTATATTCCTTTAAGTAACTTTTTTTAATCTCATGAAAATGCTCTCTTCCATGCTTCTCCTCTTAGATTCTATAAGAAATTTTTTTCATACCATTATATAGTCCATACGCCATCTTAACATATGATTCTAAACTTCTCTCAAACTGCTTCTCTTGAATAAGGTGTACTCTTCAATTGCCATACCCAATCTATGAGCCCTATCCCACAATGTCTCAGTTTCTTTCCCCATTAATATTACAAGTTCATTTTACTGAAGTGAGCAATTAGCTCAGCAAGAATTGGTTTGTTTGTCAGTGTATTTGTTTTTGAAAGGCTGACTCCCTATTTCACCAAGCTGGAGGTGGAAAGGCTACTCACAGGGTGGATATCACTTTGATCAACATGAGGGTTTAGCAATTGTTCCCAAGGTCAAAGTACTAGTAAATGTCTTAGGTGATATTTGAACCCAAAGTTTCTCGACTTCTAATTGAGCAGTATATGCTACAGCCTAGAGGAAAATGTGTAAGGTCACTCATTTCCAGCTCTTAAAATTCTATGGCTGAAATAAACTAATTCATACTAAGGCATTAGCTATATTGCTTCTGTCTGTTAAGAGTATCCTAGTAAGTCATTGATTTTTACATTTCAGATACTGTTAGCTAGACAGGGCAAACATTTGAGGGAAGGAAAGCTGTTCTGGGAGGCTGTAATTCATTCCATCTACTATACTTTTGCGCGGCTATGATAGTTTCTAGGGCCAAACTATCAATTATCCCTCCTTTATAACTATCAAATTAAATCATATGCAGATAATCTGACTCATTCAGTGATGGCACATTAATAACTAAATAGTAGGACTAGAGCTAAATACCTTATCAGGAGCAATGGAGAACTAGAGATTGGGATAAATGCTTTATGAAAAATAAAACAGGAAATTACCAACCAAAGACAAAGCAAGAATTGAACTGGAAATAGAACTAGGAAAGATAGATACTTATTATTTTTTCTGTTGTTTTCTATCCATACCTATAATTTCATTAGTAAAGTGAATTCCCAATAAGGTAACAAACCTGAACAATGCAAAAGATCAGTACCTGTTCTGAAATTTATAGACTTAGAGAGTTGCCTGGGGCACTGAAAGGTTAATTGGCTTGCCAAGGGTTGCACAGCTAGCGTATGTCAGAGGTAGCACTTGACCCCAAGTCTGCCTGCTACTGAGACCAGCTCTCTATCCATTATGCTATGTGTAACACTATTACAGTCATAAATTACCTTTCACAACTTAAAATGATTAGTTATCCTGGTCAAATTTCTGTTTCAATATAAAAATGTAATGTAGATTCAAGTTATAACTGCTAGTAAACCGAAATTGAGGGAAGAATACAATTGATTCAGATGACAGAGGCATTTTTTAATACATCACTGAGAGGTTAAAGGGAAAAAATACTTTGTTTTGTCATTAAAAGGGGACTGAAAAAATAAAAGCTCCTAGGAGCTAAAAGGGACACTGAGACACAATTCTATGCCCTTTATATTCTTTCCTTCATTAACTATAACCACAGTGAGTCCTTGTCAAAATTTTGAAGCAAGAAGTCTGATTTCAGTACTTTGTGCCTTGTCGTTCTGTGTCCTTTCTCCCACTACATGGGTATCATCAGTGCCCCCATTCTATCACATGTATATTATATCAGTGTCTACTCAAACTTCCAACTCAGGATTTCTTAACCTGAAGTCTGTGGAGTATTTTTAAATTCAGTTTGATTAATGTAATTCATTATAATTGGTTTCCTTTGTAATCTTATGTATTTTATTTTATTTTTTGCATTGTAAAAGACTCTTCTGAGAAGAGGTCTATAGGTTTCTCCAGATTACCAAAAGGAGTTTATAAAAAAAAAAAAAAGAATCAGTATTCTATCTAGTCAAACTATGCCCTGAGGAAAGATGCTAAAACTCATTCATAGTAAGTCATAAATGGCTGATAACAACTTAGTGTGCTCCCTCTGTGAAGTATCAGAATTTTAACAGATGGATGAATAAACCACTGGGAATGAAACTCAGTTGCCAGTTAGGAAGGTAAGAAGCAGAGCTTCGACCAATCACAAAACTGAAGCGGTAGCTTACACTGCCTCCCAGAAAGGCTGGCCTTAAACATGGCCCTGAAATGAGGACTTCACAGGCAAAACAAATGTGAATCCAACCATCCTATCTTTCTAATTGGGCCTGGTGGTCACAATTCATCCTGATTTTATTTTAAACTATTATTAAATTCAAATGAATTCACTAAAAGCTACTTTGTTCCATTAGCCTTGTACATTCCTCTCTCTACTCAGCTCTTATATCAACAACTGGTGCAGTAATGCTGCCTCTTTCAGGGCCGAGACAAAACATGGACTACATCCAGTTTTTAATCAGCTGTACAGATGGGTTTATTTTACAAATGCACCAGGCTGCACAGATGGAGGTTCCTGAATGCCTGACAAGGTGTTAAAACTGGGCCTGAGATTACAAAAGGATAAAAAAGCAGCATAGGAAATTATAATTAGTAGGGACTTGGTCTCAGAAGGGTTTATTAGTTCAGAACTTAAATTTTGTCCTTGGCATCTAAAAAATTCTTTAGAGAGGGTGGAGGGGAGAGGCTAGAGAGATGAGAGTGATACACACACCAGTTAGGCTAATGTTCTCTCATCTCTTTAACAAGAAGTCACTATATCGATTTGGCTAACAACTCTTCTTCTAAAGAACCAATAAAATAAAGCAAGAGGTCACTTTTACAGATTCTGAAAGGACTGAATGGTTGGGACAATTTTTATTTGTTAATTATTAATAAATATATTATATTACTAATTAAATATTTAATATTAATTTTATATTCAATATCAAATCCTGAATAAATGATAAAAATTAAACTTGATGTTTAAATTTTCATTTACCTTATGTGCACACGGAGCCCCCCTAATGTGTTCCCAAAGACTGAGACACAAGGAAACTCAGGGACTGAGAAACTCTATGGTCTATAAAGTCCTTAAACAAAGTCACTAGTTAGTTGGTATTCCTGCCCTCCCTTGTTTCCCTTTTCCTTCTTTTTTTCTAGTACAGACCATGAGGTAGGGTGTGGTATTACAGAAGATTTCTTTATCAGCCCATTGAAAGAAAGAAAAAAAGGAAAGAAGGGAAGGAGGGAGGGAAGGAAGGAAGGAAGGAAGGAAGGAAGGAAGGAAAGGAAAGACCCTCTCAATTTCTGTTTTGTTACATTCCCTATTCACTTTGATAAAGATTAAATTCTGTCTCTCCCTCTCCAGTTTTTGTTTCTGTGTGTGTGTGTGTGAGAGAAAGAGAGAGAGAGAGAGACAGAGACAGAGACAGAGAGACAGAAAGACAGAGACCAGGACAGAGATAGAGGAGGAGAATTTTAAATATGTGATCAGAAAGAATGGAGGAGTATATTAAAAATAGGAATCTGAAAAGAAAATGGCCATCATTTATGCTTATAATACATTCTCAGTGACTTGTATCTTAGTCTATATAGTTGATTCAATAGAGCTAAAGACTTAGAGTTATCTAGACTCAATTCCCTTCATCTAAAGATTTACAGAGACCCAAAGGGATTAAGTGGTCACAAAACTACTAAATCAAGACCTGTCAACAAGCATTTATTAAGGGCTTGCCATATTCCAGACAATATGCTAAGGGTTGGGGCTGTAAATAAAGGCAAAAAAACAATCCTTGCCTTCAAGGACCTTATATTCTAATGGGAGAGACACATTAAATAACTATGCACCCTTAAGACATATACACAAGAAATGGAATGCAATCTGAAAAGGATAGGCTTTGGCAGCTGGAGTACTAAAAAAGACAGAAGGCAGGATTTGAGCTGAGTTTTCAAAGAAGACATGGAAGCTAAAAGGCAGAGCAGAACGGACACAGCATTCAAGGGACAGCCCGTACAAGGAGCCAGTTGGGAGATGAAGTATCTTGTTAAAGTAGGTCAATATAGTTGGATTCAAAGAGTAAGTAAAGGAAAGTGTGAAGAGGCTGGAAATGTCTTGCCCAGTATCTCTTTTTTTCTCATTTCTTTCTGTCTCACCATTCACAGTCTTTTTAATAACAGCCTCAAGAATTGCCTAACACATATATACACGTGGTTCAGCAGCTATCTTGTCTATGGTTCTTTATGTTTTACAAAAGTTATTTCATTCCAACAGCCCAGTGAGATAGCCAGTGTAAGTATTATCCTCATTTTTATAAGTAAAAGAACTGAGGCCAAGGGGAAGTGACTTATCAAGGTTAAATAACTGGTTAAGAGTCAGACTTAGATTGAATCTAGATCTTCCGTCTGCAAATTTACAATGATTTTTCCCATACCAAACTGTTGTTGAATCCTTCTTTCACACAACCATTACCAAGTCAGTAAAATTTTCTCCTTTCCATATATCCATGGGGTTATTTTACTATAGTACCAAATGACAGATGAGTGTGAGTAGTTTTGAGTCACACCCGTATCAAGGAAAATAAAAACTATATGTTTTGAAGTGGTTATAAAAAAAAAAATTTAGTTTCATCAACACCTATAACCTGTTGAAGTGTTCAAAAGTCTCCTTATGAATCTCCACAAGTCTCTATTTATGTCCTCAACTCCTTCAAGCACTTGCATTCAAATAATAATTTTAAAAAGCTATTTCTTACACATTTTTTGTTTTACTTAATTACTACTTTTGAAGTATTATCGTATATTATTTTTTCACATACATACAGTATGTCATCTACATTATGGATTAAATACACCTTTTCTGAGCTAGCTTACAATACAAACTAAAATTTGTAATTTATTTTAAAAATGCATTTCAAATTTCCCCAAATCAGCTTACAAAAGAAAGAATATGTATGTTTTTTGGGACATTCTGTTTTGACTGTATGAGAAAAATGCGATTTTAAATACCATGTGAAATATAAAGAGATTATATATGTGCATATATAATATATACATACATATATGATTATATTAAATATCTCTACCACTGCAAAACAAAACAATAATGTCTGAAAAAATGCAGGTCATTGATTATCAGCATGGGAACCTCCCAGAGTAGGGACCTTCCTCACTCACCTTGAAGCTGAGCCTGTCTATGATCTAGCAGGTAAGCCCGTTGGAGGTTCCTGAACTACACAAAGAGTGATACACATAAGTTCAGCTAATGTTGTTTCATATCTTAAACAAGTAGGAAGTCACAGTACTATTTTGGCTTACAACTCTTCCTTCCAAAGAACGAGTAAAATGTGTAATGGCATTTAATGGTTAAAAGGGATAAATATACTGATGGGACATCAGATTTTGTTATGTATTTGTCTTTTTAAGTTAACAATGAATGCAGGGTCCCATAACAATAACCCTTCAATACTTTCTGCATGCCCCTTACACCTATGAAAAAGAAATATTTATTCACTAGAATATTTGAAAATGTGCCCAAAGGCTTTGAATGGTTTCTGGTGTGTCCATACAAAATTCACATCCAAAACATCTGAAAGTTTGCACCAAGCTTTCTTTTCCTTCTTACATAGCATGAAAGAACACACACTGAATTCTCTAGGTACATACATTGTGCATTATGTTTATCACAGCATATTGTAGAATATATAGTGATTACTTACACGAGAAGACCCGATAATGGAAAATGTCCAGCATAGGATGTAACTCAAGGAAAAAAATAACCTACAATTTGATTAGGTACAATCAATCATTGGGGATTTGAAAACTATTTTGATAACTTTTAATATAACTGGTTTCCCCTGTAATCCTATATATGCTATTTTATATATTTAAAAAGTATTCTGAAAAGGGGCCCCTAGGTCTCACTAGACTGTCAAATAAGCCCATGACAAGTTAAAAAAAAGGTTAAAAATCTCTCCTCTAGATGGTATTTGTAGATGAAATTGTGCTCACTGTATCAAACTCAGGAACATTAAAGAGCCTTGCAAGCCAGACTGTAATCACTCATTACGGAGTATTGCCTAACTATTCACACAGGAAAAAACAAGTGGATTTTTAAATGCTTATTATCCAGACAATGAGATGTGGTTAGATGGATAACTCATGGAGCTGTTCCATCAATACCCATATCTTGGAAAGACATGGCAGATGAACAATCAGCTAGGCTCAGATTTGAATAGGAGGAAGAGAGCAGTCTGGATCACATCTGAGAAATTGTGTGGTGCTTTTCAATAACTGCCAAATTTTCCCCGGAAACAAAAACACATCTTTTTAATACCAATATTCTTCCAGTGATGTTGGATGGCTCTAAATCATGGAGTACCATAATGTCTGGAGATTTGAAATTGCAGGGCACCCAAAGGCCAATGGAGATGCACATCATCACGGATAAAAAGGCTGCAGAATGTTGTACAAAAAAAGAAAAGTATAATGGACATTTTAAAAGAGATTTATGACTAGCAAGAGGAAACCTGGTCAAAGCAAGCAAAAGATAACAGATGGAAAGCTTAGCAATGAATTAGTATCTACATTATGTTAAGAGGCAAAAAGAAAGGCCCCCAGCACATTGGGCAAATAACCCCCATGGAGTTTTTTGGAAGAATATAGATAATTGTTATATGTTGAGGTATGGATCAGTGGCAATCTGGAGGTCCTATATCAATGAAAACACAACTGAAGTGAAGTACAGAATTAAATTTTAAAAAAATGCTTATAGAAAGGTTCTAATGACTTTCTCTGCAATTTCAAAAAGATTTCTGCTGATCTGTCTCCCATCTTCCATTTTGGACTGGGGGGTGAGGACCAAATTGTGGGCAGAGAATAAAAAGATATCCTTAGTCTTAGCACAAATGTGTCTTAAAATAGACATCAATTCAAAGAATATTTATTAAATGCCCACAATGTACAAACCACAGCGCTCTCTCCATACTACCCTGTGCTAGGCCCTCCTGTCACCAGCAAAAGACAAGATTTCTGCTGCACTAATGAGATGCAGAGGAGCCCCCAGCAGTCTCCACCTCCTGTGCTTGCTAACTGTGTGAGTAACATTGTAAGGTGGCGAGAACCAAGTCTACCTCAAGGCATCTTCTTGCTAATGACTTTGCTATTTCTTGTCTTGCTAATGAGTTTAAGGAAGGAGTTGTGTAACAAACTTACACCTAGGAAGATATTCATCAAGGTAAAATATAGGTGAACAATTGGGGTTTCCTTGAGCTATCTCATACCTTATTCAGAGCTGAAGAAGGAAGACATGAGAGTAAGATCCTAGTATATGCATGTATAGCTGCCTTTGGTATCCACAGATTCTGCTACTATAGCTGCCTGCTAAGCTCTGAGTCCTGTCTGGGTGCAAATTAAAAAAAAATGAAAAATCAATGAATCTGTTTGAGGGACAGACATTTGTTCTCTGGCTTGAAGCTTTACTTGTGTTTTACAATTGCATTTAACCCTATTTCTTGGACACACAGTAACTGCCTTGCACCAGGGACTCCTTTAGGGTACATCTGAGGCTGGAACCCAAGGTAATTTTTTGGAGGAGCCGTATATGCTTAGGCCAGGAAGCGGGCCCCTTGGTTTGGTAGTGAGTGGGGTACACTCTCTCTCTGCACCCTCTGTGAAGACTCCTCAGAAGGAAAAGGGAGAAAGACTATCTTGAAACCACAGAAAGACTTTTGTAAGACTGGAACAGACCTGAGTCCTGGGTTTCCTAAGAAATTACACAATTTAGGACCCTTCTCCCTCCTTCACTTGCTATCAATCAGCATTAACCCCTTTAGGAATTTCTTAGAACCCTGCCCCCTTCTTCACTTTGGCCTTTGCCAAATAAGGACGTGAACATTTGAATTATTCGGTTTGTTCAGGACCCTTTCCCCCTTGCTGTTAATCAGCATTAAGCTTTCAGGAATCTCTTAGAGCCCTTCCCCCTTCTTCATTTTGGGGGTTGGCAAATAAGGATAGGTACATTTGGATTGGCTATCCCCTGTTTCCTTGTTCTTTGTAAGCCCGCCTCCCAGCCACTCAGAGACAGGGGTGGACTTCTTTGTTCCTTATCATTGGAGTTTTTGCTCATAGATAATAAACCTGCCTCCCAGCCAATGGGAAAAGGGTCAATAGTGGGAAGGGGCTTGACTGTGTTAGGAAATAAATTCTCCTTCCTCTTCTGTAACATACCTCATTCTGCTAGTTGGTCCTGGTGGAAGGGATAACCTCTTCTTGTGAGAATTGAATAAAACTTCCTGTTGTTTTCCTCAAGATACCTCTGACTTTTAATTTTGGGGGGGTAAGGAATTTTCAGGGTCCCCATGCCCCACACAGCAGCAAGTTGAGAACAGAATGCAATATATTATTAGGAAAATGGGCAATAAAGCATTACTATCCATATGTCAGATTCCTAAGAATATGTATGGTTCTCTTTCCAGTGAGGATTTATTTATTTAAAGGGTAAGGGAACTTCTGCTAGAGGAACAGATGATGAAAGGTTGTATAGTCTGAAGCAGTAGATTAGGCATTGGATTTAGAATCAAAAACTTGGGTTCAAATTCTACTTCTGACACTAGCTAAATGACCAGAGACAAGTCACTTTGATAAAGATGAAAGAAGTATTTAAGGCAGATAAGTCAAACAGGATGCAGGATGGGAGATATGAGATAGAACTCAGGATGTGACCAGTCAGAAAGTGATCAAGAAGATTATGTATTGAAGCCCCTTCCCCCTTATCTGTATGCATTTACAAAGATAGCCACAGATTACCTAACATTCTAGGCATTCCAGAGCCTTGCTTTTTTTCTCTCCTCCCTTTCCCCCATTCCATCAAACTGTATGTAGACCAGACACCTAATCTGGGTAAGTGTTCTGTCTCCCTTGGAGAACAGGGCCCACTGGGAGCTTTGGCCTTCTATAAGGAGCAGAATCTGCTAAGGGTCTCACCTCAATAAATGCCTTTATTTACCTTGGAGACAGTCTGAGCAAATTGTTTGAGGACAGACACCACCACTACGCGTGCAGATTCCTCATCAATTTCACTTCAGTTTCAGGGACTAGATGCAATGGTCTCTGAAATCCCTTCCCGCTCTAAATCTGTTATCCATTATTGTATGTGAAGTGCTGGCTGAGCCAGAGTAGGGAGGTTGTAAAGATATGGTGATAGAAGCTTCCTCATCCTGGAGAGAGACTGAATAAGAAACAACATGATAAGTGGGAGTCACTGTAGGAGGACTCAGGGCAGAGCACCACTGTGTGAGAAACAGAGGCATTACAGGAAACTGAATCCACACATCCCGAAAATGCAAAAGAACTCACTCCAAGGAAACTAATCAAAGAAAAAATCAAAGTCTAAACTCCTTGCTTCTAAGGGCTTCTTCACTTTTGATGAAATTAGCTGTGAGTTTCTATTCTTTATTGCTTTAAGTAATGATCACTCAATTACCATTGATTAAACCAGACATTGTGCTAGGAGATAAGTATCCAAAGAAAAAAGTAGAACACTCTTGTCCTCAAAGAGCTGCCATTGTTGATTCAGGAAAGTTATATATATGTGCATATACATATGCGTATATGTATACACATACGTATACGTATACATATACACATACACATACACATACATATACACATCTACATACTCATCCATATACACATCCAGATACACATCCGTTTACACATCCAGATACACATGCACATGCATATATGCATATACACATACACATGTATATACACGTATATGGATAGGAATAAAATCTTTAGTTTCATTGGCAGGAAATTCAGGATAAGGAAATTCCTTCTATCAAAGCAAGTTGTTACTTTATTTGTAGATTATAGTCTCAGAAATTTGCCTAGAGCGATGGTATCAAACTGAAACAGAGGACACTAATCTGAAAATGAATGCCTCCACTGCCTACACATTACCTTAGTTTTAAAATGTAATGTTATCTATATTTAATTGTTTTTTTATTTATTTTGATAAATTATTCCCAATTACATTTTATTCTAGTTCAGACTGCTCCTGGGAGGGCTATAAACCTCTGGCCTGCAGCACTGGAAGTTACTTTGACTTGCCAAGGGTCACAGAGCTAGTAATTGTTGGAGGTCAGACTTGAGCCATCTGGGTTTAAAGCCAACTCTTTAATCACTCTGCATACTACTCTATATAAAAATTAAATTAAATTAAATTTTAAAATCACTTTTTGGAGAGGACACTTAATTAGGGGGATCATTAAAGGCTTCATGTGAAAGGTGGTACTTGAACAGTCTTGAAGGAATTCTACAAGCAGAATGAGATGGGGGCCTAGTACAAAGGGATGAAGACAAGAGATAGACTTTTATGTGTGAGGAACAGTGTAAATAAAACATCTTTGATCAGTTTCCTTATTAGCCAGAATGCTTGGTAGGGTGATAATGGTCCCATTTGAAGGAAAAACATACCAAAAACTGAAGTTCCCAAAGTGGAGGAAGCAAGGAAGAGAGAAATGAGACAATCCTAGTGTGTATATGGTCAAAGGACACTTCTGATACAGGGTTATGTTTCCAGAAGATTACTGTGAGTTTGGCTACTACGTTTCTATTTCATTCACCTTTTAAAAATGACCAGTTATGCCCCCTAAGCAAGCTTTTTAGAATAATAAGGTGCTATCAAACTGAAGTTCTGCCTTTGTAGGAAGCTACCAAGACGCTTTGCCCAGGCCTCCTCCTTTACAAGATTGCACTAATCAGCTACAAGGTCTGTAATCTAATAGATCAAGAGAGCACACACACTGCCCAGACATTTTCATCTAACTGATCAAAGAGTCATGACTGTCTTTTAAATAAGAATGAATCAATAGAAAGCTCTCCTTCAATATCTTTGAAATCCTAGTGAAGTAATGCATAAAGACTCCTTTAAAGAACACATTTTTTACCCTAGTTATTTTTAAATTCTCAAAATGGCAGAAAGGAAAAACCTAGAACTGCATAGTATGTTATATCTAGCAGTCCAGTGCTTGTCCTTTTAGGACCCCATAGGAAAAACAAAAACAAAAAAAGACACACTCTCAGCATAGCTCCTAGAAGAGAGAAGACTCTCCTAGATCAGTGGTCTCCAAATCCAGATAGATATACAAGACAGTGAGGAAGGGGAAGGGGAAGGGGAAATGGGCAAGCATTTATTAAACACATACTATATGCCCAGGCATTGAGCTAAGGCTGTTCAGATATTTTCTTGGTTGATACTCACAAGAATCCTGTGAGATGTGTTATTATGTTCCCCATTTTACAGCTGATGAAGCTAAGGCAGACTACGGTTACATGGCTTGCTATATGACAAAGCTAATTAAGTGTCTGAGGCTGAATCTGAACTCAGGTCTTCCTGAATCCAGGCCCAACACTCTATCCATCGAACCATCCACTGGAGTGTTCAAAGAACATATGGCAAAAGAGTAGCACAGCAACTCTGCTTATTAAGTTAGCAACTGTGGTCAGCCTTTGTTGCTCTCATTCCTCTAGCTTGCACAGTGTGCATGCTCCTCCCTGGCAGGAAGGCGAGCAGACAGTATGGGAGCAAATGAAGGCCATTCAGGACCAGAAAACCAGGGCCTACTCAGGATCTTGACATCTGCTGTGACCCCTTCTCCCCACCTAACACAGCTACTCTAAGGCTCTAAAATCTAATATCACACACTGTGTTGCCTATCTTCCTGACATCAGTGAAAATGGGAGTTTACTAGCTCAATTTCAACAAAAATCTCCAAGTAACTAGAGGATGAGACTGAAAAATGAGTATCATTATTTAGTAAGACTATCCAATGAAACACTTCTATTTGGATCTCCATCTTTTTTGAGATCTTTTTCAGATCTAATAGCCGTTAATAAATCAGTCTAAAGTAAACTGCTCAGAATGAGAACTTAATTCAGTTATTAGAACTCAGAATTAGAATGCTTTTTTTTTTATACTAATTCTTTCCCCTTTTCCCCTTTCCCCTTCAGATCAATCAGCCCAGGCTAAGAGAATGAGAATTTTCCATTGTATTACAAAGGGTTAAACCAAAGTTTCCAAAAATAATGGCACATATTTAATTAGATTGTTCTCATTAAAAAGAATATAGTCTTAGTGGGAACAAAAGTGGTTCTGGAATACCAATAAAGCAAAAATTTTAAATATTATTCATTTCATCTTTATCTCATTCTTTTAAAATTTCTATTATGTTTATGTGCATGGGTATGTATATATACATACATATGCATATATTTAATACTGCAATAGAACAAGTATATGATTTATTAGTATACAATATATTTGGGGTATAATTCAAAGATTTCTTGCAGATAAATATATACAATCCAAAAGTTGGGAGTTAATTTCCCTAGACTTTTGTTGTAACTGATGCTGTTGGCACTTAAGGTATCAACAATGTTTCGAATTGTATTCCAGAGACTGATACCTGGGACTCACCATCCAAGAACACATATACATGAAACCCAGCTTTAATTTTTCTCATCTCCCTTCATAGTCTTGCTGGGTAGTAGTGGCAGGGAAGAGTTTGGTTACTCTGTGCTACTCAAGAAGCTGTGGGAAGCAGCTACAGGTAAAGAATGTCCAGTTGTATCCAAAAGACAAAATGAGGAATAGATAAGAAAATGGGGATGAGGGGATGGGGCTTCCATTGCTCTATTAAGACTCATGAGAGGATGCAGAGATGGAGCAGGAGAGCAGGTAGAGGTGCCGCCCCTCAATGAACTCCAGAGCTCGCACTAGCAGCACGCTTGTGCTAAACATCGTGGGTTACCCAGGTCAAAATCTGAGGGGAAGGACCCATTGTCCGTCAGTCAGGAGCGAAAGGGATGGTGGATTGGAATCCGGTCCTCTAAAGAGGATAGGTGAACTCGTCAAACCTTTTACTCCAGAGAAAGCAAAAGAAATTATAATGTCTTTGTGGCAACCTGCAGTCTTCTGCAATATGGTTTTTGACTGGCCAGACTCATGAGAGAGACAGACATTAAGTGGGAAACATTGTTCAGGACTGGGAAAGAACAGATATCAAACCATAGAGTCATCCTGACCAATGATAAGAATAGAGAAATCCACTGGGGAAGAGAGGGATGCTTGTGCTCTTGACTCCTAGTCAAACTTTTATATATCCTTTGCTATATCACTTGAGCCTGGTTAGAACCTAAGCATAATACAGAGACTTCAGAGTAGGGGCATATAGATCTGCTCTGCCATTTGAGCTAACATATCCTCACACTTGAGAAACTTCAAACTGAAATCATCTGCCTCTGAAGAGAGGCTTTCCTTTGGGAAAGAGTTTGTGATTCCATCTGCTTCAAGATGCAAAGAGTAATGTGGTGGGCTCACTAATAGACTAACCAGAGTAGAATGACTGAGCACCACACCACGTTAGAAGTGCAGAGATCTACAAGAGAAGCGATGAGTTAATTACTTGTATCTATAGTTTATCTCATTTATAATAAATCTTTAAAACAGGAAAGATTTTGACTTTATCTACAATGTAGATCAGCGGTTCTCAACCTGTGGGTTGAACAACCCTTTCACAGGGGTCACAGGCATCACCTAAAAACATCAAAAAACACATATTTCCCATGGTCTTAGGAATTTCCTCTATCAGTCTCCAGGTAGGTGCAGAAACGCCCACATCTGACTATTAAAGGGTCAAGGCATTAGGAAGGTTGAGAACCACTGATGCAGATAGTGACAGGTCTTGCTCATCTAGCAAACAGCCTCCTGAGGCCACAAAATCTAGTCTATTGGGTGTGAGATAAAAAGAAATAACTTTGAAAACATATGAGTCTCCTGTGCCAATGGATGAAGGCTATTACTGAGGGAGACAGAAGTACATTCTGACCAAGGAGTCACCATTTTATTTGCTTGGAGGGGAAGGAAAGAAGTGAATGACTTCCTGTTTCTCTCTCTCTCTCTCTCTCTCTCTCTCTCTCTCTCTCTCTCTCTCTCTCTCTCTCTCTTTCTCCTCCCTCCTTCTCTCCCTCTCTGGCTCTGGCTCTCTCTCCCTCCCTCCCCATCTCATTCTCTCCTTCTCCCTTCCCTACCATTCTTCTCTTTTTCTATGTCTTTTCCCTTTATCTTCTGTTTCCCCTCCTTAGTTAGAAAATTAATTTATCTGTCTTTCCAATTGTTGTTTAATGGTAATGTCATTTGTATGTGTGTGTGGTAGCAAGGAAACTGGAAAGGGAGGTGACAGAGGAGGCTATCCATTGATCGAGAGATAACTGACTGACTCAGTGATTGGGTTGCTAAACAAACTGTGGTATATGTCATGGAGTATTTTTGTGCTGCAAGAAATCATGAATATGTGGAATTTAGAGAAACATGGGAAATCTTATAGATACAGAATGAAGTAAGCAGAATGAGTACAATATACACAATGAATACTATAATGAAAATGAAAGAACACTAAAATATAGCTAAATACTAAATCACTGTATGGCCAGGCTTAACTCTAAAGAAGAGAGAAAGAAGTCCTTCCCTTCTTTTAGCAAAGAAATGAAGGAAAGATGTACAGAACACTGCATATGCTATTCAATGCTTTGACTACATCCGTTGATTTTGCTTAATTATTTTTGTTTCAAGAGAGGGCTTATTTGGGGGTAGGGGTATTATGGAATCACAGGATGTACAGAAATAACCATGATGGAATGGCAAAAGGAATTAAAACTCTTTTTTTTTTAAGTACAGTGTCTTTGCAAAAGAAATTTGAGATCATAAAGATTATAGAAGCTGAAATGACATAAATTGGCTCATTTGTTAGACTTAGTGCAATCAACCTTAAATATGATGTTAAACCAAACAGATAAAGTGAAGATCTCAGTTCAAAATTGCTACTAAAGTAGCACATGAGCCTTGCTATTGAGAAAATGGTAAAGTGAGTAAATGATATGTGACAATACAATCTGCCATCAAGCTGCGTATTGACAATGTTAAGTCTGTGTGTGATTTGAGGGCTCAAGTAGGTGAGTATTGAACAAAGTGCTTATGGCTTCCCATGGATGAACTGAGAAATTTGAAAAAAAAAACAAGCAAAATTCAGGGCATTAATATAATAACACTGCTTCCCTGATAGAAGGGATCCTTCCAGTCCGTAACCATTGAGAAGGAGGAGGGTTGACAAAGAAAAGGATATTCTGCTTCCCAAGTGCCTCCACCCTGGCACATAGGTCATTTACCAGTTGCCAAATTTTGTGTAACACCATCAGGTTTATTTTCTAGTTTGGGCCCTAGTCTTTAATTTCAGTTTATGTGGATTAAAGTTATATTTCAGAAGCGTTTACCTTCCAGAATACTTATCTCCCAAGAAAAGAAACTGCTTATTCAAAGATTCCTCCTTCACAAGGGAGCTCTCTAAACTTAATCTGCCTATTTTGGGAAAATCAAACAGAAAAGCCAGGGTGATAATGTCAGGGTTCGTTAACTGGTTTGTTAACTATTTCGTCTGGTTAAGCCATATTAAAGAATACAAGGGTTTGCTGAGATAGGGAGCTTATCAACAGAAGCCTCCAGATCCCATCCCACATTTATATTCCTCTAAAATTAGGTGAGAGTGGAGAAGGTGGGTGAAATAGGGTGGGGAAAGGGAATTTATAGTCTCAGAGAAATGCCTAAGCCATTAGGATGTTAAGTGGCTTGCCCAAGGTAATAAGGCCCATATGAACAAAGATGGCACTTGAAATTATGTCCTCCTCACTTTAAGGCCAATTGTCTAGCAGCATGGAAAAACTGGAACTCATTTCTCACCTCCCTGTACTACTTTGGGACTTCTCGGACTTTTCCACCATATTCCAAGAAGGTCATTTTTGGGGGGAGAAATCTCATCACCCTGCAAAATCCCATCAGTACATTGGACTCAATCTCATCACCACCTTCTATTTATATGATTAGATAGTGGAACCAAGAACTCCAAAAACCTTCATTTAAGGAAGGGGGGAGCTCATTTCAGAGCATCTCCTCATGTCTTGCCTGGCTATATACTACTTTGGGACTTTTCTATCATTGTCCCAGGTACTCTCTCTAGCTGTCCCAGGTACTCTCCAACCTCCACTATTTTTTTAATTCTTCTTATTATGTTGTCTTCCCCTATTGTATTGTAAGCTCCTTGGGGGCAAGGACCATATTTTTTTTTTCATATTTGTATCACCAGTGATTATCACAGTGCATGGCACTTAAAAATGTTTTTTGACTGTAACCTTAAAATCTGAGAAGTACTTCACAGGGAAAGATATAAGGTATCTTGAAAGAAAGCATCAAGGGAAGAAGGATTTCCTTAACAACAACAAAAAAGACATCTCAGAATAGCCATCCATAGAGAGGAAACAGTTCACTACACTGCATTACTGTTCAAAACTGGGATAGTCATCTGGCAATACTTTGAGAGCATGGGAAATTAAGTCAGGCAGGCAGACAATACCTTTGTTGTAAAGATTCTTTCTAGGGAAGCTTCCTCGCTACATCTCTGGTGTACACTATGGCTGTTTTATATATTGTTCATTACATTCTTGTAACTCATCAATGCTTAATATTCCTATGGATGTCTGGCAGGCAATGCCTTTGTGTTACTTTCTTTAAAGTTAATTGAAATGAGCTCCCTAAGAAGTTTTTTAGGGGGCTGGGGAGGGCTGGGGAGATGTGTTACAGGTCCCCAAGTTCAATTTGAGTAAAAAATGCAACATGTCAACCAAGACTACAGCCACAAAAAACAATGATCTAAGGTTATGTGAATGGGAATAACATCCAAAACAAGGAAGTTAAGACTACATCAGAAATATAATGTTGATTTCCAGGTTCCTTGGTGTAAGACGTTGATAAACTGGAGTATGACTAAAGGAAGACAATCAGGGATGGCAGGGAGATGTCGTGCCATAAGAAGAAAGAGGATTTTGGCCTAGAGAAGAAAATAAATAGAGAATAGATTACTGCTGTCTTCAAGTGATTTGAGGGGCATTTGGGCAGAAAAGGAATTAAGACTTGTTCTGCTTGACCAGAAAGGGCAAAAGTAGCAGTAATGATAAAAAGTTTCATTGAAGGAGATATTTGCTTGATGGAAGGAGAAAAAAATTTGTCTTTTAGAGCTGCACAAAAAGGAAATGAGCTAACTTGGAAGGTGGTGAGTTCCTCTTTTAACCAAAAAGTATTCAAGCGGAGGATGGCTTCTAGAATAAAAAGGTGTTCAGAAGACTTAGGGTGACCAGTTCCTAATACAGAGCCTGGCATACAGTAGGAACTTAATAAATGTTTGTTGACCAAATGGTAGGTTCCTACCTACTTTGACAGCTATAACTATTTCCATACATAAGAGTGAGGAATTGACAACTGATTCACAGTAAGCTCCTCAAAAGCAGGGGCTTCCTTTATTTTTCTTTGTAAACCCAGTAGTTAGCTCAGTGCCTGGCATACAACTGGTATTTAATAAAACTTTTACTACTCCTATATCTCCTCCTTACTTCTCTAAAGGTCAAGGGTAGGTCAGGATAAAAAGGTTTTCCAATTAAACATCTCATTTTCAGTTATCTGAATGTACTTAAGTCAAGGGCTTCTTGAATAATTACAATTCTCTTTTATTATGGAAAAATCAAATGTCAGGTTGTGGTTATCTTTTCCAGAGCTTAAAGAGGGTTAGTAGTGGTCGATGCCTCTTTGGATATCTAAAGCTCTAATCTGAAGAGTCTATAGATGTAGCAATATTTTCTTCAGTCAGGGTTACATCTGCTTTTTTCTTAGCCACATGACTACTCTTATAATAATTAAACATTAGCTTCTTGACGATGAAGCAAAGTCCCTCCATGCTGCCAGAAAGGGGGGGGGGAGGAAATGGCCAGATTTTTATCCTGGGAAACTTTATTAGCACAGAATAAAAAATTAAATTAAATTTAAAAAAATTTATCCAATGTCATTTAGAATAGATCCAAAGCTACAAATGAAAATGTTGATTCTCTTTTGTTTAAAATGAAACAGACACTCTGGAGGGAAGGAGGGACATTAAAATATATTAATAAATAACCAAACAAACATAATATTGTTGTATTGCAAATTCTAAATAATTAAACATCACACTGCAAGCTGTCCTTGATTTTCTATTCTTCAGTGTTATTGAGGTTGGTATAGGCACAGAGTAGTAAAGAATGTTTTATGTCATCATAAAATCCCAGCAAGGAGGGTGCTTTCATAGCTTTGCTAATCTGTACTAATTCTAGAGCACTCTTTTAAACTACACAGCTGATTTAAGAATTGGTAAGACCACAAAAGGCATTCAAAAAAGTGCTATCAGTGACTTATAAGATGGATGTTTCATTCAATTACAAAACTGGAGAGCTGAAAAGGAACCTCAGTGTCAGTCTAGTCCAACCCATATATGAAAAGAATTCCCACTGGGATATAACAAACAGGTAGATTCAATCTTCCTCTGCTTGGAAACCATAGAGTAGTTGAAATCCCTAATTCTTGAAGTAGCTCAATCCCAGTTTGGGATAGATCTAATTATCTGGAAACTGTGTGAAGCACTTTACATAACTAAACTTATTTGATTCTCACAATAACAACGTGAGAATGTGTGAATTATTATCCCATTATTCAGATAAGGAAACTAAAAAAAAAAAAAGTTGAGACTCACTCAGGGTCACACAGCTAGGAAATATCTATGGTTAGACTCAAACTGAGGACTTTCTGATTCTCAATCTACTGCCCCACCAAGCTGCCTAGTTCTCTATTTTGTGGCCATAAAGAACAAGACTAATTTCACTTTCAATATAACAGCATTTTAATTACTCAAAACCAATTAGTATGTCCCTCTGATTCTTTTCTTCTTTAGGCTAAATACCCCCAGCTTGTTCAACCCAACGTCACATGACCTGGACTCAAGGTCTTTCACTGTGCCAGTTGACCTCTAACTTATCAATGTCCTTCAATAAGTGTGGTAGTGCCCAGAATTAAACACAGTACTTCAGGTGAGGTCTGAAGGAAGAGGAAGAGGAAGAATACTATCATCTGCTTATTACCTCTTAATGCAACCTAAGATCACGTGAGATTTTCTGGCTGCTACATCATTCTGATAACTCCATTATTGCACTTGAAGTTCAATAAACCCCTGTATCTCCTCCCCATCTGCCACCAGACCCCACTTCCTCCATACAAGCAAATTTAAGTCTCATAATGGAAAGGATTGGATTGATCAGTAGATCTTATTAAAAAAAATCCTTGATGGACCCTTTAATAACTATGGGACCTCAGTCAAGTCATAACCTCTCTGAGGTTGTTTCTTCAAATGTAAAATAAGAAGTTGAAAGAGATAATCTGTAAAGTCTCAGCCAGTTCCGAAGATTATATTTTGAAAATTGGTTGCTTTGCTTTTAATTTAGGATGAAAGAGTCCATGCAATTTTGAGGGAAGAGGAGCAGTTTAAATATAATAATTAAGTGCATAATGAAAGAGACCTTACTACTATGCTAGGTTATTAATCCCTTGGTGTAAAATATTAGACTATTGTCATTTTCATGGTGATTAGATCTGTAGTTTTCTGTTGTCCAACATTCATTTATACAAATAAAATAATTAGCCATTAATCACCTAGTACATTTATTTTTCCAGATCTACCAAAAACTGTCATATGTATTCTTCAACACACTATATTCTGATAGTCCTTAAGATATGAAAAAAAGAAATAAAAAGGAAGGAGAGAGGGAAGGAAGAAACAATTATTTATTTTAATGATCTGTAGTGAAAAAACACTTATCCCAATCCCCTTAGGAAACTGGGTTATGAATTCCAAAATGAAAATCAATTATTGACTCGTTAGAATGCTTGCTTTGGTATGTCAGAGTGGTTTGTAAACTTTATATCAAAGAACTCCAAAGTTCTGTCAGTTATCTTAAAAGGATTTTGCTGAAGATAATGTGGTTATAGGAGACCTGTTTAATTTGTGTCACTGCTTCATTTGACCTCATCCTAACTTCATAAAATCAAGAATTAAATACAAGACAGTTGAACTACTCAGTGTTAAACCTGTGCTCTACTACATGAAAACAAATTACTTGAAGAAATTTCTTGCTTATAGTGATGCTAAGTCTATAAAATATACATGTATTTCTGTATATTTTAATTATAAAGGATAAACTGCAGGTACCAAAACAATGTGAAATTGGGTAGAAAGTTAACATAGTTTAGTGGCTAGAGCATCAGACTTGAAGTAAAGATGACCTGAATTCAAATTCTACCTCATGTATTGAGTAGCTCTGAGATTGAGCAAACCACTAAACTTTTCCTCACCTCATCTGTAAAATGAAGGAGGTTGAACTCAGTGACCTCAGGTTCCTTTCAGTGACTAGGTTCCTTTCAGCTCTAAATACATATCTTATGATATGTCTATCAGAAATATCAGAAGCATATTTAGGAGAATAGCAGGGGAGGGTTTTTTTCCCATCCTAAGTGAGAAGCAGCATCCTTTTATGTAGAGAGGGTCAGCTTCAGTGTTATGCAGACACAAATATTTACAAATACTACTTTGGGAGAATATTCTGAACCCTGAAGTAGTTCTATATTTCAAAAATCATATTAGAAATTATCAATTCCTGAAAGAAGTCTGAATATATATCAAATTAGTCTGATTCAGGTAGGCCTTTTAATTTCATGTAAGATTGCCATGAACAAATAATATTATGGATTTCATCATTTCTGAGTAGTCACCAGGTGCAGATATTCAAAAGCTTAGTACATATCAGTGACAAAGAATATACAAATATACACAGCAGTAAAAATTAGGAGATAATTCAAATCATGTGATTGTTAGCACTTTGTTTCAGAGTCCCACGGACACTGAATTTAATGGATCTGATTTCATGGCTGTGGTACCTTCTCTACCAATGTTGTATATATCACCCTCACTCCATGCCTTCTCAACCTGTGCAATTCTTGCCCATGTCTTTCTATAAATCCTCCACGGGAGAGCTACTCAGTATGTAGAAGCTTTGCTCCAGTTCTTTTAATAGTTCAGTGGTAAAAGTGTATCACTTGGGTTGTCCATCTGTTGTCTCTCACTACAAGACTCTTTCACTTATTTTCCCCATGATAATGGCTTCTGGGCCATTTCTCTAGAACTGTTCATTTATGGGCACTTAGTAAATCATTATCATTTGATGCTACTATGAAAATAAATATGGTAAGCTCAAAATGGAAAACTGATATTAACTTCAAAATTCAACGTAGCAGAGATTCACTAGACTAGGTATTAAGAGTCCTGGATGCTTGTCCTGGTTAGTCAATGAAATTCTCCAGGTCTAAGTTTCTTCATCTGTAAAAGAGAGGAATTATACTTGCTTATCACCATGTGTTCTCCTAGCCCTGTTATGCAATGAGCTTTTTTTATTTTTTAAAGGAATGCTACTCTCCTCTCCCTTTTACACACACACACACACACACACACACACACACACACACACAAATGTGATGTTGAAATAAACCTAATAAATAGTATCATTATTTCAGGTTAAAATTTCATTTTGGATGCTTTAAATTGTTTCGAAATTTTGATTTTGGGTAGTTCATCCAATAGATTTTTGCTTTCTAATATTCCTTCATTTCTGTAAATATAAATGTAACTGTATAATTTTAAATTGTAGCTATGTAGAGGAGAGGGTATGGATGTGTCTAATTTCCTCTAGAAAGTATTACACTGCAAACTTGAACATATGGTAGCACTTGATTATTGTAGCTTTATTTTCATTGGCTTCCAGAAAATACTACTATATTCAAGAAAGTAGATTAAGTGCTATTAGCTTTAATACCTTTTTAAACAAAGTAATCTGTTGAAGTGATAATGGATTTTAAAGTAAGTGCACTCATTCAATTGGTGTTTAAACTATTGTGGTTTCCTTGTTGGCCACATGAATCTCTAAGTCTGATGCTGCTAATTACAGTCATAATATATGGTATGAGAATACTAGGTTAACTTCATGTTATATTTAAGGCAGGCATAAAGGTAACTGAAGAACTTCCCCCATTTTACACAATGGAGGTCTTTTCAAAGAAGTCCCAAACTGCTATGTGCCATTCCTTTTACCTCAGAAATGAGCAGCCTACAATTTCCACAGGCACTTATCAATTCAGGAAAATCAGAAAGTTAGACTACATTGATGACCTGCTAACTCACAATTGGGTGACAGGTATCAAGGTTGACAAAAAAAAAAATCACACAGATGGGGCAGGTCCAGGGACCCTTCTTCCTTAGCAGGTAGACCCCAATTTAGTTTTAGTTCCTTAGGCTTGAAGAATTGGCTCCAGTTCTCCACATGGCTAGAGGCATAGTTTCAATACGTCTTTTCTGTGTCAAAACACCTGTCTTTTTACTTCAGTGCCAGAAGGGTTTAGCATCTTGTCACCGAAGCAACACAGCCTGCACATTTATAGGTGTCACTCACTCTGCCATCTGTTCCCTAGGATAACAGCCACCATTACCACCCTACTTCCACCGGAGGCTCTAACAATCTCTGTGGATTAAAGTTGAGATCTCAGATGAAGAATGGCTAGCAATCTTGTATCCCTTCAACTCCCCTTGACCTTAATTCTCTTCCTGTCAATGCTATATTACACAGTCCGTTGTTCAACTCGGCCTTTGTTCATATTTCCTTGCAGGTTCTGAATTAAGCAAATGAAATAGCATTGACTTGCAGCCTTCAAAAAAAATTATGTATATACACACACACATATACATATACATACATACATATACATACATACACGTACACACACACACACACACACACACACACATATATATATATATATATATATATATGTACATACACACTTTTTGAAGTTTCCCCACTCTACTGCTAGTTCTCCAAATCTACACCAAAGGCTTCATCTCCAGCAGCTTCAGGAGATAATAGATAAAACTGCTTCTAATCCTAAATTAGATTTCAGTGCTAAGGTTGTTAATCAGATAGTTTCACAAATGAGATTAACTCTAAATTCACAATGAAACCCAGACTGCATTTATCTGTTTGGAAACAAAAGGCTGTTATTTCAAAAGCACATTTAGTCAAGTTGCAGTCATTATAAGCCAAGCAAATTTATGAAAGGCTTATTTAATATGAAATGGAAAAATATTTATTAGGTAACAGATAAAATAAAAGTGAATTTTACATATGAGCAGGGACCATGTCCTCTACTTCTTTTAAACTTTTCCCACTACCAGGAGTTGGACACAGAATGAATTACAGAGCTGATTCATTGAAGATTCTCTAAATTCTCTAGCAAAATCCCCAGCTGATGTGCAAACAAAATAAGACTGATGTGTTCTTCACATATAACCAAACAATGACATTAATTAAATCATGCTGAAAATGTATCATACAATATGGTGGCAGAGAATATATAACAAAATGTACCTCTTCTAGTGGACCATCAGCTCAGTGAAAGTTAGAATTTTATCTTTGTATTTCTACTTGGATTTTTCAGGATGAAGTGCATCTTGCATATTATAAATATTTAATTAATTTCTGTTGATTTGAATTATTCTATGACCTTATAAATTACTTATTTTTTGGAATCTCTTCAGATGAAAGGTTTGGATTTAATAATAATAAAAATAGCTAGCATTTCTAAAGCACCTTAAGGTTTGCATTGTGGACTTTATGTTATGTTGCTTAATACTCACAAGAACTTTGAGAAGTCGATACAATTATATCCCTATTTTATAGGTGAGAAAACTGAGGGCAGAGGTTAAGTGACTTGCCCAGTGTCATACAGCTGGTATCTGAGGCATGATTTGAACTCAGGTCTTCTTGAAACAAAGTCCAGCACCCTATTATACCTTCACTGCAAGGCTTAGTTGTCTTTATAAGTTCTCCATTCCACTCAGCCTGAAATAATGTGAATTTTGTGAATCCTCTCTTTTTACTATCTACCTTGATTGCTGAATTAGAAAGTGATATACTTGTGATGCTCAAGGCATCTGAGCTAGTTCCTTTCAGATTATAGTTCTTGGTTTGTTTTTGTTTTCTTCTTGGTGAGAACCCCACCCTTCTTCCAGAGATAACTGTAAGAAAGCAATTGCTATGCTGTGTTTACCTAGAGTAGATCAAGCAAGTCAGTAGAAATGTTTTGAAAATGATGATAAAACATGATAACATTGTCAATTTAAAACAACTCATAATAAAAGGTGAGTATTCACTATCATTGGAATCTACAACTAGCTATAAAACAGCATTTTCAGTTACTGCAGAGGGTGAATACTAGTACATTCTTTTTGCTTCTGCTTCTGATTGGTTTCCATGCCTCCACATGGTTTTTGGATAAAGATGCACTTATCTCCTATGGGAAGGAAGCCACTACTGTTGCCCAATAATGCTCTGTTGTTGACATGTATCACTCTTGTCTCTCTTTTTCAAGGAAATATTAGCAGAACCATCATTGAAGGACTCAGGAAAACAAAGAGTTGAGGCAGTTGTATTAATATAATATTTCCATGAGTGTAATTAGAGTGGTCTGTTTGAGGGTGTTTTTCCTCGGTTATCACTAGCTGTTGGTTAAGTGGCACTTCTGGCATGCAGTAGCAGTTGGCCAGCATTTCGCTGCCAGGCCCATTCCTGCCCCATTTTGAATAGGAATGAAGCAGGCCCAGGAATCATGAGCCAATTCAGCTTGTATCCAGAATTATGGCATTTTGGGTCTGTGTGAAGGGGAAGGGGAAGAATAACATTGCAGTGCCATCTCTGTAAAACATGTTAGTCTACCATGGAACAACATGATAATGTCAGTGCAATGTTCTCATTACAGCAGGAATATTGCTTGTAACCATTAGTCTTCTCTCTCTAATTAGTGAGTCTGTTAAGCGGTGCCCCACCAGCTAGAGTAGCTGGCAGCTTCTCTCACTCAAACCTGCATCTCCATTTGAAAAGTTAAGTAAAAATACAGCTCAGTCCACTTCCTTCTGCATCTATCCACAATAGTGACAAATGATTCTATACTATTATCAAGGAAGGAAGGAATGGCAAATAGAATTTTAGGTTTATAAAGCTGTTTACCTACATAGTCTCCTTTGATCCTCACAATGACCTAGGATGTATTCATAGAATTGAGATTAGGAAGAGATTTCTGAGATCATTCTGTCTAAAACCACAGCTTAATAGTTGAAGAAAATTGATGCTTTTAGAGGTTAAGTGACTCAGGATCACAGAAAGTGGAGGGAGACAAAGCTAGGCCTCAACTCTTGTCCTCTTTCACTTTGGGGCTTTTTAAAAGTTATATCATGATGCCTTCTGATAGTTCTAAAGACTATATGTGGTATTCAATACACCCCAACTTTGCAGATCAGGAGCCATAAGAGTTGGGTGTTTCATTTTTGTTTTTGCTTTTTCTGCTCCAAGGGTGTACAACTACAAGTATACCAATTTGAGTCTCAAATGTGTGTTAACTGCACCACTCCACTCGTTTTAAGAAAGAAAATCTAATCATTTCATACATTTTATTAAATGGCTTTGCCCCATCTTTTTGTTACAGCAGTTTATAAGCCTTTGGACTTGGACAGGTTAAAAATTTGCATCTCATTTTTGGGACATAGCATGATATTGTGTGAGTAGCACTTGACTGAGTTCTGAGATCAACCATAGGCTCTGTCTAACACTACCTAAGAGGGTGACCTTGGACAAGTTGTTTAACTTTTATGTAGCTTAGTTTTCTTCAACTCTTGAATTATAAGATTAGATTATATGTTTTTTAAAGTACCCTTTAGAAACTATATGGTTTATAATGCCACCTTTAGAAAATACATGGTCTCTACAACTCCCTTCTGGTTCCAAAACTATATGACTCCTGTGAATTCTCCATTATTATGTGTATTTATGATTCTACCGGGTAGCAGTATATCTAGTCCCTACTTCCTCAGTTTGTAGGGTTAGGGGGAGGAGAACTAAAGGACAAGGTCCAGAACAAGCCCCTTAGTCCCAATCAGGGTACTAATTAAAGAAATGGGGAGTCTCTCCCTTTGGCATACTTGTTTCAGAATCCTAACCTATGCTCTTTACACAATCTAAGAGGAATCTTGGGAGGTAGAGAGAAGCTCTGGAAGTTTTAAATCCCTTATCTAGGTAAGCTAAAGTACCCTGACACCATGACAAAGAGATTTGGCCATACAGAGAATTTATACTATAACTAAAATGGGGTAAGGGTGGCCAACCCTTCCCCAGGCAAAGGGTTAGGTATAGCCAAGGCCTGATACAAAAATCAAACCCAACAAGGCAGGGCTGGAATGAAGCAAAAAGGCAGGACACAGGTTTGTCAATGATAAAGAAGCATGGGTTTCTGTTCTTGATATGCTAATTAAGCAATCCTAAAATGGAGAAAATTATATTAAGAGTGAAGGAACTGGGCCATTTTAACCTCTATTATCAGACTCCCCAGAGTAGGTAGGTTAAAGATCACAATACTGTATCAAACTAAATAGAAAATAGAAGTGATTTTCCACAGTATGTTGTTTTACAAATTCTTCAATGCATCACACTTAATGAGAAGAGAGTACTTGTTTGAATTTCTCCATTGATTATGTATTGATAGTATTGTTGGAAAATCAAGTTGTTTTAGAATCCAAACTGCTATAAAGTGATTATTATTTTCCCTATATCTATAGCAGTAAACAGCTAGAAGAAAACATTCGCATGCCCTAAACATGCATGACAGCCTGAATGTCAAAAAGTTATAATAATTACAAGTGGTGAATAAATAATATCTGTACAAGGAAATCACTCTAGGACTGTATATCAGTCTGGCTATTATTTGATCCTTATGGATTTACAACAATCAAAGAAAATTATTTCATATTGAATTGCTACTATCCAAAAAAATTACTTTTCCAGTTAAAATAACCAATTAACTCCCACAAAATGTGTTGAAAACTCATTAGATTTCAAGTAAAAGGGAATAAATACATATTATCTATGTAAGTGTTATATGTATATTTATATATTTATTTTTATCTATCTATATATAACTATATATTGACTAAATATACACACACTCTATGTGTGTGTGTGCACACGCATGCCTCTGAGGAAAAAGCCCTGCCTTTGGAGTCAGAGGTCCTTGCTTCAAATTACAGCTTTGAAAATGATTAAAATGGCAAATCATTAAAAGTTTTTGAGACAGTGTCTTCATCTGTGATATGAAACTATTTATTCTACTGACTCACAGGGCTTTTGTGAATAAATTGCTTTGTAAACTTTAAAGCCATAAGAAAATGTGTGTTGTTATTTAAAAATCCCATAAAAGAAGATCATTATAGTATAAAGATAACTACACTAAGATTCAGGAAACCTGGGTTGCACTTTTCAAATATACTACTACCTAATTGATTCTGACTCCTGTGTGCCCAGTTTCCTCAAATATTAATACATAGTTGGGATTTGATGATTACAGTTCTAAAATTTTAGGAATTATACAAACATCCCTTAAGAAATTCTTTGAAGCTACTACACCAATTAAAAAGAATGATCCTAAAGCTTTCTATTTTCCTTATGATCAGCTAAGAAGCCTGGTTAAGAGAAGACACATGATAGCTTCTTCAATTATTTAATGGAATGTCACTTTAAAAAGGAATTGACCTGGTTCTGTTTGGTTCCAGAAGGCAAAAATAGGAACAATATAAGTGGAAATTCTTTGTTTGTTTTGGGATGGTCCAGGATTTTGTGACCTAAAGAAGAAGCTCCCTCTATTGCTAGATCAAGACTCATCAGTCACTCCTTCTGGAGTTGGGTGGAGGCAATGAAAAGCTGGTGGCTATCCATGATCACATAGTTAATATACATCAGGTATTGAACCTGGGTCTTTATGATTTCAAGACTGTCTTCTCAATACACAACATTGACACTTGGATAAAAGCTTCAAAGAGACACATTTCAGCTCAGTATAAGGAAAAACTCCCTAATGATTAGTGTTATCCAAAAGGGGAATGGGTTCCCTATGGTGATAGTGGATTCCCTCTCATGCTTTTACAGGTATAAGTTGCTCTAGATGGTTGTTAAAATTCTGTAATTCTCATTTTTTAAAGTAAATATTAAACTACAGGACACAGAATATGATACAGTTAGTGGCTTAAGTACAACATGCACCAAATTATAATATGCTAAAGCACAGTTAATGTCTAAATTACTTTATAACCTATTTACTTTAAAAGAGACAAATTGGGGGTGGCTAGGTGGCGCAGTAAGTAGAGTGCTGGCCCTGGAGTCAGGAGGACCTGAGTTCAAATCCGGCCTCAGACACTTAACACAAAAACTAGCCGTGTGACCTTGAGCAAGTCACTTAACCCCCAACTGCCCTCCAAAAAGCAAAAAAAAAAAGACAAATTGTTCTTCCTTTTGCTCTTACTTCTTCCCTTCTCTCAGACTATATTCATTTCTGTTTGTGGGTTTAACAGTATACAAATGTGGATGTGTATAGATAGAGTGTAATCCAAAGGAGACTACATCCCCACCCTAACCCAAAGGATTAAGCAGAGGATGTTTGGCTCATTACATTTCTGTAAATGTGGAGGTATGTGAAATGATTTCTAGGAATGTAGTTCCAGCAATTCCCTGCTATGGGGTTCTGTCAAATGCAAATCTACTTTGAGGAGCACTTCATACAGGAAGTAAGTTTGCACTCCCCCTTTCAGAGTTTATAACCTTCACAGTAAAATATGTCAATCTTTTACTCCTGACCAGAAGGTAGCAGTTACAGCATATGACAGAATGGGGTGTGCATGTTGGCAAGAGGGGTGACAGAGGGAGATTACAGTTTATTAAAGTATATTGAAAGTGTGGCCTTTATTCCATATCTTAATTCACAGACAGCATTAGGAAGATAGTGAACAGGGCTTTCTTGGCTGTGTCTCAGAACTGATTTTTGCTACATAAAACTCCCTTTCAGTTTTGAAATGTTGAGTTTTGCTTCAATGAAGTCATTCAACTGTGGTTTTCTGACTGAAAGTAAGGGAGTTAGTTTACAGAGAAAAAAGTCAAGCTGCTTAAGCACATGGGTTGAATAATGAGAGGTGGTCAGCACGTTGGGAAAGTCTGTGATCAAGCACATTCTGCAGAGGACAGATGGTTGGCAAGCTGAGAGCAGCCCACTACTAGAGACACTTGAAAAATCCTAGTGCATTGGAAAGGTATCAGCGTTAACTGATGAAGCTGATGAGTCACCCATGAGCATCTGACCTACTTCTGGCAAGAAGATCCATAATGAAACTGGTTTTTTTCTTTCCCCAGTAGCTAGGGATACACCAGGAGTACTGAGGACTACATGAATTTTGATTTGCTGAATGGATAACCTTTTTCCATGGAATCGGGACACCTATACATTATGTTTGAATGTACTTTGTTCTACTCTGTATTCATTTCCCATCTTAATTACCTCATTGTGCCACAAATAGGTAAAGCAGAACATCAACTGATTTGGCTCAAATCTGCTCTGAACTGCAATGGAGGCAAATTTCTACCCCCTGAAGTAAATTATATTCTTGAACACATCAGGTGACCAGGTAGAAAGATGCAAAATTTACATAATGCTGGATTAAAGTCTGCTTTTTCTAGTAAATCAAGGTGACTTCTGGTTTTTCTGAACTCCAAGTCTCAGTTCAAAATCCAGTCTTCTGCAGAAGGCTTTGTCTGATCCCTCTCCACGCTCTCACCCAGCCAGCATGCCATTTCCTTCCATTATACAACAGGTACCTTGTATGTACATAGTTATTGACATGTTGTCTCTAGTTGGAAGGTGAACTTCTTAAGGGGGAGCGGGGCTGACTGTTTTTGTCTTTATATGCAGTAGTTTGCAGAGTACTTGTCACATAGGAAGCCTTTAAGGAATGTATATTGATACTCACTGACTGACTTCTGTGAAGGTATCTTAAAAATATTTTAACTCAGACTGCAGTATAGCAATATCACCAATCAAATATCAATAAGACTTTGAAAATCAGTTTAAATATTAAACACTCTACTTACCAAATAATTATGGTTCTGTTAATACAACCTGATAGGAGTAAACATCTGCAGTTTACTATCTGTGTAAACATTTAGCCTCTCTGGGCCCCACGTGACCCATTTGTAAGATAAAAGAGCCACTGTAGTCTCTTGCAGAACTAAATCTATGATGACAGTCTTATACACCACAATACTGAGGGAGCACGCCTGCTACGCTATTAATGGGGGAATTCTATGGGGGGAAATTAACCAGCATTTCAGCTGGGGGGCTATGCTTGTTTTTGTTTCTTTGTTTTAAATCCAAGGACCTACTGATTTTGTGACTCTGGACAATTCCTCTTATGACTACAGGTTTCAGAGAAGGTGCTGACCCACCTTAGTAAAGGCAGTTTGCTCACCAAGTAGCTCTCCGTATCAGTAGTTCTTAAACATCTGGGTCTCAGGGAAATTTGTAAATTTAAAATTACTGAGGACTCCCTAAAAAGCATTGTTCATGTTGGTTACATCTATCAATATTTACCATCTTAGCATTATTATAAAAGTAGTTTTTAACTTGCAGGCTCTCTCTGAAACAGTGTTGGGAACTTCCAAAAAGTTTCTGGTCCACTATGAAAACGAATGCTCTATACCAATGAAATCAGTTTCTGTTCCTTTACTAACCTACCTATTTAGGCATGCTTAAGGAAAACAAAAGCTGCATATATTACAAGGGAAGGCCAAGTTCCAAAAGATTTCGAGGTTAGCCTGATAATCCCAAAATGTTAAGGATATAGATCTAACTCATCTTAAATTCAAGAAAATTTAACAATTGGTCATTAATTTAACTGAGATTGGGATCTCCTACACATTTAAGTTTTGTTCTTTAAAGGTGTTGAACTAGAGATAAAACAAATTCCGATTTCTGCTTGTTCTTACGAGATTAAACACATCTGGATAATGCTAAAATTAATCAGATAATCTTGCCATGAAGCAAATTTTGGATTTTAGCCAAAATAAACCAAGATCCACTTTATAAGCAAAAAAATCATACAAATTGTTTTAGTCTCATCCCACAAGAAGATTACACATGATGCATTTATTTTGCCTTGTCCTCCAGATCCCCCAGAAGTCTCCTTGACTTGTTGGTATTATAACAAATGGACTATTTTTTTTACTAAAACCTTAATATTAAATCATTAATAAAAGACTACTCTTGAACAATAAAGTTTTTTTTCTTCTCATTATAATGGCATATCAAGAATATTGTAATGTTTATGAAATTTAATTAATAATCTGGAGTCCTAGAAAGCTTCCCACCCCCATCCCCCCAGTTTTAGGAAAGGAACAACAAAGACCCCAGACTCAAAGATTTGAGGAGACTGATTATTACAATTATACACAGTGATATTTCCACTGTAACAAATTTCCATCTTAAAGCAAAATGAAGTTTACATATTCCTTCAGGCACTGTGCAAATTAGAACTTCATTGCATATTAATGAGTTACTCTTTGTGACCAATTGTTATGCAAATTACATTCCTGCCAGAATTTATCATTGAGGATTAAGGGAAAAAATGCTTTTTCCCTTTTAAAAAAAAAACAAACCCAAAAGAAATTCCCACAAAATGGAGAGGTAAATCAACCAAAAAAACCATTTTGTTCAACATTAAGATTGGTATTGTGCTTTTCTGTCAAGTAAGTATTTGCAGTTTTTAAAAACTAATCTATACATATCACAAATTGCAAAAAGCAAAAGGAAAAAATTAAACAAATAGAGGAGTATTAGAGCTTTTTTAGTCATTTGAATAGTTTTAATGTAATGCAAACTGCTTATTTGTCTGCAAATAATGCAAGCTACTGTATTAACTTCAGAGAAGAGTTTATTTAAATAGAACATTTTCCCAAAGACTTCACCCACTCAAAAATCAGCATAAAGGTGATATTTATGTATATTTTTTGAATTGCTAATGTTTCATACTGCAAGGACTAAATTATTTTACTCTCTGGAGCTATTCTAAATCATCCTGGCCAAAAAATTTATCAAAGATGGGTCAAATTTCTATGGAAATATCTTTTCTTTCAACTTGAAATTATAATTTGTTCTAATCTATGTGATTTTCAATAAAGTTATTTTTAATCAAAATTTCACAATGGGGAAAATTCATACAAATCTCAGAAAAGCTGAAATTATATAAATATCAAAAGAATAAATTTCCTCTTTTTAACATATGGTTAAACTATTTCAACATCTATTTTTTAATCTAGTATTTTACCTCAGAAGCAGCTCTGTGGCACAGTGGAAAGAGCCTGGGGTTGAAATCAGGAAGACACATCTTGAGTTCAAATTCAGTGTCAGACACTTACTAGCTTTGGGAACCTGGGCAAGTCAATTAACCCTGTTTCCCTCAGTTCCTCATATGTAAAAATGAGCTGGAGAAGGAAATAGCAAACCACTCCAGTATTTTTGCTGAGAAAACACCAAATGGGGTCACAAAGAATTAGACATGACTGAAACAACTCAACAGCAACAATATTACCTCATCCTTACAAAGCGCTGATATATACAAAATAAATCTTGAAATAATATATTATTTAATGTTAATATCACTAGTAATTGCATCTGCTTGCATCTGTAATCTCCCGACTTTATCTTAGGTAAAATGGCAACATAATAAGCGAATTTCATCAGTTATTTTAAAAATAACTATTCATCTGTTTATAAGGCAATTTTTAGCAAGCCTGAAATACCTAAGAAAGCACTTGAGAAAACCCCCTCAAAACATGGAAGGTTTCTTCCTTATGTGAGTTTTTAATTAGTAAAGCTACTACTTATAGCTTTTTAAAAAAACCTTCAAGACAAGATCTGCCTCACGATTTTTTAAAACTTACATCCAAGTGATCTAAAATTTTCTGACACTAAAAATAAGGGATAATTTTGACCTTGAGTTATCGTGATGATTTCTCTTAAATTAACCCATGACTTCTCAGTCACCTTTGGTCCATTTTTTCAAAATGGAAAGATGATTTATTTAAATTTTGGTAATGGAGAACCAGCCCATTGACAATACATGTAAGAAATTATGTAGATTTTCTCCCCTTTTTCCAACCCCCCACCAAAACCCATTCTAAGTTAACCTTAGTAAACTTTAGGGACTCTACTAAGAAGGAGCTCTTTAATTTAACTGTATAGTCATAAAGTAAAGAAGCTGTTACTAATCTCATGGCACACTTCTGGTGTTCAGGTTATTAAAGTGAATTACATAGTTTTGCAAATGGGATCAAGTCTGAATACACAGTAAAGAGCAGATTGAATTTGACTCCTATGAAACAAATGGCTATAATTAATTATGGTGTCATCCTAGGGAGAGGAGGGCATCGTGTCCGCAAAGGTACAGCAGTAGAGTGTGTTGTTGTCTGCCTTTTGCCATTAATGCCAATTGTTTGCTTATGCTCCTTTTCTCTCTTTAGCTTTCTACAGTAGTGTGATTTCCACACAATAAGCAGTCTGATTAAAAAGCTATTAAATGTAGGAAAAAGAATATGTAGTTCTATAGAAGCAAGTCTCGGATTGCTGCTGGGGTAGCAAACTGTCGTTCTATGCCTGTGACACAGGACCACAGTTCAGAGCTAAATGAGACAAGCATTCCTTTGGGGGGGAAAATCATGCCCTTTCTAATTTCACACCACTACAATTTCTTAATATGCTGTACTGAAAATTCCATCTCACCACCAATGCACAGCTAATGGTGAGAAGCAGCAAACCCTTCTCCCCTCCCCCAGCAACTTCCGGAAGTTTCTTTGACTAAAACCGAGCACCCACAGAAGTAATACTATTCTTTTGGCTGTCAATCATCCAATCCTGAAGCAGCAGCTTATCTCTTCTACTTTCTCCTCCCCCCCCTTTTTTTTAAACAGGGCTCTTTTCTATTCGATGACAACAGTGGTTGTTCATATACTTCTAACATATTGCTCCAGGACCTGACATTTCAGTGTAAAATGGGTGAATAATGTTACAGATGAACTGGACTGAGAAGTGTGAACCATGAGCAATCTTCTTTTCCTGGGTAAAGGGTTTTAAACTCTACTGGGAAAATTGCAGGTCCTAATCTTTCCGCTGTGCCCAGCCTGAAGTATGATCCACATAATGTGAATGTGCTTGCTTTCCATCCAACTGAGACAGCCACACCATTAAGTGATTTGTGTGATTTGCCTGGTATAATAACTAGTTGTCTCTAGCCCACTGGGTGCCAGAACTTCTTGAACATTTCTAACTATGGCTTGATGGAAACCGCTGTGTAGCCACAAAATGGTTTTGATAAAAGCACCAGTTTTGTCCAGTTCAAATCAATAGACTCCAACTGCCCAAGTAACATTTGGCTTTACAAGCTCTGCTGTTATCAATTAAGGGGCCAAGTCTCTACTATTTTAATTGATACCTATATGTCCTGCCCTCACCCATCATTCCCCGGCTCCTCCGACCCCTCTTTTTTTTTTTTTTCTTTTCTACAGCAGGATGGAGAGCTGGGCTAGTCACTGTATTTTAGGCAGACACATTCAAAATATCCAGCTGTGAAACTGATCTCTAGGGCAAGCCCTGCCAGTTTTTAATTTCACTCCAGATTTCTAATGTTGACATCATGACAATTCATTCTTTCCCCATCTTAAAGCATAGGAAGGAGAGATGTGGGCAGTGTGGTTTGGATGTGACAAATACAATTTGAATTCTAACAACCTTATTTATAAAATATGGTGACCTGGCTAAGGTTAAAATATAACAACAAGGAAAAGAAATGGAAACCAGTTATCATACTTAAAATAAATTCAATCCTAATTTCCAAAAAATATGTAAAATTTTCTGGACTGTCAGATTATCTAGTCTGACTTCTTTTTATTGATTAAGAAATTTGACTAAGGTCAGAAATGAGACTGAAGCTATTATTTCCTGACTTTTTAGTCAAATTGTCTTTATAATACATTATATACATTATTGGGTACTGTTGCCCAATGCTTTTTTTTTATACTTTGTCCTCCCTGGGCTTCTGCAATTCTATATTTCCATGTAGTTATGACTACATTTCTCCCTCTTGCAAGTCTCTCAAGCTGTTAGCTTTAAATCTTATTATCTTTACTTTCTACTAACTATTCTACCCACTCCCACCAAGATCACATGTTTTAACCCTGACTTTGGTGCCAAAGCTACATCCTCAAATGTCTCTACTATACAACTCCTCTTGGGATTTGTGGAAGAACCCACATCAGTCTTTATAACAATCCTGCCCCTGTTTTTCAAAACCATATCTCTGCTGCTACATCATCCTAAAACTTCCCTCAGAGTCAGAGGCCTCCTTGCCTTTTAACATCAAATATCTTTGTGGCCTTCTTAGCTGGGACTGTCTTCTTCCTCTCTCAATCAAGTTCTACCCAAGTCAACCATTAGTGAGTTCCTTTGGGACTCTCCATATTGTAAAGGGACTCAGGCTAGCCTTCAATCCCTTTCCTGCTATTTTCCTGATTTCTAGATTTGAAAATAAATTCACTGCTATGTACCTTCCCTCCTGCTCCCCCTTTTTAGCTCTTTTTTCCTCCTCCATTAGAAAGTAAGGTCCTTGAGGGAAAAGTCTTTCTGGTTTTTTTGGGTGGGAGGGTTATATTTTAGGCCCAGCATCTAGCACAGTGCCTGGAACATGGTAAGCACTTAATAAATGGTTGTTTCCTTCCTTCCCTCTTGGATGCCTTCCACATAATACATTTACAATGTGCAAAACTTCTTCATGCTATTTCCCTCAAAGCTGCTCTTCTTATTAATGCCCCTGTTATTGTTAATGACACTTGTCCTCAACATCTAGGTTAGAGACCTCAGGAATCTTTGACTTAGCCTTTTACCCTCTGTGACTCAAAGTCAAATAATGATCACCTGCCTCCAAACCATATCTCAAATCTCTTCTGTGCTTTCCACTTCTCCACTCTAGTTCCGATTTTCATCAGTTCTTACCCACACAATTATGCTATTCTCCTTGCTGCCACAGTAGCTTCTCACTCCAACCTGCTCCACACAGAGCCTTTGCCAAGGCAATTTTCCTAATGAACAGCTTTGGTCACATCATTCACAAACTGAACAACCATTCATGATTCCTATTTCCTACTAAATAGAGGCCAAACTAGTCTAACCCAGTTCCAAAATCTGGCAGTGGCACACCTTCTTATCCTCTTTTCACACAAGACATCTTTATGTATCTTTTATTCTCTTACTAAACAATTCCTCAGCTTTGTCCTGTCTTTTCCTGCCTCCAGGTATTTTCATTTATCTTGACCTAGGTCAGAAATACGGCTCTCTTCTTCACATACTACTCTTCTTTAAAGCCCCTCTTAAATGCTTTACCTTAAATGAAGACTTCAATAAATTAATGAGCAGGCATTTATTAAGCCTTACTCTATGCCAAACTAGTTGGCTCAGTGGACGGCATGGTGGGTCTAAAGTCAGGAAGACATCTTCCTGAGCACAAATTTGCCCTCAGACACTTACTAGCTATGTGACAATGGGCAAGTCGCTTAATCCTTTTTGCCTCAGTTCCTCATCTGGAGTTGGGAAATGGCAAATCACTTCAGTATCTTTGCCAAGAAAAACCCCACAGTGGTGCACAAAGAATCAGGTAGTGCTAAATGACTAAACAGCAATGTACCAAGCACTGGGCTGGGCTGTTAGGTACTGGAGAAACAAAGACAAAAACAATTCCTGCCCTTGAGGAACTTACATTGTAATGGAGGAATGGAGGAATTTATTGTGATATCTACACCCATCCTTCAATACAAACACACCCTTAGAAGAAATTTCCTAGTGGACAGTTTCTTGGAGTTCTGAATCGACTTAAACAGCTCTCTCTCCTCTATCTCCTAAGTGTTTCCTGGGAGAGAAAAGCTTTCAACAAATCAGTAAGAATTGTGGAATTCATATTTTTGTTTTTGTTTTTTCCAGCCATTTGGCTGAAGAGGGACAATGACATCCTTTATTTTGTTGAAATGAAGCATATCAGGGTGATGAGGTGTAGACTTTGGGACCCCCCCTTGAGCTCTCCTTGCATCTTTGAGGTACAGGCTCTGGGAAACCCCTTGAAGTCTGATTGAATCTTCCCACTTGATGAGGGATTTGCAGAGGCCATAAATATTTCAATGTGACTGGGCCCAAACCTCTATTAGTAGCCTGGCCCTCCACTGTCCATCTGCTTCCCACCCTTGAGCCTATCAAAATATCAATCCACTCTTGCATTGACCTCATTAACTCCTCCTTAAAACCCTCTCCAAACTCCTCTAGACCATCCCTAGATTCCTCTGTATATAAGAATCCCAACTCCCTTCCCTGGGTGTGAGAGTTCCATCTAATGCCCTAGCACAGACTTGCTCTGTGAGAGTGCCACAGAATGACCTAGCATAGACTGGCTCCTTAAGAGTCTACCCTATATGGTGAACTTTTAATGAACTTTCAATAAACTTTACTTTTCTTTGGTTGAGAAGACTTGAGTCGAATTCTTTTGGCAGGACCCAGAGTGTTAGTATTTTGGGGTCTCAGGCAACCCTAACCCTTTTTGGGTAACCTCTTCAAGGTTGTCTTCTAGGGGTATATGTGAAGCTAAGGCAGAAAGGAAGAGAATTTGGGGAGACCAAGAGTCAATTTTATTGCTACTTTTACTCTTTCCTAAGAAGAGGGCTTTGACACCAACTGCTTTATTTCCTAGCTGGACCTGAAAGAAAGAGGAGGGGGAGGAGGAGGATAAAGGAAGGGGAAGGAGGAGAAGGGAAGGAGAAGGAGGAGAGGGAGGAGGGGGAGGAGGAGAAGGAAGAGAAAGAAGAAGGGGAGGAGGAGGAGGAGGAAAAAAAGGAAAATGGAAGAAGAGCAAGACAATGACAATGAAGGCATTTATATAGTGCTTTAAGGTTTACAAAGTACCTTACATTATGTTCCTTCATTTGATCTTTATTCATAACCACATGAAATAGGATATTATTATCCCCATTTTCCCCATTTTACAGATGAGGAAATTGAGGTGAGAAAAGTTAGGTGATTTCATTAAGGTGAGTTCAAATCTAACCTCAGATATTTAACACAAAAAACTAGCCTTGAGGTCTTGGGCAAGTCACTTAACCCCAACTGTCCCCTCCAAAAAAAAAAAGGCAAAAAAAAAAAGTCACACTGTTGCTAAGAATCTGAGGTAGGATTTGAATTCAAATTTTCATCACACTACCTAGCTGTCAAAGAAGGATAATGACAATGACCTAGAAGCAGTAGGATGCCAGAAGAGAACAGTAAGAATACTCCCAGTAGATGGAAAAAGCTACCTTCTCTGAAATTTCCAAGCCTGAGCCTGACTCTGCCTGCAGAGATTTTTGTCGGAGCCTTCCCACTTAAAGTTGTAAATCTATAGAAAAGTTCAAGGCATAAACTACTGAGGAGAGAAGACAGAGGGAATGATCATAGGATCATGGATTTTGAGGTAAAAGTTGACCTTAGAAGCCCTCTAACCCAACTCCCTGATGTTAGAAATGAGGGTACCGAGGCCAAGAGAAACTAAATGATTTGCCCTAGGTCTAACAGATAGTAAGTGGAAGAGTTTGATTTTAACTTAGATCTTTCTACTGTACGGCACTGATTCCTCACGAAGAACATGGCAGTGACTATTTTCTGACATTCGACTGTTCACCTTGCATCTGTAAGGCACGACTTTTGTGATCTTGGGCAAACTACTCTCTGACTTTCAGTTTTTTCATGTATAAAACAAGGGAACTGGACTAAAGGATTCTAAGTTCCCATGCAGCTCAAAATCTATTACCCTCTAATTCTATTTCTGCTCTAAATATTTTATGGTTTCAATATTATTCTTTGCTTTTATTGTTTAGCATAGGAAGTTTACTAAATACATTAGTGCCTTAAAGTTGTATCTTGTTCTGATCCCCCTTACCACCGCCCCTTCTTGTCAGTATAGTAAGTTTATAAATAGAAAGTAGAAAGGGGTCAATAGCAGGAAATAAGATTGCAAAAGGAAACCTGGAAATCACATAGAAACTGTCCAAAATATCCAAGAAGCATAATTTACAAACTGTTTCACATATTAACTAAAATTCATAGCCTCATAATACATGCTGAATCAGCGGAAGCTATCTAGGTGCTAATCTCAGTGTTCTTGGTCCTATAATACAGATATATTAATACATAAAAACAACATAATAATATAACACATAAAATAAATATGAATAAACAAAAATATATAAATAAAAATGACAGTCAAATTCCAGATCTGAAGATCAAAAGGTACTAATAATTTTGAGATTACATGGGCATGTTAAATTAAATTTTTTTTTACCAATAACTTGAAATTATTTTGATGCATTAATGAACTAACCATAAAGATGTCACAGATAAGAATTAGTCTGTCTCCCATTCCAAACCCCATAAAAGTAAGACCCCAGACTCCTGCCCTGATCACTCTTCCATTTCTTTTGGGTCCATGCTGCTTAGTGCTCCCAACTCTAATCCATGGCTACTTGAGTGATTATCTTTGTGTCTCCCTCCCCAACCTCTTGTCCCCACTATTTGCCTCCCTTCACCATCCCATTGCCTCATCTCCAAGGTCTGCTGTGTGCCTCTGCAACCCTTTTTTTACTTGTGTCTGTACCTTCTCTGCCTAATCAATATAACTGCTGCCTCATTTCCCACTTCCAGTCCCAGTCATTCCCAGTGAGCGCTCAAAGAACCAGGAGTGCCTGACCCATTACATAATCCCATAAATTAATTATCAATTAAATTAGGTACTAATTAACATCATAAGTTATTAGTTATATGGTTGGGAGCAATTGAGCCACAGAAGTGATCTATAATGTTCCAATATTACCCTAGATCTGTCTGAAGTAAAAACAGCTTCAGAAGATGGACTGTATAGGCATTTATTACTCTATTTTGCACATTTCTACTGGTGTATAAGTCTTATCTTTTTTTAATTACTGGAAAATTCTTAATAAGATTTATTCCCTTCTGTCACTCTGCCACCATTTCTTATTTTTCTGGAAATATATCTGAAACCTGCTCAAACCTTGTTGTCATTGGTTTTGTCAACGCCCACAGATTCATTTCTCTCTAATTTTCTTTGATTAAAGTTAATCATTGATTCAGTAAAACAAAAAGCATAAAAAAATACTATAAATTGTATGAAGTTTTTTTGCTTTTTTTAATGAAAAGTTTGATTTCTCCATATATCCAAACCATGAAGTTAATACAGCATTTTCATGTGGTTTATGATATCTTTAAGCTCAAAAAATGTTCATAGTGAGATACCAAGAGTCCTCTATATTAAGGATGCAGAAGAGGAATGTAGTTTGACTGCAGCCCAAATGCAGGTAGTAATAGGAGATATTAAAAATAATGAGAAAGAGACTAAGTTGAAATTGTGGAGATAATAGAGAGGCAACATTGAACCCAGTTCTTTTGTGAATTTTGAAATTCTGATTTCATGTAAGTAGTGTTTTGTAAAATATGTAGATTTCCTATTCAAGGAACACAGGCATTCATTCTGTACCATTTTAGAACATATACCTACACCAAACCTTCTAATAAATACAAAGACAGGTTCAGCTCCTAGCACAATTCTCTGTACACATCTATGCTGAGTAAATAATTGTTTAATTGAAATAGATATGAATAAGAAAATTTTTAAATGATTACAGAGAACTGTAAAGTTGAGATCTGGTGGAAAGAGGAGGTGGTTCGGAAGTAAGGTTACATCATAGTGGCTTCTGATAGCTCTGTGACTTCCATAAGGGAAATTTTCCTTCTGTTTCCCTTTGAGATACAAGAAAACAGTGGGAACAAAAATTGCTTCTATCTCAACCATCTTTCAATACATTTAAGTTTAATTTTGTTTTATTAGGATTACTAATACAAACAAATGAATATAATAACCATATTCTTCTCGCAATATTCTATGACTGCCAATCACGGGAAACAATTATTTTAGAATAATTAAAATAACAAATGCCCATTACCCATAGGGCAATTGGAAGAGAGAATATTGTATATTACCAATGATGACATGTCCTTGTGAAATGGTTTAAAGGGCATTACCAAGGACATATAATGCCAAAATATTAATAAAATAGTAACAGTAACAATAATAATAGCTTACATCTTTACAGCACTTTAAGGTTTTCTAAGATCTCTCTATGGGTTATTTTATTGTCACAACAGCCCTGGAAAGTAATTTTACCAATGAGAAAACTGAGGTTAAGTTATTTGCCCAGGATCACACAGCTAGTGAGTGATGGAGGCAGAATTTGAACTACATTTAGTACCTTACTGGGAGGACAGCAGGGTACAGTGGAAAACTCCTCGGCTAAAGTTTTAGAAGCCTTGGGTTCTAATATTGCCTCATTGCCTGTGACTTAGGCAGGAAACAACTTTATTGAGTTTCAGTTTCTTTATCTATAAAATCAAGGAGTAGGGCAGGGGTGGACTAGATCAGACGTGTCAAACTCACCACACAGCAGAATCAAAATTAAAAATAATTGGGAAATTGTTAACTAAACAAATAAAAATACAATATCACATATATAATGTTGCTTTGTGTTTTTTTAAGTCTACATGCAAGCCAGCAAGATTCTTGAGTTTGACACCACTGGACTGGATGTCCAATGAGATCCATTTTGATTTTAGATTTATGGTCTTTATCTTTTCCACCAGAAAAGTTCTGATTTCTTTTTTCTTAGATGAGAAGATAACTAAGTCTGGGATGAGGGTTGGAGCATTGGCAGTGCCCTGAGACTATTGGGTTTCAATGAGAGGCACCATTATAAGAATAGAAACCTCCTCCTCAACAGGAGCCCAAAGTACTTTTTTTGCAGCTCTTTCCACTTTTCATGGTCCACTTGCCAGGTCCTGCAATGAATGGTTTTCTATACTGTAGCTCCAATGTAGCTATAAACAGCAGCTCCAATGCTGTCCATGAAAATGTTTTCTTATAGTTAAAATAAATGGTTGTGTACACTTTTTAAAATTAAATTTTGTAGATTTTCAGAGATGTATAAATCCTCCAGTAAATGCCATAGTTCCTGGAGAACACTACCCTCTCCTAATGACTCAACCAGGGGATTACTTTATATATGAAGAACTTAGAGGGGATAACAATAATAACAGTGATGATGATGATGATGATGATGATGATGACAGTGGCTAAAGAAAATTCTTTTTACAGGTAAATGTTGTAGAATCTAAAGGTGAATTTCACTATTTTGGGGGTTATTATACTCAATTATAATCTTGTATAAAAATCTTTATATATATTTTTTTCCTCTTTTCCCCTGCTTTTGTCTGCTCCATATGTATCTTTCCAGTGAGGAATTTCTACCTTTAGTCCAATTATTTGGTAAATATCTGCAAAATAAACCCTGAAAAATGTATGTTGCCCTTTAGCTCAGTCACTAAGAGCTTCTATCCTTTTATAATGAGAGCTTACATTACAAAGTGTTCACACTCATTTCTTCATTTGATCTTCACAAGTTTATGAGTTAAATGGTACAAGGATTATTAGCTACATTTTACACATGGAAAGGTTAAGTGATATTTTAAAAAATAAATTGTATTGATATTACATTGTTTTTATATCACCTAAATTTCTCCCAGAATCCCTACGCATAATCCTTTATAGGGAATCATTTCATATAACAATATTTTAAAAGATATTTTTAAAAGGGGGGGTGGAGAAGGGAAAAAAATTGGCAAAATTAATAAATTATATTGAAAAACTCTGAAAATATACACAATGTTCCAAAGTCATACACTTCTTTTTTTCACAAAATGTTTTATATTTATTACCTCATTTTATCCTCATACCCACCCCAGAAATTGTGTAGTATGTAACCCCATTTCACAGATTGAAAAGTAGGCTCAAAGAGGTCACACAATTAGTAGAGGATGGGGCTCACCTAGATTTTTTAACTCAAGCCAGTGTTCTTTCCCCTGCCCCATATCCTGCCCCCTGCTCACTCATGGAGACTCCCCTCCTCCTCTATGACTTAGTTCTGTGTTCATCTGTCATAATGAAGAGCCCTATCTCTGCCTACCATGCCTTCCTTTGGTCTTCAAATCATTATGTTAATAGGCAACATGGTATATGGTATAGGGAAGCTAGGCGATGCAATGGAGAGGGTGCCAAGCCTAAAGTCAGAAAGACCCATCTTCTTACCTCTGCAAAGGAGTGGGGAGGAATCTTCTCATGTCTCCCATTTGGTGCCATGTTTGTCCCTTTTAAATTCTGTAACACCTTAATCCCAATTGCCCTGCCTTCCTCCCTCCAAAAAAAAAAAATACAAACAAGGTAAAAAAAAAAATTCTGTAACGCTCTCTTTTGAGTATTTGGTGGTTACTATTCTTTCCATTTAATCTGTTGTAGTCATTGTAGGTATTGTTTTCTTGCCACTGTTTGCTTCCCTTTGCACTGATCTATGTGTCTTTTTGTACTTTTGTGATATTTATCATATTTGTTTTGTTTCACAGTAGAATAATATATTCATGTAGCATAATTTGGTTAGCTGTTCCCTAGTCAATGGACACCTACTTTGATCCCAATTCTTTGATGCTACAAAAAGTATTGCTATTTTGCTATATTTTGGTGTTCATGATAACTACATCAAATTTCATACCATATACATGCATAAGTTGTCTCAAAAGTCTTAGTGTGGTTTTAAACTATTCAGCCATACAATTGCATTAAGGCTTTTGGGACAAAGGACAAGGCCAAGATAATGGAGAAAACAGGAACTTATCTGAGCTTTCTCAAATTCCCTTCCAAACAATTTTAAAATATGCCTTAAAACAATGTGCAGGGAAGCTGAGTCAACAACTTAGAAGGGCAGCAAGAAAGGTCTGTCTCACTGGGATGAGAGTGGAGTGTAGTCCAGTTCAGGCCACTTCCCAGTAATCCAGCAGTTGGCTTGAAGGATAACTGAATACATAGAGGCAGCTTCTACAACTCTCACTCCATAGATGGTAAGGCATCATATAACTGGTCAGAAGGAGATTACAGGGGACTCTTTGCTGGCACTGGGTACAGGACCCTGTTGTATTGACCACATAGAGCATGTGGGCACAGGGAAACTGGGACCCTGGTCTTATTTCCAGAGCAGAAAAGAGTGTTTGTTTGTAGTAATTCACAAACAAGAGTACATACCAGGTAAGCAGAGACCACACATCTCTTTAGATCGTACCATCTAGGAAGAGCTGAACATTTACAGACCCCAGAATTGTCTCTGAAAACAGCAATATTAAAAACCTGAAGCATGGAACAGTACCCCCTCCACCACGTAGAAGAGTTTGACTTTAGAATGAAGCTAAAGGTCAAGAAATATACTGGGGAAAATGAATGAACAAAAATAACAAAAGGGCATGAAATTTGCAAATGATGATGGGGAAGATCAAAATACAAATTCAGAAGAAGAAAACAAAGTCAAAACAACTATATCTAAAGCCTCAAAGAAAAGTGTGAATTGGCCTCAGGCCTCAAAAGAGAATTCCTGGAATAACTCACAAAGGTTTTTTTGTTTATTTGTTTGTTTCTCAAATCAAATAAGATTATACTGATGTCATGTGAAAACACAGTAATACGGCACCAACGATGGCTATTATTTGGTATGTTAAAATGACAACTTAAGAAGACTACCCTCCCCCCCCCCCACATTTCAATTAATGAAACTGAGGCAGTAAAAAAGTTGAAGTGGTTTAGCCGTGGAGATAAGTTTGCTGGTGTCAGTGCTACAACTAGAATTGGAATCAAATGATCCTTAGTCTATATGTTACAAAAGAAGAAAAACGCCACGAATCAATCCCTGTATCAGATGAAAGAGGTGCAACCCATTTTCTTAGTTCTGGTTTTTTTTTTGTTACTTTGTAATTATAATACAGTAGCACAGCTTTTTCCTTATTTTTTCCTGTTAGAGTATTTTTGTCTATTCTAGATATAATAGCAATAGAGTTTGAGGTTTGGCAATGTGCCCTTTTGGCTTAGGAGTGTTGATAAAAGGTTGCCAAAGCCCATAGTCGTTCATATTTCTTTTCAGTTTTATGACATTTTTTTTTTCCAAAGCCCAATGTTCTTTTGCTTAGTAAACCATAAATCAATTGTAGAAAAATGTGGACTTTTTTCCACGGGTTGCCAATGTGGCTATAGTTGCTGACAGCAGATCTTTTAAGTGCTCAAAATTCAATTCTAACAAACTGTTCAAATCTATATCAATTGTGGTCTGTATATGTAACTATACCAATGTTCAAACTTTCGTTTTTAAATGTGTTTTCAATCTCACGTGCATTTTTCTCCGTCCCCAACCCTTTCTATTTTTATTTATTATTATTATTGGGTATGGTTCAATGACAGATGGCAAGACACCTAGCTGGTCAAGTTCCAACTTGGTACTATTTAGGAATATGATCTAATACCCTGAGATACTGGACCTAATACCAGGTTGCCATCATCCAATAAGCCTCTCCTACCCTGTACAAAACTACCTCCAAGTATTATAATTCTAAACTTTGAGGACAGTTATTAAAAAAAAATCATACTCTGAAAAGCATTGTTAGATTGACAACATTTTAGCAGGCTGTCTGTTTAACTTCACTTATAGTCCAATTCTGGTTATCTTTTCAATAGCCATATTGAACTTCCAATTCTAAAGACACAAAAATCTAATCAGCTCAGGAATATCTAAGGCATGTAGTTCTTCATATCTTAGAGTTAGTATTTTGTCAGGGAAAGACAAAATTCTGCCTGGAAGGCAGAAGGCTTGGATTTGAATACCTCCCAACTATCTTTAATTACCTGGGTGATTAAATCTCTGAATTTCAAATTCCTTAACTATAAAGTGGGAGTAATAATACCTTCATTAACTATTTTTCAGGATTGCCAGTAATAAATGAGATAGTGTGTAAACAATTTGAAAAAATAAGGTCCTACAGAAAGGCAAGGTATATATATTTTGAAACAAATAATGTTATGTTTCCTCTCCAGGTCCCTAGGAGCCTAAATCTCTTTTGTTTTACTCAAAGCTTTAAACAATCTGTCTTCATTAGCAGAGGTTCATCATGAGGGATTAGTACTTGTCTAGTCTGCTGAGGTGTTTAGGGGCTGGGATATGTTTGCCAAATTTTCTGGACTCAATAGGAATTAAAGCTCTTCTCCCAGAGGGTGAAAAAATAAGCAGTTGATCCAGGAATACTTGGAAGGCCTCTCTTTTTTTCTCAACTGCATGTCCTAGAATCACACAATTGAAAACTGGCAATGCAAGGCTGAACGATGGGGGGAAAATGTCTTTTTCAATTTTATTTAAATTTAGCTGATTAATCATCAACTATATGACCCATCTATATCAGCTTTCATTTGTCCCCATTCCTTGTACGTATTCTGAGAGATTGATTATGGTCATTTCTACATTTGGTCAAATTATAATGACCAGGGTTTTTTCAATTACAAAACAACTCTTCAATTCATGTGTATTATTTGTTTCCACAGTGGTATCAATACAGTGTAAAAAGAAGTCAAGCAAGGAACCCAGCTCATTACTAGACTGTGTGCAAATATATGGAAGGATATGGACAAGAAACACATAGGATAGGCAGGTATGATTAGGTTGCGATCTGCCTTTGGAGGGAAAACCTACGTCACTGAGATCACGTATTTACTGGAGCTATTGTTAAACATGTTTATTTTTAAACGTGTGTTCTTGTCTGCATTGAAGTATGTTGTGTATTACAGGTCATGTTCAATATCATTCTGAACCCAACCACAATTATGGCCATACATAAACTGTGACCTTAATTTCTCCTAGACAAGACAATTATATCTTTTTTTTTCAATAATTAAAATTAGAGGCAAAGACCATGGCCTACAAGGTTTTTTCAATGAGCAAAGCAAATGCTGACAGCAACAATAAAGTGGATTTGATTTTGGTATTGATTTCCCTCTCTGATACTATACACAAGCAGAGTAACTAGACAAGAATAGAACCAATCCTCCCTAGTGTGAGGACATAGTTTCATGCTATGAACATTATGGACCAGTCAAGAGAACACAAGATAATTCCTGTTTGCCATTCACCATTATTTCAGAGAATCGACTTCTCTGCCTTTGCAAGAGTGCCCTTTTAGAATAGATATAGTTATCAGAGTGCCTTTATTGTCAAACTATTTCACCTGTAAAGCTAAACAAAAAAAATAATAATAATTATCAACAGAAATGAGGGGTTACTGATAGATAGGATATTTCTCCTGACTTCTTCATTCTTATATAATAATTGTTTCAAATCTTATCCAACTATAATCGGGTTTATTGGAAAAATTAATGTCCATTTTTTTCCATATAAATCACCAGCAGGCTAATTGACTGCAGAAATGAAATCCAATGTCTACATTAACAGAATGTAGATTATTTGTGAAAAATCTCAGTGTTTCTGCTTTCTAAAAGTGTTTGAGAATTTCCAAAGACTGATTGATTAATTGATTGACTGATTGACTGACTTTTCTCTCAATGAAAAGATTTATTGTTGGGTAGAATAACATCTTTTACCTAATTATCCCTATGCATTTTGAGAGAGATTAAAGGTCAGTAACCTTTTCCTATCTCCTAGTCAATAAGCATTTATCAAGTACTTTCTAAGTACTTAATAGATGTTCGGTCTCATGAGGAAGACAATATGCAACCAAATATATACAAAGATATAAACAGGATTAATATGTAATAATATCAATGGATGAAAAACACTAGTGTTAAGGGGGATCATAGAAAGTAGGATTTTAGTTAGGATCTGAAGGAAGTCAGAGAAGCCAGGAACAATATAAGAAAGGAGAAAACCAGGGGACGGAGGACAATCATTGAAAATGTACAGATATAAAAAATGGAGCATCTTTGCAAGGAAAAGCAAGGCCAGTGTCAGGAGATCAATGCATAGAAAAGTATGGATGTGAGGGGTATAGAGAGAAAGTAAGGCTTAAGAAGGCTGGAAAGGAACCAAGTAACATTCTAATTTTAAATTTCCTTATCAGTGAAAATCAGGAAATATTATAAAGGGTGACAAGTTTTATTGGTTGAATGTATTACAAACTTCTACAAACTTCCCACCCCCTTATCAAACACAATTCTGGTTTAAATATGTAATAAACTTGTGCTAATAGGAGTAGAACCAGCTCTCCACTTACTTCACCTCTACTTACTAGGTATGGCATACTTAAAGGCAGGAAACACTAGGGCAAGGAATGGCAGGTAAGCAACCATGCTGTTTGTGATATTTGGTAAGTGACAGGACACCCAGTGAGAACCAGGCCAAGATCATGGGGATGAGGTCATATGTAAATTTAAGTGAGGAGTGGCACAGATTGCCAGGTTGGTGCTAAAAACCATTGATATGTTGCTACTGACCACTAGAACCAGACAGACCCACCCAAAATTGAGGAAACAAGACAATGCTATTAGATCCTGGAGGGACAGGCAGAGAAGAACATAGAATCATTCTCAAGACCTGTGATACTACTGGATGAAGGTAGGACTTCATTAATTTGTGCTATGAGTTTCAAGAACTTCTGAGAAGAAATATGAAGTTCAGTGAGAAAGACTCCCAGTTTTATTTGCTAGTCTCAACTATGAGTCCTTCTAAGTTTGTTATTTCATGAAATAAATCTGTTCTAAGTTTAATACCCTTGTTAGTCTAATGCTTTCAGGGGAGTCAAGAATCATTTAAGATACATAAACCAGATTCTGACCTTTCTTGTCACCTTTTCTCTTTTCATTTGGAATTCTGGCTTTTAGATTTAAATACTTTGTGTTGAAGCTACTCTTTTCCGTCATAAATAAATGATTATAGATCCACAATAGGCTATGAAAATATACTAGGATTTGGGAGGTATAGATCTATTTTTTGAAAAATGATTATTATAGAGAATATATACTCTCTGCCCCCCCCTCTCTGCCTCTCTCTCTCTGTCTCTGTCTCTCTTTTCCCCTCTCCCTTTCTCCCTACCTTGCTCCTTCACCCTCTCTCTATCCCTCTCTGTATCTCCCTCTGTTTCTGTCTGTTTCTCTCTTGACATTAATGTCATTGACAGAAAACTGGGTTTAGTGATTCTCACCTGAAGAACTTGGTAGAAACCTTCAAAACAAGGAAAGCTTATTTTGGATAAGAATGCTCTTTCTATACCCACTTTTTCCATTTTCAGTTCTTCAGTGTATTAGAGACAACAATGATGGTAGGATTCCTTCTAATAATAATAATTTCTTCTAATAATAATCCTTCTAATAATCATAAGAAAATGCCTATATTGGCAATGTTTTGGTGAACTTTATAATGCATTATCTCTTGAATTAAATATCACTGATTAATCTTCCCTGAAATAGTAATTTCACTGTTGATTCAATAGTTTTGGGATACTCCATTAGAGATGCCAATATCACTTAATGTTATAATAATATTACCAGATATTAGCAATGTGTGAACATTAAACATACACATACGTTTTAAACTTGCATCTTGAGGAAATGATTTGGAGGAAGCCACCATAATGAAGGCATGACAAAAAAAGGCCCATCTTATATCAGAATAAAGGCATGGGGTAGAGGTAACAAACATTTAATTAAATGCCTATTATCTGCCATGCACTGGTCTAAGAATTTCATACATATTATCTCAATAATAAAAAAATACTTTGAGATTTATTCTTAAATGTTATTTTGCGGTTTAATTATGCTACTTCTCATGTAGAATGGTTTAATATTACTACTGATAGCCATAATAGTTCAATATATATTTATTGATTAGTGAAGAATTACAGTTCATTAAATTACCAAAGCTTTCTTATTTTAATTCTTAAGGCTCTGTAAAATGTTATAGCTTCTATTTATTTTAAGGTGTTTAGTAAAATAACAAATAACTATCCTCATAAAAGAAAAGAACCCAAGTGATTAAAACACCTCCCTCCTTCTTCTCCCTTAACCTTTCCAGACTTCAAGTGATATAACATTAAGGCAATTACTTTACAATGTTAACTAGGGATGGATGATTAAACCCAAGGGAAACTGAGTGAGCAAAAAGTCAAGCTGATTTATAATATTTGGTGTTTATCAAAATTGAAAACACATTTTCAAGCAGCTTAACTTCTAAAAATCTTTATATGCTAAGTATATAAAGTCTCTTTTAAAAATGTTAGTTGTAGGTAATCATCCAACCACAGATTTCTAGGAATACCAGAAGGCTTCTTACATAAATTTTTAACCCCTAATTACTCCTTTTCTCTTTCTCTGACGTGATATTCAACAAAATACCTAAAGAAAGAAATAACAAATATAAACTAAATATACACATATACAATGCATATGATACAATTTATATATGGGAATTATTTTCCAAATAAGATTTTACTTATTAGAGATTTGAGACCAGTTGGCCCTATTTAACGGATTGGTCCACTTAGCCTTTTGTATCAAAAATACCGTAAGAACAATTTGATCTTATTTTTTTTTTTTTTGTAGACATAAGGAAACAAAAATAAATTGCTCTGTGGCTTATTATCAAGATTTTTTTAGGCCTATTTCAAAGAAGCCGTCTAATTCTGCCATGGCTTATGATCATGGAAATAGCCGAATGCAGCCTAGCCCCATCCCAAACCCTTCATTATAAAACTGCAATATCTGAATTGATAAAGATATCAATGTATTACTTTCAGTACTTATTTTTGTCAACACTTAATGGGACTAATTTGTGAAAGAATTTGGAAAATACTGATTTTTCAAATGGATTGTCCCAGCTGGGTAGAGTACAAAGTTAATGAGAATAAGGTCATCACAAGAATCCCAGGTGAGCCAGTTAACTTTCAATTTGCTTCTTAGCTATGAAAGGCATCTTACCCCATAAATAGCAGTTTTATAACTGCTGTACCTTAATGAAAGAGAGGTGAATCTCATAAGATTGAATACATGACACCTAATTGGACAAAGTATAAACTCTAACAGTGACATGCCCCAGTTAAAACAAGGCATATGAAATACCAACTATTGCTACACATAAACTATCCCTATTACTAACCAGTTCATTATTTCCAATACAGACTTATTCTAACACATCTTTCTTTCCTTCTAATCCATTCTTTTGCATACTTTTGTCATATTCTTTCTAAGACACGGATGTTACCCCATAATTTTACACCTAAAATGTCCTTCATGCGTCACAATATTTGTTTGTGTGCCATAGATGGCATCACTGCATTTCGAAGCAGAAGGGACTTGAGGGAGGAAGGATGAGAGGCAGTAGGAGGAGGAAAAAAAGGGTAAGAGGAAGGAGAAGAGAAGAAAGAGAAATTCTTATTAAAAGTATTATAATTGGGGCAGCTAGGTGGCTCAGTGAATAGAACACCAGTCCTGGAGTCAGGAGAACCTGAGTTCAAATCCAGGCTCAGAAATTTGACACAACTATCAGTGTGACCTTGGGCAAGTCACTTAACCCAATTGCCTTGCCTTCCCCCCTCCAAAAAGAAAAGTATTATAATTGATTAGGACAGTGGAGACCAGTCCTAAAAGAAATTCAGACAATCAAGAGGAACAGAAGTATATAGCAAGGAAAAACAAGACCTGGCATGAGTTGAAGGTCTGAACTGCAAAAGTTGTTAAAGAATGGATTATGTAATTGTCTTATGTATGTAAGGATTTTTATGAATTTATCTCTATTTTACATCAACTTTTTAAAAATGAACTCATTTGTTACCAGTCAAGTTCCAGTTTTTTGCCTCTTTACTTTCCTTGTTCTCACCACAGAAGTCACCTTCATGGGGATTTTACACAGGACATTAGTGCTGGGCAGGTTTATATCTAATGACACTCTGCTGTTTATATTTTATAAGATAACAATGAAAATTAATCCACCTACATTTAATTACTATCTTTCATTTCTAACATCTCAAAATGGGAAGCTGAACCCTTTCAATGACTAAGGGCTAGGTAAAAATTGAGACAAAAGATGACCAAAAGGAATTGCCTGAAGCTGAAGAATTCAGTTCAGCCAGGAGGGGCTAGGTAATCTCCCTCATCTTTCATGCTATTACTATGAATTGTAAAATGTTGTTTTGAAGTAAATAGGGGAGTATTTGTTCAGCAGTCATGCAAATGTCTTAAGTTGCTGAGGAACTGACAGGGAGGGTAGTAGATGGGGTAGAAACTGAGGCCTGGGAAAGACTTGAATTTAGAAAGGCCAAGATCACCTGCTACATCCTGGGCCATTGCTAGTAGTCTTTGACTTATGTCTTGCCACTGGACTTTGGTGACTCTGGCTGATGATTTTGTCCAGCTCTGCCTCACTTAAATACAATTCACTTGCAAGTCACAACATCACCCTCATACTGGCATTGGTCCTCTTTGAGATAATCTATATTGAAGGCTTTGTAAACCTTAAATTAAGCACTAGGTATTATTTTTCCGATATCATACTGCCTTTTCCACTTTTTTTTTCCTTGTTAATAAAAGGAAAAGGAAATGGCTCTATAATAGCTACTTGGGGTGAAGTAGGTAGATTTTTGAAGAATTTCCTTTAAGACAGCAGAAGCAAGCATTCTGAAACAAGAATAAAAATATTTTCTCCATGAAGATATCAATCAAACCACACATAACTGTCCATTTCTTCTCAGAACTGTATCTACTGGCCTATCGACCTGGTAGCTTGCACAAATGGTATCCCAGGAATGTGACTAAAGAAACTTTTTAAAGAAACTTCTCTTCCATCACATTCCATATTTCACTTCCATTTACCAGCTTAGTTGACTGGTATCTCATTCAGGGTTCAAGCCATCCAAATCATTGGATACATATTCTACTTCACTTTCAGTGAAGACATAAATATCTTTTTTTTTTTTTTTTACTTTGGGTTCATCTATCCAGTCATCAATTCTCAAGTTCAAAACTTCTCATCTTAGCTACTGTTTGGGT
>CM053600.1:120532339-120629058 GCA_028646575.1 Pseudocheirus occidentalis | reverse complement strand
CTACTGTTTGGGTTGAAAAATATCCTTCATCCTTAATTTAGTAAAAAAAAAAAAAAAAAGTAAACACAGAGATGTCTTAGGATAAGAACAGGAGTTTATTCTCTTCCCCGTAAGATGAGGGCAGTCTGCTCCCATGCCTGGGCATGGGAGAGAGGGTGTGTTTCAAAGGGTAGAATCAGAATTTATAACTTAACTTAGTCAAGCCCCCTTTCCCAACTGTTTCATCTCTCACTGGTGGAGAGGCACACCTCACCAAATTCTTCCCAACTGGGACAGCAAGAGAAAAGAGGGAGGAGGGTCCCACCAAGGTGGGAAAACAGACAAAGGAAGGTAAAAGTGATTGACAGCAGCCATGGAAGGGGAGGGAGGAAGGGAAGGTTAACAACCCCAAATTGAGAAGTTTTCACTCATTCCACACACTACTAAGAATAAATACTGCAAGGCTTTTCTCTGTAGATAACAACAAGTCTTACAATGGCAGCATCCAAGAATTGATTGGGATTTTATCAGGACTTATTTTTAGCTTAGACTCATTAGGACCTCAAGGAGTCATACCTCCATCAACAGAAATGATATTTCTAACTAGTTCACAAGGATATTTCTTCTTCAGCCAAATATGGAACCAAAAGTTCACCAAAGTAGAATGTAGCAATGATAGCACTAATTTTGATTTCAACTCAAATGTTTTAGCCTTGTATTTAATTTCCATAATGGGAGAGGGAATAAGGGTTGAAATAGAGGAGACAAAAGAGGTATTCCTGTCACTTTGTCAAATGAGAATTCAATGACATCGGGGGAAAATACTGTAATAAAATGACTATTAATGAGGCTCCTGTAGTACTGTTTTAAGAAACATTATACATGCCTAGTTCATTTGTTTCACCTCTTTAAAAAAATCTACAGGGAAATAATGATTAAGTGATTTTTATGCATATCTTCTGTTCAGCCCTCCTAGTAATGCTGGCTTCCTTTTAAAAAAAATCAGGTTATTTTATCAAAAAATGATAGCTGCAACTCAGAAATATTTTCTCTTGATTATAGACAACTTTACAATTTTATGCATTCTTGGCTTCTTTGAGTATTGAGTAAATAGAATAAGAAACATTTAAAATACATTTCTACAAGCCTAGAACAAAACATTCCACATGAAACGTAGCCTTATTCTTTCTTTCAATGCTGCCTTCTGGTTAGAATTATTAAACTCCATGTAATGCTGATAAATTTGGGAGGGGGGTGGAGGTGAGGAGTTAGCATTTTGGAAAGGAATTTCACAAATGAGAATAAAAGCAAGCAATAATAAAAACAAAATAAAATAGTATCCAAAACATAAAATGATAACATGTTGCTATCTGACAGATATCACAAAATTTTGGGGAATAAAACAGCAGAGACTAAAAAGAAATAATAACTTAAAAGAACAAGAGGAAGCAGGAAATAACAACTGAAATTTTCAGTGGATAGCGTGCAGGGCAGAGTTAGGAAGACTGTAATGTTAATGAAATCAGAAGATCTTCCATGCCCCTTTCTATTGGCACCTAGTAAAGGCACTTAGCACCTAGTAAAGGCTTAGCTCCTTACTTCCAGTTAACTCCTTGGGAGTAGTTCACACTTTAACAGGAAGGGACTGAACAGGGAAGAGCTACACTGTATATAAGGAGATAACCAGGACCTTCAGATTCTCTCAGTTACCACCTGGAGACTGAACATTTCACTGAGATCCTCCTTCTGCAGCTTCTACTGAGAACTTCCAAGGACCAGGCTGAGAAACTGTTGTGAGTCTGAGAGGGATCCCTGCTTGAGGGATCCTGTTCTATTTGTGAAGGCTTGGGAATGTGGGTGTCCACTGCATTAACTATGTGTATCAACTTTGTGACCACTATAATGACTTTGGCTTTCTGGTTTTGGGACTCAGTGTTAAGGTTTCTGAATAAAGACCTTGGTTCTGCCTTCCATGGGGAGAGTTTGCTACATTTTGTGATCCAAAACTATACCAGCATATTCATAACCATCATGGGTGTTGTGAATATCTCATTATTGATACAAAGACTCATCTTCACGAGTTCAAATGTGGCCTCAGACACTTACTACCCATGTGACCCTAGGCAAGTCATTTAACCCTGCTTGCTTTAGGTCCTCATCTGTAAATTGAACTAAGGAAATGGCAAAAACACTCCAGTGTCTTTGCCAAGAAAACCACAAACGGAGAAACAGAGTCGAACGCAACTGAAAATCAGTAAACAAAGGAATCCTATGATAAAACGCGAGGTTAGAGACCTGAAGTATTGGGAGGGAGGGGTATTATAAGCAACAACAATTTCCTGTGTAAGCATTCAAAAATAACCAAATTAGGAGATATAGGAGAAGGGGTCTCTGTGAATTTAAATCCATCTTTATTTTCTAGGAACAACTAATTTTACATTTCATGTTCTACAGCCTAAGACAATAATAGGACTTTGGGAGATTTAAAGTGGTATTTAAAACAACAACAACTTCAACAATGATACTTTCAAGTACCATAACAAAGGCGCTGTGCAGAGTGCTCAAGTGTGGACAGATTTTTCACAAAAATTAGCAACTGAATAAATCATATCAGGTGATTACAATAGAACAACGCTAACATCTAATATCACACTTTGAGTAAACAACCCAGAGTATTTATTTGCCTTAAAATCCAATTTCTTCAGTTTTATTGATGACTCCTTAAATATAAAATAGTGCCTTTTCTTCTGTTCATGATGTTGGATTATAATCCCATCATTATCAAGTTAATATAATAACCAGGATATATCTGTGGTCAATGCACAGGCTAGCTATAGAAAGGGTTTTCAAATTCAATAGACATACTGTGTATTTCCATAAACCATAAATGTAGGTTGTTCACGTGAAACAGTTCACTCTCCCATTTTATGACAGGAACATGATGAATGGAGGCAATTGATGATGTGTAGATTGATCTTGGAATAGGATTTCCTTCCCTGCCCCATTTCTTTTTGCTTGTCAAAAAGAGAGAAGAGCACTGTACCATGGGCCACTGCTCATGGTACAATGGAACCTAGCTGACCTTCTCAACAAACTGTTTGAAAAAAATGAAACTAGTTTCAAAGCAATGAAAACCACCAAACCATTGCACCTACTGTTTAAAAAAAAAATGGGAAGGGGTTAGAAATAGGGATGGGAAAGAAATTAGTCCAAAAAGTAAAACAGATTTATCCTGCCAATTTTTTAAAATTACTGTTCATAATCAGTACATACAAACAAAGCACAACACTTGCTATCAGTCAAAACAAAAATTAAGTCAGGTAAATAAAAGAGCAAACAGATAAACAAAAGGATATTCTTAGATAAAATAATTCACTCAGGCTCTGTGGTTCAATAAGTATAGGTAATTTGTGGTGAACTATTCTACGTCATGCAAATAAATCATTTCTTCCTGTTTTTCAACACAGAATAAAACAATATTACTTTTTAAAAGAATTGGTTTTCATTTCTGTAATATTCCCTTATCTTCAAAGGACATAAAAACTGCTAAATAATTTTTTTTTAACTTTTAATAGAACCATTTTTTTTCCTGGTCAAATTTTTAAAGAAGCTGTATGTCTATGCCTGTCAAAAGCAGGTACCAGGTTGTAAAATGCTGCAGGCTACAAAGCTTATTTAAGAAACTCATTCCTTCAAAATACTAGTAGAAAATAAGGGAAATGAGTGACATACAAGTTAGCTTTCAGAGGAGCCCATGATTGGCCAATAATAATTTTTAAAATTGAATTTTTTTCTTTCCTTCTTTTAATCTTTCATAACAAGGGAAGGTTTCCTGGGTAAGGAAGATGTTTTCCACAAATGAAGGTAAAGGAAGGTAAAAGTGATTGACAGCAGCAATGAGGGAGGAAGGGAAGGTTAACAATCCCAAATTGAGAAGTTTTCGCTCATTCTACACAATACTGCTTTCTGCCTCCCCTCCCAAAAAGAGTTAACATTTTCAAGAATACCTTACAAAGGTTTTTGTCATAAGAACCTTGCTATATAAGCAAAAGGTTTACTTCCATGTTACAGTTGAGGAAATTGATTGTGAAAGAAATCAAATGCCTTGCTTGTAGATACAGGTAGCAAATGTCTGATTCCACGTACATTACACACACAAATAATATAGCATTAAAGCACTGTCAGCTTATGTCAAACCAAAACAGAAATGAAGCCAAAGTTAGAACTTAGAATTATAGATTTGCTTTCCTCTTCTATATCAGAATTCAGTCTCTATCATACTTTATTTTACAATCACCAGTATTTCAAGGTTGTGTTTTGTTTGTTTTTTTAAATGTTCTAGGGAAAGTGAAAAATCATACAAGCAGGGGTCCTATCAGATCAAGTACACATTCACTAATCTTTTCAATTCCTATAAGCAACTAAAAGAGCCCAATTTTCTATCACAAATAAATATATGCCTTGCTGCATTTCAGACTGCTGGTGGTACTCCACTATTTAAGAGTTGACTTCTCTACTGATTGCAGTCAAGTATTACTTATGCCACTAAAAATAGTGAAATTTTTACTGATTTTTCAAGAACTCCCCTAATTTTAAGGGGAAAAAAATCAGAGAGTTTCTCTAGGCATTCACCTCTTATTTGCAGACCGGAGATTTTAAAGATATTGTGTTGAAGTCTTGTGGTTCTATCCTGTGTGTACTTGTTAAAATTCTTATGAGTTATCTGATAAAACAGAATCATTCTTTTTTCTTTGATAATTCTAAGTTCAGCTACAAACAATGCATTTTTATTTCTAAATCTATAATTAATCAAAGAGAGATATGGCCTCCTATTCTACAAGTTCTTTGCCTGATTTTCTCTTCATTTTTTTCTTTTTCCTGAGGTGGGGGTATCACCTAATGATAGTATTCATTAAACAGAAGATAACTTTGGAAATTCATTAAGTATTTCTTAATGTTTCATATTAATCTTATATTTTGCTTTTTTTACCCTTCCAAATTGATGGTGGATAATGGTACGCTGTTCCCAGAAGACCAAGAATCATCAAGAGACACTATTTGGGGGTATTTTTTTTATCTTTACATGACATCTTACCACTCAAGTTCTGTCAAAGGAAGATATATACTTTTCTGTTTCATATTCCTCCTGAAGAACTGCTTTTGCATCTCTACCTTCATGTATCACAACGTCATAAAGAAAAGCTCCCCAAAGACTAAACTAAGTAAAGAAGTACTCTCCACTGACTCGATTATCTTGGTAAAAAGGATTATTATCTCAATCTTAAAACGTATGTAATATCTTCTTGGGAAAATCATTTGGCTCATGCTATTTTTCCACCAGTACCACCACCAATACTATGATATTATAAAATTTCACCTATAATATCTGATCTTCTGAGTTGGGTAAATTGTATTTCATTTTTTTTAAAAAATGAATTTGTATTCTCAAAGAAATAAATGACCTCTATAAAATTCTACATTATTAGTCAAGTTGTATTCATCGAGGACATAATACTAGAGAATTAATTCAGTAAAACTGTCCCTACCTCTTATCATTTTTGTGGAAAGAAATATCTTCAATGGAATAAATCATATATATTAGGTATAAAATATAAGGATACAGTTTTCTAAAATATGGAATTTTATTTTATTTTTCTCAGTGATAACATTTCTGCTTCAGAACAAATTTTCATTATCAGGTTTAGAATTCTTTACTGGTCTCAACATATTGCTTCTCAAATTCAGTTGTAAAGCTTTTACCATTTCCCTTAGCCATGTGTAGAGGATTCTCAGAGACTGACAAAATATACATTTTAATAAAGATATATCAAACAATAAGATTTGGCAAAATCCCCTAAAGGGATAGAGAAACTATTTGTCATATATTTAGGCTGCTACATATAAGCAGCTTTTTTTGAAGAACAAAAAGTAATCTCTAATTTTTTTTCTTTTCTAAGAGCTAATAATTTATTTCAAAGTTCGAATTACATTTTGTAGGGTCTTATTTTTTTCAAATTAGAAATTTCACATGATCACTGAAAAACCTGTGAAAATGACTCAGTCTTCAAATGTATCTGTTAGATGTACTGTAAACGGAAAGACTGGAATGCATGCTGAATCCAAAAAATGAAAAGAGCTAAACTGGGAATATACTAAATCAATACTCTGATTAATGACTCATTCTGCTTTCTGTCCAAGCTGCACGTGCTGACACAGCCTGAAAAATAAGCAGAAGACAAGAAGAATTACTGTACCCTGTCATAAAGCAGAGATGCTTTATTTCAAAAGAAATCCCGTGGGCTTAAGGAATAGTTTCAAATAGGTGTTGATGCAGGAAAAAAAAAAATACAAGTAAATAGAAAAGCGAGTTAGGGCGACCAAAACCAACAGATCCTACAGCTCATCACCTTCTTAAATGGAGCATGAGGAAAAGGAAGAATATTCTACTATTCTCCATAATTTAAATGTGGAAAAAGCTACCTCTGCTTCAGTTTTTCAAATTATATATCTAGGCTTTTTAAAATTTTTGTCTGATTGTGAATTAAAGAAATATTTCATTTTTGTTTTTCTCCAAAGATTTTTTTAAAAATTTGTCTAAAAGCTGATTAAGAGATAAAATATTTCAACAATGTATGGAAGTTTTAGTGTCTTCTTTCTTCAAATGGATAAAATGGAAAAGTAGACCTTTGGGAAAGTTTCCATTAAATGGACAAGTGGCATTTTCATCTACTTCTTTAGCAATACTTGCAAATTAAAATAATAATTTGTTTTGTCAAGTCTTTACTATCTTGGATTACCTATTCTCTTGCATATATTTTATATATAAAATAAGGGAGCTAGTACAACCTAATGAAGTAGACTCATGAAAACCTGGTCTCAAAACTGTTTTCTACAAACCAAAAAACCCACCACCCTCTAAAAAACAAACAAACCAATCAGCTAGGTAACTCTGCTAAATCACTTAAAGCTTTCAGCACCCAGGGAAATTCTCTAAGCATTCAAAGTTCCAAAGTAGCTATACAGATCTGAATTGGTAGAGGGCATTCCTTCACAACCCTGAATATACATATATACCTACCTACATACATAATATGTTTATGTGCATGCATATATGAATATTACAGATCCTATCTCTTGTTCCCATATGTGTGTGTTTATGCATATACATTTATACATACATATTCTAGCTGTACATATGAATATGTTCCACACACATTTAGACAACATTAAAATTGTGGTTTTAGAAAAGGACAAATACAACTATCCCCTAAGTTTTTGGTGAAATCTTATTAGAGTAAGTACGCAATACATTATTTTTGCCTTTTTTAAAAAAGAACTTTGAAAATTTAAAATTTCAGTTTCTTTCTACAATATGAAATAGACAAAAATAAGTCAATATATTACTTTTTAAACTCTCATAAAATGAATGACTGGAATTTAAGCATCTACTATGCGGTGTTCTTTTCTTCAAAGGGGTTTAGAAATTAAGTTACACTTTCATTTACTTGAGCCAGTAAGATACTGGACACTTTTCTAGATCATCAGCCACCATGTTTGTCTAAATGCCTGGACATTTAGTCACTCACTTTAAAAGCACTGAATGAATACTAGCCTTTTGCAGTTTAGGGCATTATGTTCTACATCCAAGTGCAAAAGAAACTGAAGACATTTTTATTGCTCCTTAAAATGCTTATAGTCTAGTAGATTTTTATTATCAATTTATAGCACAAAGATTGACTTTGAGTTTAAATTAGCTGATCAATAAATGTTTTTTATGTGGATAGACAGTATCTTATTTTCTTTGGACCTTCATCAACTTAAGAGATTAAAATAAATTAAAGAGTTGAAGGCAGCAGTCAACCAAAAACTTCTTTAGCAACTTTAGATACTCCTATGAGATTTGAGCAAATGAGTTTTGATTTTGTTAATAATATTATTCACTGTCCTTCATCCTTCATATATATAGCTGGTGACCAAAAGTCTACTGGTAGGAAGCATGATAAGGTGAAAAGATTATAGGACTTGGAATTAAAAGGTCTGGATCCAGTCCCGTTTTTGCCTTTACTAGCTGGCTGATCTGAAGTAACTACCTTGTTAAAGAGCCTTAGCTATCTCATCTGCAAAACTGAGCAAGCTGAATGAAATTAAATGAAGATCCTCCCAAACTAATATGACATATATCTTTAAGTCTTTCTTTTCCTTTCCTTTCAGGTATCCTTCCTCTAGGCTGACATTTCATTTTTCATCTTCCCTCTTCTTACTTGTCCATATTCTATACTCCCTAGCTTTACTTCAGTTCAGCTGTGTTTAGTCATGCCTGACTTTTTATGCCCCCATTTGGTGTATTCATGGCAAAGATACTGGAGTAGTTTGCCATTTCCTTCTCCAGCTCATTTTACTAATGAGAAACTGAGGCAAATAGGCTTAAGTGATTTACTCAGGGTCATACAGAGAGTAAGTGTCTGAGGATGGATTTGAAATTAAGTCTTCCTGACTCTAGGCCCAGCCCTCTAGCCACTGTGCCATCCAGTAGCCCAATACTATTCAATACTATTCAGTTAACACAGGAGGCCCTCACCTCACACACCCATATGAAAACAGTGTTCCGTTCATCAATAGTTGAAGACTGAAGACCCTGGAATTCAATGGTAGGAACTTTAGATTTGGAATCTGAGGCCCAGAGTGGGGATTATAGCTCTGTCATTTAGCACTTGGCCCGTCTTTGGGCTCTCTGGGATGGTAAACTCAGCTGTAAAAGGAGAACCCTACACTCAATGACCTTTAAGGTTTTTTTTTTTTCCAGTTTGACCCTAGGAATCTGTGATCCTAGGAATGGATACCAAGTGCAACATTCCTATAAAATAAAATATAAACCATAGCTTTTAGTGTACTCTCTAAGGCTATTTTTGTGACACTTCCTCAGACCTCGGCTACTGACAATACTTCTAAGTAAAACGGAAGTATATCTCACCCCACACTCCCCTCTAGAAAGTGCTGTTTTACAATACAGATAAACAAACACAAACATACTCCCACAGCTCAGCCCTTTCTTAGAACTGTGGATTAGGGAAAAAATGAAGATACTTTGGAGGATCAAAAAAGAAACAGGCAACAAGACGAAAATTGAATCGTAGAAATATAGTAGCTATTCCTTTTTTGAACCTCTCAGAGTAATAGGGTTTATATAAACATAAGCTAAACGGACCATTTTATATCCCTCTGAGAATATCTAGAAAGCCAAACTCATAAGAGTCATACTTCACTTGCAATGGCACAACATATCTTCTACCAGCTCCTCATCACCAGTTTTTGCAAGAAAAAAAAGCAGTATATTTTAGATGACATTCTTAAGTGAACAAGTCATACCATTTATTTTCTTTGTGAACTGAATTTGCAGTGGTAAACCATGCAAGAATTTTATTAAGTCATCCTAATTTCCTAGCACTTCTAAGAACTCTGTGCCCAGACTCCTCAGCTTAAAAATAAAAACATCTGGTAATTGTTCCTATATGAAATTGGGATTCTTATGTGCAGATTCTTATGATGCATTCAAATCCCAAGGTACCTTACTTCCATATCTGGAAATAATTAGCAACATGTTTGGAAGACTTAGTTGAGAAACATGTTAATTTGGCCTGGAGATGATTCTTTCATCCTGTACTTTTATCCTTACTTACTACCTCCCCCTCCTCTGCACAAATTTCTCAATGGACTTGCTGAAATTATGCTATATCAATTAGTTTCCTGCTACAAAATTTCTTTCTAGACTTATTTAGATATGGGGAAATATATTTCGTATTTTTAACTTTGTCTTAGCCATATCTATAATGCCAATAAGACCTTAGTACAACAATAATTTGGTTTTAGATACTATATAAACTATACCCAGACTTCCCTCAAGACTCAATTCAGATTCTACATTCTGTAGGAGGCAGGAGAAAGCTCAGAACCTCCCATTTATGATGCCTGTCTTTGGAGACAACTTTCTATTTATGCTATGTGTATGTGTGTGCATATATGTATGTATTGTATGTATGCATATGTGTGTATATATATGCATGTGTATGTACATATTTTTTTAAAATACCCATTTTCTACCTTTGCATACAAACTCCTGAGATAAGTAGCTCTTCCTGATATGTATGTATGTATGTACATGTCTCTGTGTATATATAAAGCATACATTTGTATATATCCCTGCCTCAGTATTCAAACTTAGCAAGTATCTACAAAATTCATATAGTAAACATTGCAGATTTAGATTTACATTTATAAAGTACTTCTAACATTTCTAAGGTAAGAAATCCTTCCTGATCACACATATTTCCTTCTTTGTTTGCCTGTTACTTTCTGAATAGAACGTAAACCTTGTGAGGGCAGGAACAATTTTTAGTTTTGTCTTTTCATCCCAAAGATGTGTTGCATTGCCTGATGAGCATTATTTTCCTTGGTTCTTGACAGACACCTATGTGCTTAGATCACACAGATAACCAGATGCCTCCATTACAAATCTACAGCTCTTACTTTCTAGAGGAGAGGGATATATTTGGAGATGAACATTATAACAAAGCAAAAAGCAGCAGTGCAAACAATTTTCAAAAGATAAAAATATTACAAAAGAAAAAATGTTGGTTTATATACTTACAACATGGCTAAACAGAAAAACTTGAAAGAAAAAACCCTACTGCTTTTTAAAAGTATGTCTTTAAAGTCTATATTTCTAGTTATAATCAGCATAGATAAGACAGAAATAAGTAACGGAATTTAAAATAAAAGTCAGATGATAAAATTCCCACACACCGAAAGAACAGCTTCACATGAATGCAATAATTCAAAATTCTGGAGGGTAGACAAAACAGCTTGACATCTCAGTGGGGCCAAAATAAAACCATGAAGCAAATGACCATATGCATGAAAATTGTAGTTTCCTAGTCTTTCTAGCAAAAAATGTAAAGCAATAATCGAGATGCAGGACATGATCATCAAATCGTTCTTTATGACATTAGCTTTCACACACAAACTCTTAATGGTATCAAAATAATTACACTGGAAGTATAGTATTTTTTTAAAATAATTTTTCCAGCTTGAATTTTGAATCCATAGATTACCTGCTGAGAAAGTTATTCTTTGAATTGGATTTTTTTTTAAATGTACTACTCTAGGTCTTTCTGGTTAGCAGGTGGCTAGAGAAAAGTAGGGTTAGGTCTCTCAAAACAACAATTCTAGAAGAATTTTCAATATGTGGGAAAAGCAATTGTAATGAATCACAGATATTCCAGAGTAGAAGTAACTCCATATACTCTCTTGCCAGAAATGCCCTTTAAAATATCACTTGTAAGTGATCTTCTGAAATTTCACTTAAAAATGAGGGGGAAGTTGCCATCTCCTGAGGTAGCCCATTCACTCTACTTTGGGCTAACTATAATTGTCGATAAGTTTTTCCTTATACCAATTCAAAAATCTCTCTCTGTCTCTGAAACTTGGACCTATTTTTCCTTTTCAGTTTATTTACCTCACATACTAGCCCTTCAAATAACTGAAAACAGCTATCACAACTTATCAAAGTCTTCTCTTGACTAAAAAGCTCATTTTGTTGTTGTTGTTGTTTTTTAAATTAATATACACTTGTGCACTTGACCTTTCACCATCCTGATTGTCTTCCTCCGGACACACTGTAGTTTGTTAATGTTCTTCCTAAAAAGAAGAACTGTCATCTAAAACAAAACTCCAGATGGATTTGACCGGGGCATATTACACTGGGACACCACCTACTGTGTTCTGGGAACCATGCCTCTCTTAACATAGCTGAGAATAGCCTGAGGTATTTTTGGCAGCCATGTCAAACTATTGACTCAAATCGAGTTTGAAATCCAACAAAAACCTCAGGTTTTTTTCCCCAACTGTTGCCTAGCTCTGCCTACCCCATTCTTGTGGTTGCCACATTGATTTTTTTTTTATTCAAGTGTAGAACTTTGTTTTATTGCTACCAAATTCCTGTTTATTACATTCAATTCATCTCTCCCACTTATTGATGTTTTAAGATCTTAACACAGCCATCTACCATGTGATACGACATTCTTCCTATCTTTATGTCTTCTGTGCTTTGACCCAACTTAATGATAAAAATAGTAAACCGAGGACAGAATTCTGAGGCATACCAATAGGCATCTCCCTCCAAATTACTTGTGCCTTCAAGCAGTCCTCAATCCAAATCACTGTATTATCATCTTGCCAGTATCTTTCTGTTATAACTCCAAGGATAGCATGAAGAGTTATAGCAAAGATTTTGCTCAAATCTAGTTAAAGTCTGTGTACCTACAGTATTCTCATAATATACCAATTCTGAAACCCTGTCAAAGAAGCAAAAAATCTGGAAAGGCTTGAATTTTTTAAAAGTTTTTTTTATGCTTTATTTTTTTTTGTTTTTTGCTTTTTTTTTTGGAGAGGGGAAGGTAGGGCAATTGGGGTTAAGCGACTTGCCCAAGGTCACATGGCGTGTGTGTGTGTGTGTGTGTGTGTGTGTGTGTGTGTGAAGTGTCTGAGGTCAAATTTGAACTAAGGTCCTCCTGACATCAGGGCTGGTGCTCCATTCACTGTAACCCCTGGATGCCTCTACTCCTTTATTTTTTTTAACAATACAGTTATTTCTCATGATGTCACACAACTCACTGGATCCTCTACTGTATCAAAGAAAAAAAATTAAGCAAAAGTGACAAACATATTAACCAAGTACAAGAGCACACATAACATTTTTCTCCTATAGCCCTTTGCTACCTTTCTTCCAAGGGAGAAATGTGAAATGAAAGCATTCTGGCTTTTGGAGCTTATCAGTTTGCTTTCTAAACAATCATTTAGTAGCTGGGAGAACAGAAAAGATGTTAAGTATTTTAAAAATTCCTCTCTTCCACTATACTCCATGTTGCTAATTAAGAAAATTTAAAAGAAAAAAATTACAATCTGTCAAAACAAATTCAAACATTAGCCATATAGGAAAATTTATGTCTGTTTATGCATTTAAGTTCATCCTTTCTCTGTCAGAAGGTGAGTAATGTGTTTCAACTTTATTCTTTTGGACTTCTGGTTTATCATAACATTGATCAGAATACAAAAAGTCTTTCAAAACTGTTTTTTCTGCATACTGTTATCATTGCAAAGGGTATTCTAAAAGTTTTGACTTTAATAGCTTCAAATTGCCAGAGGGTTTTTGTAAAAATTGTTCTAGTTCTGCTCACTTCTCTTTGCATCAATTCACAGAAGTCTAATTTCTTCCAAAATTGTTCATTTCATCATTTCTTATGGTACAATAATATTCAAATACCATAATTTATTTAGTCATTCCCCAATTATAGCATCCCTTCGTTGTTTTCCAATTTATGGATACCAAAGTCTTAAAAGATTTCAGGGATTCTAATACTTGAAAGAGGAGAAAAGTATTCCATGTATGGGGGACAGTGAACACAAAAGCATAGGGAGTATAAAGCAATATAATATTATACAATATGATGTGCAACAAAATAGTAATAAGTAATAGTTGAAAAACTAGATAGAGAACTTGTTCATTATAATACCTATATATGTAGGACATCAAAAGAGCACAAATATCAGTTTGGAAATACATATTCTGGGGCAGTTAGGTGGCATAGTGAATAATAGAGCGCTAGGTTAAAAAGACTCATCTTCCTAAATTCAAATTTGCATTCAAACACTAGTCGTGTGACACATGGCAAGTGACTAAAACCAGTTTGTCTCTGTTTCCTCATCTGTAAAATGAGCTGGAAGAAGAAATGGCAAAGCACTCCAGTATCTTTCCCAAGAAAACCCCAAAGAGTGTCACGAAGCACCGAACATGACATTTATAGATTACTACTGTTCATCAACTGAGGAAAGGCTGAATAAGTTGTAGGAGTTGAATATGATGTAGTATCATTGTCCTTTAAGAACTGAGGAAACAGAATATCTCAAAGAACCATGGAAATACGTATCTGAACTGATGCAGAGTGAAATGAGCAGAACTAAAAGAATAATTTATAATATAACATCAATAGTATAAAAGAAGTAGTTTGGGGGGATTTTATTATAGACAGATGAAAAATGAAATGAGAAGGAAAACAAGTGCTTCTTCTCTTATAAAAATGGCAATGTCCCCTGGAACTAATACATATTTCTATTTATAAAAATGATGGTTTTTTTAGATATACACACATATATACATATGAATATGTATGCTCATATTACAGATACATTATAAAGCATATTATATTACACACATATATGTATATATGCAAAAACATTTGTACTTTGGGCATTGCCATTTTAATAAGAGAAAACAGATATGATGAATGGGTTTTCTTATGTTGACTTTTGATCTCAAGGCTGATCTCAAAGTTCCTATATCCTTGCCTAGGCCCTAAATTAATGTAATAAATAATCACATCGCTGGTAGATAATAATAACTGAGGGAAAAAATTGAGCTACATGATTTATTAGCAAATCAGGTACGATAAACAGGTCAATGGACTCCCCAGTCAGTACCAAAGACCCTGAACACAACATGAGATGGGTTTTTATGTATTAGAAACAAACAAATATGACCAATTAATTATAAGAAAACAAATAATCAGGATACAAGTCAGTATACAAAATTTAATAAACAGATTTCTATTTGGAGTAAAGATTAGGGGCTTTCCAAGTTGGGAGGTGAAAAGAATAAGTTTCAGTCAAGTTGGGAGAGGGACAAACAAGTTTCAGGATCTTTCTTTTCCTAGAATTGAGAGATGCTAAGTAATTGCATCTACCCACATTTATAAAACAGCAGATGGCTTATATCACCTAGTTTTCTATGGATGATTTGCACAAAAAAACGAGAGGATGGAGGATAATGCATGTGGCAGCACAAGATGGAGTTGGTTTTCTTGAGATACAATCTAATTTGTCCTCTTGATTCTCACACCAAACCAACTCTATTTTGTAACTGGCCTTCACTCTGTCTCATTACATCCTTTCATGGCAGAAATAAGATTTAAGGAACTTATTGCTTTGCCTGTTAAAAGGTTTGGTATAGAGAAAGGTCAAAAAAAAACCCCACTTTCTTTGCTTAACTATAATCCCAGTGATAGCATCTGTTAGTAGGTTTTTGTTCACTTTTCCTTCATTCACTAAGAGAAACTAGGTTCCTTAAAGTTTAGTAATTTTAGTTATATTTCTCATACAAATATTAAATATTTAAAATCAAATATAATGATTGGTTGAGTAAAATAACACAGCATTATAGAACATTAGAGCTAGGAAGGACCTTAAAATAATTTAACCCGACTCTGTTCTTTTATAACCTAATGGTAAAGCCTGAAAAGGGGACAAAGTAACTTACGCAAAGTACTAAAATAGATATTATTTCCAGAGAACCAAAACAGTTTCTCACATTTCAGAGTTGGCACTAGAACCCAGAATCTGACTCCAATAAAGGTGTTTTTTAATCTTTTAAATTTGATACACCAAAAATAATTTATATGTATATGAATATATCTGTATATGTATTTTACATATGTTCATATATGTATATAAGGCACTGTCATATCAAACATGTCATTTTTGATATAGCAAATATTTGTGTACATATATTTATATGTACATGTATATCTATATATCCATATATATTTATATAATGAACCAAAGCACTACATACTATATTTCACACACCTAAATTAACAAAAGTATTTTAATTCAGTGGAGGGAATGACTAGATCTATGATTTCATTGCTATCAGGGCCATTAAGGATGGTGCCTAAGTACCTTTATATCAGTGCAGGATAGTACCTTCTCTGTGACTTCAGAGTTTGAGAATCTTCCCTACAACACTATGAAATTATACTGTCTTCCTAGAGGATGATTTCTATGTGTGTATGTATTGTTGTTGTTGTTGTATAGATTGCATATATTTAAATTTTCCAGAAATATATTTTTACTCTTTCCCCTGATCCCTGCAAATCTCTCCTCCAACCCTTCATAATTCTAAGAAATTTTAAATTTAAACAAGCCAGTTTAGTTTGGCCTCAATTTTCTATCTATAAAATGAAGAGCTTCATGGCAGATGATGGTATTGTGATACAGCATTTAGTTATAAATCCAGAAAACTCAAATTTACAAACTACATCAGAGACAACTTCTTTGCTGGGTGACTCTTGGTACTCTATGTGCAAGCCACTTTTCTGCCTGGAGGTTTCTTTATGTATAAAAATAGGGATAAATAAATGTACCTACTTCACAGGGATATTGTTAAGATAAAATGAAATAATGTACAATAAGAAAAAAGTACTTTGTAAACATTAGAACATTGTATGACTGAGTTACATGTGTTCGCTAAACACATAATTACTTATGTTCACTAAAAGTTTTTTTAGGCTCAGAAATTGTATGCCAAGTAGAAAAAAGAGAGCAGACAAAGAAGAAAACACATCATGATGCTTATAAAATGATGTCTACTGTGATAATATCTACTTCCTTCTTTAGTTGGGTGATAGGATAAATGAACATATGTTGAGACGTGTAAGTACTCAGAAGAAAGATATAAATCAAGATACAAGTCTTACTAATAATGTGATAAGTAGTCTCTCCCTACCAACATCCTCTTTCAACGCCCCTGTATCTACAATTTCTATTCTCTGATTTGAACCTCAAAGTTCAGTATTTAAGACAGCTTGATCCCAAAGGCATAATAATTTTTAAATTATGCTGATGTAATCACTTTAGACACAATATAAAATATAATCCTGACAAAGTAAAAACTACTATAAAATAATAATGCCACTCTCTGACAACAGAAGCAAATACTGAGCTACTACCCAATTATAAAGGTATATGCTTCTTCCAGCTCACATGTCTATCTTAATTTTGTTAGTCAATTGACTTCTCAAGGTGAGTCCATGGACAACTCTAAACAATAATGTGCATTACAAATCATCTTTATGAAAAATACTAGCTTATAAAACTACATGAGAAAGTACAAAACTGGAGAGCTAGGCTAAAATAAATTAGATGCCCATAAATCAGGAACTCATCCTTATAAATGCCAATTTAGTGTATTAAAACTAGAGAAAAGAAGAAGAGAGGCAGAAAAAAAAAGAAAGCGGCAGGTTGGGAAAATAACTTGATACAACAATAAATAATTATTTTACCAACAAACTGGACATCCAAATGGGACAGAGAGTCACTGTGAGGTATCCTTAAATGTATAAGTCGCAGTGAAAAAATGACTGATCCATTGTCAAGACAAGCTATTTTTTCCCTGTTTCCATCGATAGAGAGAGGAATATAGAGCAATTTTTTTCTTTATTCTTACACTCGAGGAAAGTTCAAGATTAAAGTAATTCTTGGAACAAATAGTATTTAAAATATCACTTAGTGGAAGGGAAAGGAAATGCATTTATTAAGCACCTGTTGTATGCCAGGAACTATGTTAAGTACTTTACAAATTGTTTCATTTTGTCTCAACAACCCTGTAAGTTAGACACTACTATGATCCCTATTTTACAGTTGAGGAAACTGAGGCAAACAGGTTTAAAAGATCCTCCCAGAGTCATGCAGCTAGTAAAGTGTCTGAGCCTCAGTTTAAACTTGGGTCTTCCTGGCTCCAGGACCTTTTGAGTCCAGGCCCCAGTGCTTTGTATACTATGCTCCTTACCTGCCTGATTATGGATATCAAGCCTAAAAGTAGTATCCAGTTTCATTTAGTCTTCCATAGTCATCATTGTGAGTAGGCATTACAATTAAAGTTATATAGAAAAATGGAAAGGAAATATTCTAATTAGAGAGGAAATGAGAAAATGCTATCTAAACCAGAGAAATATATCCCTCATTTTAAGTAAAATTGGAGTATGAACCTTTTTGAATTGGCATTCATAAAATTAGGTGCTATTTTGCTTTTATAAATTTTATTTGGCACTTCCAGCTGACATTTAAGCCCTTCGGAATCTGACTGCAATCAATCTTCCCATACTTCTTTTATTCAAGATGTCATTCTTTTTTTCTAGTCAGAATGCCCAACTATCTAGTTCCTCCTTGAACCTCCTATTCCACCTAAAATTTCCAAGCCTTTGCACAGACTATTCACCATCTTCATCCTCATCCCGTCTCAGAATCCTTATCTTTCTTCAATAATGTTCAGCTGCCACTTTCTGGGACTTACATATGTTTTGATTAACATTGTCTAGAGTAGGATTTCCTTCCATTTTATACAGATCAACAACAGTCTCAGGGCACAGTTTCTTAAACTGAGTTTTTTGAACCATTTAAAACATATTTTGATAAAAATATTTCAATGTAATTTGTTTCTTTTGTAATATGATGAATTTTATTTTATGAATTTAAAATAATATTCTGAGAAAGGGTCCTCAGACTTCACCAGACTAAAGAGGAATATGACCCAAAAAAAGGATAAGTTCCCTGAAGTTAAGTAACTTCTTAAGAGTAATGCAGGGTGGTGGCTAGGTGGTACACCAGTCCTGGAGTTCAAATCCAGCCTCAGACACTTAATACTTAATAGCCATGTGACCTTGGGAAAGTCACTTAACCCCAACTGCCTCACCTTACCCCCTCTAAAAGAAAAAAAAAAGAGTAATGCAGGCATTTTCAGCAGACTAGAATTTGAATTCAGGACTTCTTACTTATTAAACCAGCCCTATTCTTTGGAGTGTCTCCTTATGTCTTGCACACAGAAGACACTTAATTGATGTTTGTTGGTTTGAACTGAATTACAGAATACTGAACCTTAAATTTCAAGTAATTGTGAGACTAAAATAAATTACGCTGATAAATATCCAGACTAAAAAGGCAAGAGTTTAAAATCTGTGACTTTTCCAAAGAAAAATGGATTGTCAGATAATGACAACACTCAACTAGCAAAGGTGTGCTGAAGGCTCGGGACCAAAAGTTCAATCTTTTTAGTTATTTCTTTATTGCCTCTAGGCTTTTTCACAGTTTAGACCCCACCAATCATTTTCTAATTATTCAACCTTGGGCAAATCATTTAACCTCCCTGAAGCTGTTCCATTTTCTATGAAGTAGGAAAAATAATAAACCTACTCTACCTTTTTTATCTCACATGGTTACAAGATGAATCTAATGGCATAATGGAGAGGAAAACTACAGAAAATTTTATATAGAAACATACATAAAAAGAATCTTCTTTTCAAAGTAAATTCAAATTAAGTTAGGCCTGAAAAAAAAAAGTTGAACTTTATGCTTAACTAAGGATTAGCCAGAAAAGTCCCTTTGTTTTAATTTATTTAACATGTATTAATCCAATTTCCTGCCTCAGTAAGAAAAGTACTTGTAACATACAAACTATGTGACTAAATTAGTGTTAGGAATTATTACTAGAAAATGTAAAAGGTTAGATTTTATATATGTATTTCCTTTTGATTTGCAAGTTCTTCAAACTCAAATATTCTTCTGCCCATTAATATCATAGTCCATTGTAGATCTAAGCTTATGTAATGAGGGTGATGCTTTAAACCAAAGGTGCTTTACCTTCTGTATGTAATAGATCCTTTTGCCAGAAGTCTGGTGAAGCTGATAGACCCCTTCTCTAAAGAATGGTTCTTAAATCATTGAAGGAAATGCTAAATTTCAGGGAGATGTTAGTGAAAATAAAGATTTCTTTTCCTCATCTGAGTGTTCAGAGCCTGTGAAATCTATCCATATGACACAGGTGCAACTGTGGATCTCAGGTAAAGAATCCCTGGAATAGGTGAACCTTCAGTTCCTGTCTCCAAGCACTCGTCTATGACCCTATACTCCTTTCCACTCCTTCTCCTGTACCACCACCTATATTTCCAGATTTATTATACATTACTCCCTCTCATAAACATTTAGAACCAACCAAACTGGTCTTGTTTTCCCTCATACATGATGCTCCATCTCTCATTTTCTAGGTTTCTATACTAACTCTTCCTAAAGTACTTTTGCAATCCTTTTTTCATTCAGGTCCTTTAAATCCTTAGCTTCCTTTAAGATGCAGCTAAATCGCTGCCTTCTATATTAAGCTCTAACTCCATCTTTAGATGCTAGTATCTTACCTGGAAAATTCCCTTGTATCTATTTTCTGTGAAGATCTGTATATGCATACATATGTATCTATGTATATATGCATACATACAAATTATTTTCCCATGTTAATTGTAGTTTGTTAAGAGATCAGGGCCTGGTATCCTTTTTTCTTTGTACCTTGGCCTCCTATAATCCATAGCAAACAGCAGCATGAAATACACTACTCATACCCATATCATGCACTTAACTACTGCCTTTTCTGTCCTGTAAAACTGCCCTTCCTTCCAAACTATGCTATTCCATAATTCAGTTACATGACATCACCAGAACATACACACAAACACAAACACACACACAATATTGTATTATAAGACTTATAAACTTAATTAGAGCTGAAACATTAATTATCAAAACTAATTTCAAAGATAACACTGTAGAATAGAGAGGTTGTGATTTATTCAGGGTCACAGAGGTCATAACTTCCTATGCTGAGATTTAAAATCAAGTTCCTTGACATCCCATCCTACATTATTTTTGCTAGTCTATCTTGCCTCTGTAATGTCAATAAGATAAATCCATGTTTCAGGGAGAAACTTGGGGTCATTATAAACAAATTCCCAAAGACAAATGAGTACAAATTTTTTCTTGCTCCTCAACTTTAGGACTGATTGATTCGGTACTATATAAATGTTTCTCTATTATATATTGTGTTTATTCACTTTATGAAAGACATTATTTCCTTTCAAAGTCCTAGAAATTGGTCATTTGTATCGATACATTAAAGTATTCACTCCCTGTTGTGAAATTCTCTCTTATGTATGTGTATGCATTTCAAATATTCAAATATATGAATTTCAAATGTTTTCATTTATTCATGACTACTAACAACTTAATCAGTTCAGACTACTTTGTTTTAATCAGATTGTCCATCACTGCAAAATGTATGCATAACCCTAAATTGTATGGTTTCTAGCTTCATAAGTTTTCCCATGTTTTTCCTACTACAGTTATTGCTTATATCTCTAAAGTAAACATAAGATTGTTTACAAATAGGTTCAACAGTAGTAGGGATCATTCTGTTTTTATTAATTTTCAATATTCGAAATCACAAAACTTATGCCTCTGGGCACAAGTACCAAAATTCAAAAAATTATTGGAAAATGCACAAAAATAAAACAGCAGCTGCCACTTAAAAAATTGAAAGTATCTAAGGGATAAGTCAGTGCCAAAGGACAGAATTTTATGCCATTGCCTTGGAAAACAAAAACCAAAAAAAACTTAAGTGGTTCTAGACCAAGGAAGGAATCAAAGTTGCCAGGTACAAAACCTTCCCCAGATGAACACCTAGCCCTGAGCAAGGGTCCCCCTTTGGGCCCAATGAATCTATGGTACACATTAATTTCCAGCATGCTAGTTTGGCAGAGGGTCCAAGTTATTATTGTTATTTATTTGCATGCAGCACATTGTGTTATATAAATACATCTGTGCCTCTTTCACATTCCAAGAATGGCAGGATTTTAATCACACACTTGATTTCAGTTGGGGCAGAGCAAAAAGCATGAACAATGGCCATTGAACACTTGAACACCTGTACGCCTGAACACCAAAGGCAATGCCTACTTCTAGTACTGTCAGAGAAATTTTGTTTTATTAAATAAAATTTTTTTTTCTAATCAGAATTCCTGTGAAGGAACCATGCTAAGCCCACTAATATTTTACACTAGTATTTGAGAACAGTGTCATTATGTGATGCTGCTTCAGGCAGGGAAGCAGAAACAATGTAAAAGGGAAAACACAACCTAGATGTCAGTCTGGCGTCAAATCAAAGCTGTCGACTTTTAACCACCACAGCTGCCTAGACTTCAGTTAACCTCTCATTGATCTTCCCAAATAGGATTTCATCTAAATCACCAAATTAAAAACTGAGACTGAGGTCTGGTTCTGCAAATTGAAAAATGTACAAATGAATTGCTGGCAAACACACTTGGCAGCTTTCAGTCACCCAAAGCTTCTGATGTGAGTCCCAGGACTAGGGGGCAGCTTTAGTGGGGGTAGAATGCAAAAATCAATTTTACCCCAGTTTGGAGACATGCCCCACAGAACATCTGGGATTGTGTTGTTAATAGATTTTAGTGTTGTTGACAATTGAGTGGTATAATGAACAAAGTGCAGGCGATCATTGTAAGAAAAGCTTGCAATAAAGCCAAATAATCTCCAGGATACTGTTTTTCTAGAGTACCACAGAACAACAGAATAGCTTTTAAAATATCATTACCATCTTTCCATATAGCAAGCTAGATTTTGCCCTATTGAGTATAAACTAAAAATATGCCTGCCTCTTACATGTTCAAAGAATTAAGGAAAAATACCAATTTCACAAATATATAAGGTCACTATAAGGTCAAAGTGTCAACCATGTGGGCTGCATGGGGTCCACAAAACTACTGATTATGAGGCCAAACCATATTAAAATATCATTCTTATTTTAATATGTGTGGTTTTCTAAGTCAGTATGTGGCCCCTAGAGATCCTTAGGTTTGATTTAATCCCCCTATTCCATTTCTATTTTAGCTTGACACCACTGCTTTATGCAATGTTACCACTTTTGAGGCAGGGGATGAGGGTGGAAGAAATCTAGATCTCTGATTTCTTTAGTGTAGGGAACACCAGTTTAACAAATCTCCATTCACCAACTTCATTAGCAACTCATCTGTAGATTTAGCCTTAGAGACTTCCCTAGAGCACTAACAGGTCAAGTGACTTGAGGAAGACTACGTCTTCAGTATATCTGGCAAGTTTTTCTGGCTCCAAAACTGGTCTTCTATCTATTATGCCATACTACCTACCTCTCAATACAATGTAGTGTTAAAGATTAATGTACAAATGGCTGAAATCATTTTACTTATGTCTGTATTCGTGTGTCAATATTTAATCATTCTATGTGTCTTTGTGTGTGTACATACACATATTTGTTTTAGTATATAAACACCTATACATGCAGAGAAGGAATGAAGGGAAAGAGAGGAGGTAGCAGAGAGGAGGAAAGGAGAATTGATATCACTGGCAATCCAAAGGAAGAATGGCAGAATTAGGTCCTTCAAGGGTATATGAAACATTGGATTTCAAATTAAAGCTACAGGAAAAGAAAGAGTGGGACAAAGACAGACAGATACAGACCAAAAGTCTGTAATTTGTTAAATTTACTCTTCAAGGGCAGGGGAAGTTTTATTTTGTATTCACATCTCCCCATCAGCATCATGCTGGCAGACATACAGTAAGAGATTGTCTACTTTAAACTTTAGCTTTTCTTGCTTATAAAATAGGGAAGGGGGGGGGGAGACGATATATTCCAGTCTTTTTTTGATGTAGTAGGAAAGAAACAGGTGTTTGTGCTGATTGTAACTCTATAATTTAAACAAATTCTCCTCAATATGGCTCTGAGGTAGAGAAAAGGAGATGAGAGGACAAAACTGAAGTATGCCATTTCTCACTTTTGCTGATTGTGGAGCCAGTAATGAAAAAACAAAAATAAAACTTAATCCCGGTGTACCTGGGGTTAAAACTGTATCCCTATTTGTGCCAAAGATAAATGAAGATTACTTTGAACCTTCCATTTTTAAAACTTGCTTCTTAATTTATTTTTTTCTTTCTCTCAATAAAATCACGTATCAAGAATATACATTATTTTAAGCTTTTGTATTACCTCAAGATACTGACCTGAATAGAATATAAGCATGCATAATGTTGTTGTTTTTTTAACCATGGGAAAAGCCACTTAAAATACAAATATCGTTGAAACTGCCTCCCAAATTAGTTTTCAGATTTTAGTGAGCCTGATAAAAGCCCTTAAGACCACTGAAATCCGTTCACAATATTCAGAAGTTAACTCTACTTAGATTTTCTAAAAAGCCATTAGTCTGGATGGCTTACATATGGAGTTTATATGTTGCTCAATGACTGACTACAGAAGGTCATGATTATAAGCATGCAGAAGATCTATGAATTCTACTTCTACTTAATAAATCAACTAATTAGGTGAAAGAGCAAAATTCCTTGAAACGGTGGGAAGGCAGAGAGAGGTGAGAATGGCAATCACTGTAACTTCACATTTGGAACCACTGCATTAGCTCTGAGATATATAGATAGATAAATATGTGTGCAGTGTGTTCATATATGTGTATATGTACACATATGTGTATTGTATGTGTTTATATACCTATAGTTGTTATGAACAATTACTTGAATAAAAACTATGAGCCCCATATTATTGAAATTACACCATTCAAAAGTTTGACATATTGTTTTGTGTGGTTCTCCCATGAAAATTTCAACAGGCTAGTCAGATCTGGTAGATACTGATGAAGGATAACTCAACTTACAGAGTTACTAAAGGTAATCATCACCTGGGACTGTTTCCAGGAAGAAACAATTTCCTTTGGCAGTTTCTGAGGCTTTGTTTTTGTTGGAAATTGCCTTTTGAAGCTTATAAAACTAATTTGTGACTAGCTCCCAGAGCTCCTACACACCCCATTGGTGCTCCCTGGAGTATGGCACATTCTTGTTGACATAATCGGGCTCTGTTTTTGGAAAAGTTCCAGTGGTCTGTGGAGCCATTCAGATTAGGATAAAACCTTCTAAATCTTTGAAAGCATCCAAGGTAATGGAATATAAAGTGGTAATGGTGACATGGTGAAGCCAAAGAGAACACAGCAAAGTCAAGACATTTATATTTGAGTTTTTCATTATTACCCAATAATACAGGATTGGATCTTTTTTTTTTTAATTTGGGCTGGGGGTCACTACTGGAAAAGAATTACATGCATTTAGTTTTTCTATCTCTGCCAAAAGGCAGAAATAAAATATGCTGCTCCTTACTTCCCTGAATTTTTCTTTCCTCACTATATAAATGATTTTTTTAAAATTCACTTATTTCTGTTCAATTTTCTACTTGTATAACTGTGAATAACATAAGATCTATTTTTGTTTTTTATTATTTTGCAATCTATGAAATATTTAAAATACTAAAATTTATTCATTCAAGTATTGGAAAAGCTGCAAATCAGTTTTGGTTATTTTGGTGATATCATGGTAAGTTAAATAATATTTAAAAATTTAATTACTTAAATTTAAGAAAAAATATTATTTTCTAATATTTTACCCCATAAACAGTTTAAATTAGTTTATCTTTATATTAAACCTCTGAGTTTCAGAAATAATGCTTTTATACATCCTTACTTTATAGTCTTTTTAACATGAAAATGTAAATTACTGGTATTTCAATTTTTTCATAGGAAGAATGTAGAGTATTTTAATGGATAAGACACTGTGACTTATTTAAGTTTATACAAATCAGAGGAAAATTCTTACAACTGATTATATAATACCAGCAGTAAATTTTTCAGGTCAAAGAAACATCTACTCTAGTCCATATCATTTAATGAGTTAAAATATAGGACAAAGCAAAAAAAACTGCAGTGTATGAGATAGATATAAATACAAGAAACAAATTCAACAACATGGGAATAACTCAATTGAAAGAGAACGGTGTGTTTTATTTGTATTTGTTATTTTGTAATCATGAACTGCGAATTTTCAATTCACGTTGAAAAGCAATTTTCCTCACAGTCCTGACCCTTTTTTAACATGGTCAAAATTGCTTCAGGGATAAAGAGGAAGAAGATCTAATGGAAGATCTTATGCCAAAGGACAGGCATTTCTGATGTATTTGAGGAAAATCATTTTTATCATTTAAGTTATGCAAAGCCTGTCTTCACTTTTCCCAGTGTTTTACTTCAATATTTTAAAATATGAATATAGTATTCAAAAATATTTTCCTATCCCTACTCATACACAGCTAGATCAATTTCACTAATGTACAGAATGAAAAGTTACAGAGAGAATGTTAGACCCCATTTAATTTAGTAATGTTTATCTTCATGGAGGAAAAAAAAAACCCTCCAACTAGTGGTATAGGTTTATGTTTAGGTAACACAGGGATGGGTATCCAAACTTCTAAGTTCTGGGGTGAGATGCCAATTTCCCATTGTTATTTTTCTTATTTGGATGTACCTACCTGTAAATGATGAAAGTCAGTTGTCTCTGTGTTTGAATTGATGGGAAAATGACCAGGGAATAGGGAAACCTGTGATTTCACTCAGTTAATTCTCTGAAGGAGGAAACTTGCTCTACCAGTATAGGTCAGCACCTCCTCAACAATTTTGGAAACTCAGAGAATTGCAGAGAACATTAAGAGATTAAGTGACCTTTTCAGAGTAATAAAGCTCTTACGCAGCTAAAGCAACCTTTGGATTTATATATTCCTGGTTTAGTCAATCTATGATTCCTCGTTCAGTCAACTGGTCAACAAGCACAAATTTAGGGTTCAATTTTCTATTCACTAGATCATGCTGCCTCTCAGAAATCAGAGCATCATAGTTACAGAGCTGGAAGAGACTTTGGAGATTCCTTATATTCTAATCCCACCCTCCCATTTTATAGATGAGGCAACCAAGGTTCAGAGAAATGAAATTATTTCCTCAAATTCTTGATAGTAATCAGTAGACATAAGATCAACTGACTCCAAATTCAGTGTTCTTTTCCACTATTCTTTTGGAGCAAATGTCAAACTCTCCAAAGCAAGCACCCTTCAGACATCCATCTCAATCTCTCCTCCTCCTTTGCTCTCCCCCCTTCCTGTCTATTTCTCTCTTCTTTTCTTCCAGACTCTCTTGTATCTTCCTTTCTAAAGTCAGATAGATGTAGGAGTCAGAGTAATGGTCGTAGTCAAAGTGGAGGAGGGAGAAACATGGGGATGGTTTTCATTGGTGAATGAATCATGCAGTTTCTTAGTTTTCCTTATCTCTAGTTCTGTTCTGCTATAAAGTGCACCTACAACACTCATGCAAAGTTATACATCTCAGTCTTTACATTTAGATATGTCTCCCTTTATAAACTTATCCTAAACCATCTTGATATGATTATGGAGTTTGGCAACATCTTTATCAAATAAGCAATAGAAAGAGATGGAAAACCTCCAAGATAATAGTTGCAATGCTGAGGAATGTTAAGAGGTCCCCTGACTTTGTCATTTTGAGTTGCCATATTTTCCTGAAAGATTGGACCCAGCAATAGGAGGCTCTGAATGTGTAAAGGAATAAGCTCCTTCCCCCCAACCCCAGATGACATCATTTGTTGTTTGCATCTCCAATTGAACTCCCTATGCGTCTCTGGGAGTCAAGACAGACACCAGTCAGTCTGCAACAGCCTCAAAAATTGCTCGTGCAGCTGGGAACCTTAGAGATAAGCAGACCATTCTATCTTCACATTCTAGCGGTTCTCAAGGGAAAAGAAGTTGGATTTTTTTGCTGGCATTATGGTCTTCCTGTTTGGGAGGTACTCCTGTTTGTGTCTTTTTCCCACCTTTACTGAGCTATTCTCCCTCTCATGCTATACCCTTTAGACAGAGATTTGTGGGTTATTTTCCTTCCTTTGTCTTACTGTCATAAACATTCCAACTTTTGTATAGCTTGTGAACTCATGCATGTTCATTTCTCTTATAATAAAGCTAGTTTTCATCTAAGTTTCATGAAATTGTGATTCCCTGTTGAAAGTAGTCACTCTATAAAATTGCCAAACCTACTCTGATAAGTGTTAACACAAAGATCTTTTTTGATCTATTTTCAAAAAAAACTGCCGAAAGTGTAAAAGTATGTTAAGTAGCATGTTGGCTGGAGTGCTACCTCTACTCAGAAAGACCTAGGTTCAAATGCTGCCTCAAATATGACCTAGCTTGTTTGACTTTGTACAAGTCATAGCACTTACTTCTCTTGGGTGTTGTAAACATTTAATAATATAATATGGATAAAGTTGCTTTGGAAACTATGGAATATTTTATGAATACTAGCAGTTACTGTTACTACTGTTAGATACGAAGTTTTTCAAGCTGATCCTTATCCCTCAGAGTTTCTGATATAAATGTTCATGCATTTCCTTTAATTCCTCCTCTATTCTTTTGTTGTTACAGTCAAGACCACTTCACACTCCCTAGAAAGACCTACTAACACTTTCCTCTAAAGACTTTCCTTTATCTTCTCCATTGTCTTCATTCTTAAGGTTTGCATCTCTTGTGACAGCTACACATTTATCTATATATCTTATAAGAGATTAATTTATTATATATATATTGTATATACATGCATATGTATGTATATATACATATATAAGTATACTATAATGAGTAGATATATATCTATAAGTAGATATTTATATATAATACCATACTGAATATATATTTTGTCTGGTATTCTAATTCCAAAACTGAATAAAAAATAAAACATCATTGGGTTTTAACAGCAGGAAATGAATAGCATGAAGTAGTATATAAATAGCATGCTCTTGTACCTTGGACTAGTCACTTAACTTGTTATTTATTACCTTGGGCAATTCTCTAAAGCCCTAAGTTTCAGAGAAGGGGTCAGTCTATTTTAGTTATTGGTATCCTTTCACTGGGGGCTTCCCATGCCAATGAAATCACTGGGCAATTGAAAAAAGAGTAACCAACAAAAAGGGATCTACCTTTCCTTTTAAAAAATCTGTGGCCCGGCAAAAATGTAAAGAAGCTTACAGGCTGTTTTCATTATAGACAATATAAAAGAAAGTGAATGTGTATCTATGTATCTACACCTATACGTATATGTAGGAATATACTTATAGTCATGTATAAATATGTAAAGATCAGTGCTGTGTATCCATTGAAAAATTGTTCTGAAATTAAAACTACTCAGCTACAATGCATTCAATAAATTTTACAATCCTTTTGTTTTACTTCATTCAAATTGAGCCAATAATAGAACAATTTCCAATGCTAGCCCCAAAAGAATTATATGGAGACCCATGTGCCTGTTTGCTTTTGAATACTGCTATCAAAGTAAACATGTATGAGTTTATAGGTGTGCCATTTTACAAATATATGGTTGAACATAAATGCAAATGCTTCCATCCATTCTGCACTTGAAGGAGAAAAATGATGCATGGGATTTAACTTACAAGCAGCTCATTTTACTGTGCTATTTATAATGTATGATGTGTTAATCTCTAGTAACAGACTTTATTCAAAGGGGAGTAATGATGGCATTCAAATTAATGTTTCTTATTTGAATAATGCAAACCAAAAAAATCCACAACAAACACAAATTTGAACAAGTTCAAGGAGATTACCTTCCCCTACTTAATAACCAAATTCTAGTCTTGTAAATTATAAAATGCATTGTTGAGAGTTGAGCAATTATACTACCTAACACCTTCCAAATAAATGCCATTTAGTTTAAAAAGAATTTTTAAAAATAAAGCTTTTCAAAAAAAATGTTATACAATGCATTTCCATATACAGTGAGATCCAAAAGGATCTTTTGAATTGATCAGCTTCAAGCTAAATTTAACTAAAGTTTAATTCAGGGCTACTAAATCTCTATCCTCCACTCATCCAAAGCACTAAGAAGAAAACAAAACAAAATTTAAAACTTACTAATGTTTCTTCTGCTTTGTTGGTCTTAATTTTTACTCTCCTCCAACTACATATTCTCATTGTCTTTTATAGAAAGTATGATGCTGCCGCATCTTTATTAACACTTTTTTTTTTTTTTTGCTCTTTGGAGAGGGGAAGGCAGGGCAATTGGGGTTGAGTGACTTGCCCAAGATCACCTAGCCAGTAAGTGTTAAGTGTCTGAGGCCAGATTTGAACTCAGGTACTGATGACTCCAGGGCCAGTGCTCTACTCACTGTGCCACCTAACCTCCTCACTTTGTTAACACTAAACGTTTTTTTTTCTTTTTTTACCAATGATAAATTTTAAAATTAAATTTCAGTTTGATAAAGATTTAGTAAAACTCTTAGGTAACATAGAAAAGTAAGAAATTATAAATCCAGCTCCAGTAATATAAAATGTCTTTTGACTCTTTGTCTCTCTGTATGTCAATTAATATCCCTGGCTTCTATTGTGTCAACTTGTAAAATGAAGGTAATGGAGACATGCTTGTCAAAATGTCTAAAAGCTACTTTGATGTGAACATTTTTGGTGGGGTCATAAATAGAGTGTTTTGTTCAGAGTATCCTGTAAATTATGATTCTAAATCATCTCTTTCTGTGTATAGACGTCACAACTACAAGTTGTTAAAAAGCAAACTTTTGAGGGCAGCACTATTTATCATTTTTCTCTTAGAAAGGGCAGCTAGGTGGTACAGTGGATGGAGTGCCCAGCCTAAAGTCAGAAGGGCTCACGTTCTTAAGATCAAATCTGGCCTTAGACACTTCCTAGCTGTGTGACCCTGGGCAAGTCATTTAACCCTGTTTACCTCTGAGTCTCATCTGGAAAATAATCTGGAGAAGGAAGTGTCAAACCACTCTAGTATCTTTGCCAAGAAAACCCCAAATGGGGTCATGAAGAATTGGACACAACTGAAACAACTCAACAACAACACAAATTCCTCTTTGAATAACCTACAAACATAGCTTTGGTTTTGGCCAAAGCAAGTATCCAATACCTATTTTTTGAATTAATGAACCTTTTATACCTCTGAGATAGAAGATATATAGGAAGTCCTAGATCCTTAAAAAGGCACGATTGATGTCATGGAAGATCATTTTAATCTTAAGAATGTTAAGTAGTAGCTAAGCCTAGACTCTTGTTATGAAATGCATGATATTCCAAGGTCTTCCTGTGTGAAAGGTACTTACGTAATTCAGATATACTGGTCTTTATTTATGGACAGTGATCCTTTTGTGTAAAGCAAATATTTGTTTAAAACAAAGGATTAGCCTGACAACCTCATTCTTATCAGAACCTTAGTTATTTAAATGTTCTTCCCTTCTATGGATTCTAGTATACCATACAAACTAATCCTTACACATATCCATGTACTATGACTACAACAAACAAAAATTAAAAGTGCATCAAGAATTATCATATTATATATGTCTATATGTATGCATATATGTATCTCTATATCTACCTATAGTTATATTAGTTTACTTGTACAATAATCAAATGCTTACAAGCACAATCAGCCTCAAGTCCATGGAAAGGCAACACAGGGATGGATCTGATTTTCACTCCAGCAGGGCATTTGGTCCATATCCCTTTTTGAGTATTTCTGCTGTACATCTGTCTCATGACAAGATTCACTAGTTATAACCTGAAACAAGTTAGGTTTCAATTACAACAGGACAGCAAAACAGCTGGGAGATTCCCAAGTGTAGGTACAAGAAACAAGGGGGTAAAACAGGCATCAAGAATGCTACACTTTAAGGTGTTATTAGGGAGAAAGTAAGTCAAGGTTTGTTTTTTTTTAAATACAATCCTAGATGATCTGTTTCAGTGAGACTATTTAGGCAGAGAAAACAGTACCCTAGAAGGTTTCCTTCTAAATTTTATGTCACTTATACCTTGAGTTCAGTAAAACGATAACTTTAACTTAAAGACTACTTCAACTTAAATTGTGAACAGATTTTTTTTTAAAGGAAAATAAGCAGAAATACTGCATCCAGTTCAGATCCAGTTTTAAAACTACTTTGGATACTTTTTCAGGCAAAAACAATTTTTTTAAATATCAACAATGAACATTGTGAACATAACTATTTTGATGGTAAGGTTATTTGCTAAGTAAACCAGATGCATAAGCAAGACTATTTAAGAATACCTAAGTAGTAACTTGTTTAATGTGGGGATGTTTGTATTATTATTTGAAAAGCATGTTTTCTCTACATAAAATGTGTACTGATAATCTGATTTCCTCCAGAGGTATTTTGGAGGTATTTTAATAATATTTCCACTGAGAACTACAAATTAAAATATAAAACAAAAAGTACAAGATTTGATATTGCAAAGAAAGGAAGGATTAATTCCATTATGTACTTTTAAAAATTAATACTGGATACAAATTACATAGCAGTGAAATGGTGGAGTTTTATTTTATAAGATTCTTCACAATGATTACATTATTGTACAAGATAATACTAATAATAGTAATGGAAACAATCTTTTTTTTTAATTGCTTCTTACTTTTCAAGAATTCAGACTTCAGGAAAGAAGAAATTATAATACTTCCAACTTTACAAATAAGTTATAGGAGCTAGTTCCCTAGCTCATTTCATTCAGCCACATTGCCTCACCTCAGTCTACTATTACAATTTAATGCTAAAATATGCACAATCTGGTGATAGAATGAGTCAAGAAAGAAAATATGTGGTCGGCCAAAGCAGAGATACGGCTACTGAAACTCTGTGATTAACCAACTGCCACTTCAACTTTATTCTATATGAAGTTAACTGAAGGATAGAAAGTAATTACTATCCATGAGTAACTTTCAGGTAGACTTAGCTATATGCTTGTTGTGTGCCCTAGAGGAGACATTCCTGACTATATTCATTAAATATGTTTAAAGGATGACTTACTGCTTTCTCTAAGATTTAAAATTATTGCATATTTGACATTTAGAAACTATTTTGGACAACTTATATACAGAGAAACAGAGAAAGAAAAACCTTCAGCATACACACACAAAAATATCTGGATTATGAATGGCTAAAATATATCTAGGAGATCATTTCTATTAGAAGGATGGCATATGGAGCCCCTGAGGGAGACTTGCTAAAATGCTGTCCTCAGACCTATTCCATTGGATTGCCTTATGAAGTAGAATAATCAATATTTTTATTTTAAAAACTAAAGATCAACAAATGGCATCTAAGGCAGAACCAATGTTTATATCGTAGCCCAAAGCAAGGTGGTTTTAGTGAAGGAGTTATGGAGTATTTTCATCTCCAAACTTTCAAGAAACTATGTTTGAGAGTCCATCTGTCAGGGAACTTTTTTTTCTATGTATCTGTGGTTTCCTTAGGACAGGTTTTGTGATAATGAATTTAGAAACAACAACAAAACCCTTATATTCCTATTTCATGTTATGGCTTTCAGAGTCTTATTTCCTTTATTCCTTGGATCTGACAACGTTATTAGCATCTGGTTCTTAATTTAAATGAGAGACTCAAGTTTTGGAGATTTCTAAAGGGAAAAAAATGGCTATGGATCTTCCCTCCAACATGAGTCTAAGAAAACATATTACCATAAATGACATATCAGTATCCATCATTGTATGAAGGCTATTGGAAAAACATGTTGAACTCAGATCAATGGTCCTCAAAGTTATGTCCCAAATTTACATGTGTTCCATGTAAACTCATACACAAAGATATGTAGGTATGCAGCACAATGTAATGTATACATATATTTTCATTATTGTGTGCACTGTCATGTGTATACACATATTTGTGCATATGTTTTTATATATGTGAAGTGTCCTAGTAAAGTTTTAAGCTTTACAGCCTATAGAGTTGTTGTTAATAACATTTTTGGCTCAAAGACATTTGAAAAACATTATCTTATGAAAGAGTACAAAACTCAGGCATACTTTGAACATTTGCCCTTCACCAAGAAGCAAAATGCAAAGTCTACAACTTCATGTGTCCTCTTAAAAATGCCCTGTTGCATTGTGTTTAATTCTCAATGAAATAAAAAGCAATCATAAAAGTATATGAAAGGTCAGTTTTTGCAATGTCAGGATAGTCTATCATGTAAATAAACACTTAGGGACCTTTCGAGACTCAAATTAAGCTGGCAAATATGTATTTAGCTGCTTCTTAAAATGCAGATCAGTGAAATGATAGCTGATAATAGCATTCATGTATTTAGGGACTTTAAAACATGGATTATTGACTAGATGGACCATAATGCTTCCTTTGGGACTATTACAGTCCATCGTGTAAACACATATAGATGATTCAAAAAAATATGCTTCCCACCAGTCCATAAAAGCTTCTATTGAACAGAACACAGTTGTATTTATTTACGACAGGATTTGTAAAATTATCTTATGAAAATATTATTACTTATGTAGATTTTGTTCTATGTTACACATTCCCAATATTTGTATTTGTTCTTCAGAATTAAAAATTTCCATTACCCTTTTAAAAGGGTGACTGAAATAGCTACTTTGTTAAAAGTGAATCACATCTGATCCTATGGGCTTGTCTTTTATAAGTGTGTGTGTATGTGTGTATGTGTGTGTGTGTATGTGTGTATGTGTACATCTGTATGTTTTAATTCTGAATGCCTTTTAACTGCTAAAATACTAAAAGGGATGTTGTCTGGCCATCTGTAAGAATTTGGATTTGCAGCTATTTTTATAATTCTCAGAGAGTAGTTCTGAAACATGAGTTGTGAGCTGGCATGTTTATTTTAAAAAATAAGGGGCCACATAATTGAGCAATTTTGCCCAATGCCATGCATACAGCAGACAAATTCTAGTTGACTGTTACTGTGATTGAGTAGTACATGTTGTAAGTAACAGTCTTCTGCTAAACATTTCACTTTTATGTGCTTAGGTCTTCAAGTATCAGTCTTCAGTTACGGTTCTGCCTATGGTGTATATTACTAACATGGAAGGAATATGCTTTAAGCATAGAACAAAATGACAAACTGCTATAGAACTTATTGGTAATTTAACATGCTTTCCCTCTCCTCAGCCCTGTTTTCATTATGTACACTGGTTTAGTCAATGAGAAAAAGAGCAATGAAAGGAAATGAAGAATATTTTTTGAACATTTCATAGAAAGATGAGCCAACCTAGACATTATCAGACATGATAATACTGCCTTCTAGTAAGTAGAAACTTTGATTTTTGTCACTGAGGATCTAAATTAAAACATTCTCACTAAGAAATATTGGCAATGTCTCTTAAGAAGAAGCTTTTAAAAATGCTCACACCAATTCCATGTACAAATAAAATAAAGACATATTCATATGTATATAAATGTTTATACATATTACCTAATAAAGATGATTTTTACAAGCAGGTTTTGAAATTGAAGTGATAAAAGTTTTGGCCTCACCTTTCCCTGTAAACAGGTAAAGAACTCTAAGAAAACACACATAATTAGAAACTGGCCTAGAAGACACTTATTAGCTATGTTTTCAAAAGTTATTAAGTGGTCCCTTAAAGTAAGTATTTCTGAAACACCGAGCCAGAAGTACATTTGAATCAATTCACATTTTTCTCTAACTTTAAAAGAAAATTTCAGAATTCTATCTCTCCTCTCTCAGTGATCATAACCAAATGAAGAATGTTATATCCATGATTTCAAGATTGTGATATTTTATAAGTAAAGGTGACTCTTTCCTGTGTGTCTAACTTAAAAAAATACATCATTTGCTTTTATGATTTTTTTTGTTTATTTTTCTTTAAGTGGATCTGATATCTTACCACCCATGGTTTGTCAGGTACCCAAATCTCCCACAAGTAGCTTGGCATATCTCCAAAATTCAGTGCCTAAAAAGCAAGTAATATTTTAATAAAAAGATGTGTCACTTAAGCTACAGCATTCCTGCTGTCTTTTCCCTTACTGGCTAATAAAATAAAATTCAAATTGGCATTACTAATATGTGCCTCCTCAATGGACATGTATCATTTGGGAACTGAAATTGCAGTCATTTGAAGAAGGAAAAAAATACCTCTCAGACATATGGAAAGTTAAAAAAAATTAAAAATTAAAAACAAAACCATTAATCTTCCCCAACACTGCACAAGCAAAAGATCTTCCACTGACATTAAGATTTCATTTTTTCCATTGTTCTATATCACAAATGGAAAATTCTGTCTCACAATTAGTTTTTAAAGGCATTATTAACATTTCAAATCAGGATATTATTAATAAGCATTATAATGTATGTTTGGAATACTTAAAGATGTTCCTAATCTGTCACTAACTGATGAATAAAAGTAGCATTTGGGAGTTTGAATCCCCCTCAGGGGCTTACATAGGATATAGAAGAAATATACTATGTCCTGGAAGAGTAGGTTATCTAGGTTTGAGTCCAGCTTACCATGTGATCACTCAATTAAGCTCTTTGAGTCTCAGTTTTCTATACTATATGCCTTACAAACTTGATATGAAGAAAAATGTTTCATAAATTTCAAAAATAATATTTAAATGTGAATTATTAATATCATTCCTACTGGTGATTTTGTGTCATGCTTTTTTGAATGATAAGGATTTCTTTCGTGTCTTGTAAGGGGCCTATGTCTCTCAGTATGCTATATTTAAAACATTTAGAATATATTAAGCAGCTTCATGCATTCTAATCAGTCATGCAATTTGAGAGAGAAGGTAGCAGATGGACATGTATGTGGTTTGTTTGTATCCTCCTACCTAACATGTAATTAGAAGTACAGTTAAACTGTGATCATGACAAATATCACTTATGCTGCTGGATAGGATCTTAGGACAATATGAAAGTTGAACAAAATCAACTTAATAACAAAAAAAAGTGAATTCAAAGAATGCTAATTATTCTTTATGGGAATCTATCAAGAACCTATGCATTCATTCAGGACGCCAATTTACTATGAATAACAAAAAAAATACACTGAAATCATATTATCTTGTTGGAGAGGCATATGCAATTTCTTTTTCTTTTGTATCATAATTATAAGTAAAACTATTTTTATTCTCTCTTCAAAAAATTTTTTGATATCCTATTCAGGACTGATCACATTTTCTAGGATTAAAATACAGCAGTGGGAAGTATCTGAAAATATTAGCTTTTACAAGGTTATAAACATCTACAAGGAGAAGAGTTCTGTTAAAAATTGCAACCAGTTAATCTCTCACTTATCTTCCACGTGCTCTATATTCTTCTAATGTTAACATCACAGTTTTAAAAGCTTTGAAATACTATGCCTACAGACCAAAAAAAAAAAAAGAGCAAAAAACCTGTTCCTTTCTTATCTGAACTGATATATTGGATGGACTTGAGGAAATTCTACTTTTCCAACTAGCTATTTTCAAAGAAAGGCTGTATTAAACCAATAGAAATCTAGTTTTGATTCTTCTATCATCCTTTGAATATGAAACCCTGCACCTTTCCTCAAAGAACTTAAAAACTGCAAGTATAACAAAGGAATAGGAAGTATTTGAGGAATGTTTCTAAATCGTGCACCACCAACAGAGGAATTTCCTTTCTTTGATATTTTGCTCCAAAGCGCCAGTTTGTAGAAATACTTTAATATTAAAAAAATTTAAAAACTGAATACCACACAGAATGGTATGCAAAATTCGTGACTATATCAAGCACACTCCTAGAAGATCCAAAAATAGAAAAATGAATGAAATAGCCAAACTTCACAACTCACAATAACCCTGTGTGGAGATGTATATCAAATTGCTAAACTACTCAGAAAATTACTTTAAGAGAATGAAATGGGGAAAGTCACCTACATATAAGGGACGGAAGCATATAAAAATACATCAATTTTTAATGGAAACTTACAGGAACTGAAATGTGAAAGCATTGAAAAGAACTCTTCTAAATTGAGAGTGGGGTGTGATGGCACAAAATATACTAAAAGAAGACTGTCAGTTTGATAGTCTACTAGCAGTATTCATAGAAAAGAAATAAATCTTTAAAGAGATATTCCCAAAGTACAATTAAGACATTTTCTCAGAGATCTCTCATGCAGTATATGCTACTCTTTCTGGCCATTAACATTTTTTGTGACTTTCCCTTGCCTCCACCAAATGAATGAGTCCCCTGCTTTTTTTTCCATGGTTCTCTGCTCCAAAAACATCTTCCTCTCAAATCTCCCTTTATTGAAATCCTACCTGTTGTGTTTTCTGTTTTTGCTTAAGGCTCTAATTAAAAGCAACCACCTCTAAAAGGCAAAAATGATCTTTTTCTCTTCGGAACTTTCGTAGTACTTTGTCTATGCATGCCCTCCCCAGTCCATCTCCACACCATGTGTGTAGCATACATTCTAGCAATCAATGATAGGCTTGTAGAGCTAGAAGGAACCCCAGAGATAACTGTTCCAAACTTATCCTTTTACAGATGAAAACCAAGGCGAGAGAGGTGAAGTTACTTGCCCACGGTCACTTAGGTAGTAAGAACCTAGGACTTTGATTCCAAAGTCAGTGGTTATTCCACTCTACTACATAGCCTCCCATGTAGATAGCAAACACACTAAGGGAACTGGTGACAGGATTACACTTTCCAATAGGTGAATGCTTACTGAACTGAAGTGCAGAATTTAACTTTTTTTTTTTTCCAGTTTCACATAATAGACCACTACATGGAAAATGGATAATTTTATCATTCTCAGACTACCAGTAACAACTGTAGAGGATATTCAAACACCATGTATGAAAAGGATCTTTTTCCTTTTTATATGAATACCAACTATATGAAACTTTGCACAAAAATTGGATAAATAAGAAACTAAATATATGTCCCTTTTTGCTACTTTTTGGGTAATCACTTCTCAGAATGCTCTTCTCCAACTGGACACAAATAGTTACCATAAAGGTGAAAGAACCATCATGCTATCATCTAGCCATTTGGACATATGTGAATGTTCACAAAGGTGTGTCCTAGTTCCTATAGTGGGATTAGGTGAAAATACTGAATTTAGAATGATCAGACTTAACTTTGAATTCTGGTTCTGCTACTTCCTTCCTAGGTAACAATGATAAAGACATTCACTTCTATGACTCTCAGTTTGCACTTCTGTAAAAGAGGAGTACTAGACTAGAGCACCTCTAATGTCCCTTTTTCCCTTGGAAAGCTCAAGACTACATTTTTGTTACTAAACCTCAATGGGTTTCAAACCGAGCTTGTTATTTTTTCCTTCTAACTCTACCCCTTCTTCAGATTTTATTATTTCTGTCAGTAGCTCCACTGAGCTTCCCATATTCAAACAGTGGCTGTTAGATTTTGACTTTTCCTTCTCCCTCACCTGTCACATGCAATTGATCACCAAGCTCTGTTGATTCAGCCTATGCAAAATCTCTTATATCACTCACCTTTATTCTCATTTTCACTATCTCCCTACAGTTTCTCAATATAAACCAACTGGACAATTTCAATAACCTCCTGAAAAGTCTCTTGCCCCTCCACTTTCTTAAATTGTCTTTCATATCTCTGTAAGTATATTTTTTTCAAACAAATTGTTGTTTGTCCTTTATTTTCGATAACACTATGGGCTGATAGCTTGACATGCACATGAACTGGATTTAAGTGAAGCAGAGCTGCACAAAATCATCAACCTCACTCTTCCAGAGTCATGAAAGTCCACTGACAAAGCAAAAGACAAGGTGGTGGCCCGGGATTCAGTGTTATGACCTTAGTATCTTCAATACCTGACCAAGCTCTACATGCTCCATAGTGCCTGCTCCAGCTCGAATGGCCTTTGGAACAAATTGTTCTCTTCCTCTCATTCCACCAGGGGGGAGTCTTCACATGCTAAGGGTAGACGTCCTCCTAACTCACTGACAGGTTTGAGACCTGTCTGTTACCTACAACCTAGTTTGGCCCATATGTCAAGATGATTTTTATGGGGGTGTGGCCAATGTGCAAGCTACAACTTCTTGGAGCCACATGTGAGAGTTGAGTGACAGCTCTAATATATTCTGAATTCAAAGTGCTTTGTGTGGCATTCAAGATTTTCCCCAAACTAGTGTCTATCTTGCCCAATCTTTTTTTTTTTATTTTAGAATTTATTTATTTTTAGTTTTCAACATTCATTTCCACAAGATTTTGAGTTCCACATTTTTCCCCCATCTCTCCCCTACCTCCACTTCAAAATGGCAAGCACACTGATTACCCCTTCCCCCAGTCCACCTTCTGTCATATTCCCTCTTGTCTTCCCCACCTTATCCCTTTACCCTTACTTTCTTGTAGGGCAAGATGGATTTCTATACCCCATTGCCTGTATATCTTATTTCCTGATTGCATGTAAAAACAAGTTTTTAGCATTTGTTTTTAAAACTTTCGAGTTTCAGATTCTCTCCCTTCTTCCCTCCTCATCCATGCCTAAGAAGACAAGAAATTCAGCATAGGCTATACATGTGTAGTTATGCAAAACATTTCCACAGTAGTCGTGTTGTGAAAGACTAACTCTATTTCCCTCTATCCTATCCTGTCCCTCATTTATTCTATTTTCTCCTGTGACCCTGCCTCTTTTCAAAAGTGTTTGCTTCTGACCACCCTTCCCATTCTGCCCTCCCTTCTGTCATCTCCCCCTCATCTCCTCCCCGCCTACTTTTCTGTAGGGTAAGATACCCAACTGAGTGCTACCTTCTTTCACACATTGTACCTGGGGCCCAAAAGGAACATTTTCTACTCCAGACATGGCCTGTATATAACTAGCTCACTATCCCTAGACTATGCTTCCAATCTTCTCTTCATCTCTTGAAATCCTATCCTATTTTTAAAAAATCAACCAAACATCACAACCCTCCCCTAATTTCTACCCCCACAATAAAAAATGGCCTTTTCCCAAGGGATGTCTCAAAATACTCTGTATTATAAATCTATGCTGCAGATACTATTTTTCATTATAGTGATCTGGTTATTTATTGCTTTCTTTTATTAGACTGTGTATCAGTTCTACGAGACTAAGGACCAAGGGTTTGTCAAACTCTGTTTCCCTCAGTATCTAGCATGATAATCCATAAGTAAAAATAAACACACACACACATAACACTTATTTGTTACATTAAACTGAATTCTGTCTTCTGGGACAGCACCTCTGAAACTGCATTAGTCCTGTGCCATTTAGGAAGCTACACAGACATGGATGAAAAGATAGCAACATATGCGGTTGAGCCTTACATTGGGAATGAGAAGCTTTTTCCATCCTCTGCCTCAACTTCCTTCTTACCTCTACTATCATCCTCCCAAACATCATTCCTTCCCACCTAAAATTCTACTTCCCCCAACATCACTCTTTATTACTTCAGATTGGAAATATCATTCCTTGACACCTATTACCATGAACTTTATAATAGTCTATGGCAAAAACTGGTTCAATATATAGAACCCTGACTTACAGTCAGCTTTTCTGAAACAAATCATATATCAAGGGACCGTTAGGTTGTAACAATGCTTTGATTGATTGCTTCCTTAATATTTCATTAGTGCTGACAATGTGCTAATCTCTGAGTCTTGATGGGCTGTTATTATTAAACATTAAAATTATGTTGTGTCGAGTTTTGTTCTTTTTTTTTTTTACCCCAAATCATCTCTTAGTCCTAGGCTCCATTTCTTAAAGCAACATAAACAGAATACTTCAATTTCTATAGTGATCATATTGATACAATGCAAAACATTTCAGTGAAAAATTTTTTTAATCCAATACTTTATATGCTTTATTTGTTCAATAATAATCACTGATGTTTCCAATTATTCATTCATTCATTCAACAGCATTTATTTTTCCTTCACTAAGTTTGAAACACTATAATAGATGCTAATATAGGCAAGAAACTTATAATCCCTCCAGTATAGGATGACAAATATACTAAAACTAAATTACATGGTAGACTATGAAAAATATCTAATAAATACTGCTGTAATTAAGGATAATCTCCCTTGACCTTACTTAGAAAAGCACTGGGAACTCTCACATATTTAACAAACTGAGCCTTAGAAAACAATCATGGAGATGAGAATTAATTAGTCCCTCTGATCAAGCAAAAATATGTTATCAAACACACTTTAAGAATCCACTATCATAGTTAGTTGTCGAGCTTCAATGCAAATGCAACTCTCATGACACTCAAGTCAATGCTCATTCCATTTTCCAAGCTGCCTTTCCTCATGACAACTGGGAGTTACAAGGAGAACATTTCTAATTTCTCCTAAGCTAGGTCTTCATATTTATTGAAGTCATCAAGTTGAATATAAAAATATATCCCATAAAAGTATATAAAATTATTTTTAAGTCTGCTTTTTTTTTAGTACTCTGGAATAACTCTGTTTAAACTTGACTTAATTGGTGTGGCTATTTGAGATTGAATGGACTCCATAAAAACAATCTGTAGCAAAGGGAACATGAAAAACTGCTGGATTTTATTTAGTCAACAGTTTTGACGTGTGGGTGCCCCAGTGTTGGGCACAGTTCATAAACCCATAAGGGAAAGCTAAATAACCACTAATTATTAGAATGAATATGTCAAGAGGCAATGACAAAACAGGCAAAGGGGAAACAATAATAATCAAATTTACTGTTTGGATCATTTTAGCTGAAATCTAACATTTTATTTCCAACAAAGAATATTACTCACAGCATGTATCAAGCCCTATGCTCATTGGAGGTTAGAATATAACTATGACCTCTGTCTATTTTAGACACAATTAAAGACTTTGACAACTTCCTTATTTAACCCACTGGGAATGCCTATTATGTCAGTATGTCTTCCCTCATTTCTAGCTTGCTATTGATATGGATATCTGTACTGTTTATATCTGTACAACAGCTTTTATCCCTCCTTATGAAATCTACATTTCCACAATCAGTCATCAAGCATTGATTTGACACCTATTATGGGCTACATGTTATGCTAAGCCCTAGAAATATAAAGAAAGGGGAATAAACCAATAGCAGTTTCCTGCTCTGAAGGAGTTCATAGCCTAATGGGTGAGACAATGTGCAAACAACTATGAATATACAAGCTATATATAATGGGGTTCTGACACATGGCCAGATCACTTAAGATGGTGGTACACATGAAGGAGATGTAAAGGAACTGTTTCCAGACACTCTGCACTCCCCTACCACATGGGTGGAAACCTGCAGGCTCTTTCAAAGGCTATATATTCCAAAATGGTTATATGCACCAGATAGTCACTCTCTTTTTAGTTACATTCAGAGATGAAGGTATTGTTCATCTACAGCATAGGCACTGTGTTTTAAGCATAGTGAGGAAAGTGCCACCTTCTCCTTCTAAGTCCTGGGAGAAACCCCTGGCTTAGGGTTTTGGTTTTCTTTTGCTTGTTCTTTTCAGTTCTAGGTATAAGGGGCAGAACTTCTAGAGCTCATCCCATGGTCAATTTGGAGCCACAATTTCAAACATAGATGTCTCTGCCAGCTTAACAAGGAAGTTCTAAGAAGCCTGTTTCCTGGGATTCAGGCTCCCCCCATTCTACTAAATAGAAATGAATTTGACTATGAACTTCATCACCTTTTCCTCCCCATAGACTGAAGACACAGGGAGAGATGAGGATTATGCCCCTCTAGATGCCACAAGAAAAGGAGAGAGAACAATGTATCATGTCTTCTACCGGAAGCAAGGTCCCTGGCATCTCCCACAGGGATGTTTCCATCTTAGGAGATCTGGGCATGCCTTAAAAGTCTGTTACATAGATACAAGATAGATTGGAAATAATTAACAGAGTGAAGTCACTAACATTAATGATGATCAGGAAAGTTCTTGTAGAGGGGCAGAATTTTTAGCTGAAACTTGAAAGAATTCAGGGAAGCCAGGAGACAGAGATAAGGAAGATGAGAACTTCTGGCATGGGGAACAATTAGAGAGAATGCCCAGAGTCAGGTACGTAATTAATATACTGTGTTCGGAACAGCAAAGTGGTAAGTATAAATGGATCATAGCATACGTGGTATGGCATCAGTTGTTAAGAAGACTGGAACAACAGAAAGGAGTCAGGTCATATAGGGCTTTTAGTGCTAGATGATTTTACACTTCATGCTGGATATGATGAGGAGCCTTATTGAACAGGGAGTTGTTGAACAGGGGGGTGATGTGGTCAGACTTTAGACTTTAGCAAGATCAATTCAACATCTGTTGGAGAGACAATGTCTACAACTAAACTTAGATATGCTATGATTGTGCTGTCTAAGGGACATTCAGTTTGAGATATTCTATGGTCAGGAAAGAGGTTAGGGCTACATAAGTAGAGATGAGAATCATCAATATAGAAAAGGCCTGACACTGACATTCATATTATTAGAAAGCTGCGTGGATTCTTTGCCAAAAACGTTTAAACCATTCTTCAACTACAGCACAAGAAATGATGCTAATGCTTCAGAATTCACTAAAAGCTACACCCAATTATGAAAATCAACTATTACAAGTTTCTAGATAACTGAAAATTACCTAATTTTTAAAGCTCATATGAGAATCAGGGCATACCTTGAAAGGAGTGAATATGCCCCAAAAGGAACAGCCTTGACCATAATATGTACTTAATGTATATATGATAAATAAATCTTATACATGATTACTTGGCCAAAAAAAAACCCAAACTGGTATTCAAAGTTCAAAGGTTCCATTTGGGGCTTTTTGCTAATTTGGTTTATGTCCATGATAAAGTTTTCCATCCTCTGTGAATTTCCTTTTCTTAATGAATATAATAGGTAATAACTGCATTCATCTATCACCTACGGATTGGGGACTTTACCTATTTGCACTTTTAGTATTGATCAATGGATGCCTCAAATTGAAAACAGTAAAGTTTGCCTTCAGATTCCCCAGGTTCCCCTTTGTACACCCTTTTCTCCATCTATCCCTTCCCCTAATATACTCATTATTTTCATGTTTTATTTTTGTCCTCCCCTTTGAGAACCTCTACCCAAGTTATGATCCAACACACTCATTAAAAACAGATGTCTAATGACTGATATTTAAAACAAGAGTCAAAGCTCTTATTAGTTACAGCTGATCTGTGGACCTGGGTTTGAATCTTGATTTAACTTTGTATCACCCATGTGACCCTAGGCTACTCACTTAATGTCTCTGGGTCTCACTATTCCCATCAGTAAAATGCGGGGTTTTTTAGATCACATGGTATTAAAATCCCTTCCCAGTCTAAATCTCGATTATGCCACACTTAAACTAAAGAAACAAAGCTTTAACACTGACCTTTCAGATGTGGAAAAGCCATTGACATCAAGGTAAAGCTTGTAGTTTTTTTTTTCCTGAAATAGAAACTATGAACCTGAAATCAGTTATGTTAATACTAAGAATACTTCATAATATTTTAAAAGTCATACTGATTACATTATCTCCATTATATCTGGGGATAAGAAAAAGGTAGACTAAGTTTCTTTCTCTAGCATGTTATTGGAAAATGGTAAAATACTCAAAGACAACCTCAAAATTTCCTTCCTATGTTGGGTTCACTTTTTGAAGAATGACCAAACACTCACATTGGCCACAGGAGGGCCAGACATCTCTGTTATCTTACAAAGTAGATACAGCTCAGGGAGGGATGATTGATCCTACAGAAGAGATGTTACACTTGAACTGCATGGGACTGATTTAAATGTATTCCTCACATATAGAAGCATTTGGTAATCTGAAGTTGAAAAATGTCCCTGTGTTTTATTACACTTTAAAGTAGTCGCATTTCACAGCTATATATTTCTTTGGGTAAAATACAGCTTTCCAAAGTCATGGTTGTGAAATACACTGGTTATTTCCCTAAATGAATTGAAGTTTGCTCCAGATTAATTCAGATATTATTTTTCCCACAACTAGCTTCTTAATACTTTTTTGTTTTGCCCAGAGATATTTACAAACTCTGTTCACCTTACCTAAAATAGATAGGTTCCATGCTTCTTATCTAATATATTTGAGATGTAACTGCATACAAGCTTTCAAAGCCTGGGGCATATTATTTTGAATATCCTCAACAGTGGCAAATCTCCATCTTTTTAAGGTTGATTTGATTTTTGGAAACAGCCACAAGTCATTTGCAGCCAAATAAGATGACAATAAGATGGGTGATGAAGCTGGGTAATATAATTTCTGTGAATGTTATTTTGCAGAAGAAGAGGAGGCATAGTGACCATAAAGTAATGAAACTGATTTTCTTGGTAGCTCATAAATATGTTATTATGCTACTGTCAATCATCAGACCCAGCATAGACTAATGTTAGGCATGGTGCAGATTAAAACTTTCCTGATTTGGGGATACAGAAGGAAGTCATCAAATCCCTAACAGTTCATAAAATATTTTCTCTGTTAAGTTAAATGCCAGTTCTCTGGCAGTGAATTGTCTTTTTGTATAGTCTGAAGTTTCTATGATGCTCACTGGTTCAGTTAAGAACCATAAGTATCCTATAAAAAAAGTGAAAAAGGAGGTAAAGCACCAGAGGCAGAAAACAGGATCTGAAGGGAGAAGTAAAGTCAAAACCAGAATTTTAAAAATCTATGGAGAACAGCAAGAATTTAGGTCTTAAATCAGGTTGCAGACAACATTCAAATTGTGAACAAATGTCTACATTCTTGTACTTGCTACCATCTGTGAAAGATGGTAGAAAGAGGAGAAATACAGTAGGATTAATAAAGGCAAAAAGTCTCATTTTTTTTCTTTTAGCAAGAGAAGATAATGAGACAAACTATAGGCCAGTGATCTTGAATTGGTTCTTGGCAAAATTCTAAAACACATTAAAGAAATAGTGAACAATCATCTAGAAAATATCACAAAGAGCCACCGTGACTTTATAAGGAATACATAGGCAGCCTAAACTTGATGCTTAAGAACACAATTCCTAACCTGGTCAATTACATGTATACTATAAGTATAGTTTACCTCACTAAAAGGGAAGTATTTGTCAAAATCTCTCATGTTATTTTTGTCAAGAAGATGAAAAGATATGGTCTAAAAGACAGTATAAGTCAAGCAAAAGAACAAGTTGAATAGCCAAACCCAAATGGTTAGGCACCACCTTGAAAAAAGTTCACCAGTAGAGTGCCCCAGAAATTGTATTTGAGTCAGTACTGCTGAAATATTTTATCAGTCAATCAGCAAGTATTTATTAAGCACATAGCATATAACAGGCACTCTGCTGGAATGGCTTAAAGGCATAGATGATATACCCAGCAAATGTGCAAATTACACAAAATTTGGAGGAATGAGTAATACAGTAGACAACAGTCAAGATTCAAAAATATCCTGCCCAACTAGAACACTGAGTCAGCTCTCTTAAAATGAAATTTTAAAGGATAATTTTTGTCTTATACTTGAGTTCAAAAAATCTATTTCACAAGTCCCAAACTGGGAAGATGTACCCAAAGTAGACCTAATCTTAAAAAAAAGAGGCAGGGTTCTTAGGGGATTGCAAGTCAGGCAAAAACAAACAACAATAACAAAAAATCTAAATGTGACCACTAGTTGCACTGAAAAGCAGAGCATCCAGGATTAGAGAGTTGATAATAGAACTGAAATCCCTAGCTGGACCACATCTGAAGCACTCTAGTCAGTTTGGGCACCTCATTTTTGGCAGGATATTAATAAACTGGAAAATGACCAGAGAAAAGCAACCTACATGGTAAAAGGCCTCAGATTTATGCCATACGAAGACTGACTGAAAGAACGAGATAATGGAGTTAACAGAAGAAAAGACTGAGTCGATTAGATATCTTCAAGTATTTCAAGGGATTTTACAAATGGTTAGGCACCACCTTGGAAATATATATATGTATGTGTGTATACATATATATATTTACAAAGAAGAAAGGCTTATTCTGCTTAACGACAGAGGAAGAAAACTAAAATCAGTGTGTGGATGTTAAAAAAAGTCAAATTTATGCTTGATACAATGAAAAATTTCCTAACAATTAGAGTTATCCTATAGTGGAATAACCTATATCACTGGAGGTCTTCCAAGCAAAAGATAATACAGGAATGCCAGGTATGTTTGAAAGGTAACTATTTTTCAAGTATTGATTAGACTAGTTACACTCTGAGTTAACTTCTCATACTAAGATTATTTTATTAACATTCTGAAGGTGTTTTTGCCTGTTTTTTGTTTTTTATACATTGTTTTATGTGTAGCCTGCCCTATCCTCTAGTTTTCTTTGAATTCAACTCAGGTAGACAGCACATGCCATTACTATACTCATGACTCTCTAAGGCAATAGCTGTTTCTAAGCAGTTGGACACACCTCCAAAGGCAGTCAGTTCTAATTGAAGAGTTACAAAAATGGTTTCAGCAATTATAGTATCATTGAAATCAGTGCGTATTCTCCTAAGGCAACTACTTTTGATGAAGATGAAGCATACTGGGACATTTGTTTAAAAAAAATCAGTCATGTTGCTTTATAGTCATTCCTCATATACAACTACTGAGAAATGGCTCTGTAAGACATTTTGTACTATAATGAAGCCTGAAGGAGAGCAATGCCATCGGAAAGACTTACATTTTGAAACTTCATCAAAATTCTTTCTTACCTTCAGCCTAATTACATTAAGACCTGACCTAATTTCTTTCAGGTCTTACATCTAAGAAAATGTCAAGAGTGGCAGGTTGGAGTAGGGCATGCACCAAAAAGCAGCTCTGGGGCATCTACTATGCCAGTCATTTAATATTATGTAAATGGTGTAACAGTAAGACATTCAGAGTTCCCAGAGTAAATAATTTCCATTTCCCATCACTGTCAATGCTTATATTATAAAAATACTCCACCAATTCAAGTACTATCTGGCACCATTCTTGGCCACATATCAAGAAAGTAGTGGCCTTAAGAGCATTAACTTCATTCATGAACTCTTTCTATGCAGACTTAGATGAAACCAAAGGGTAGCTGAACATTTATTGTGAGCCTGTAGCAATATGTGCATATTTGTATATAGGTATGTGTGTGTGTGTATACATATATATATATATATATATGAACATTATGTGTGTGTGTGTATATATATATATATATATATATATGAATGAGAATGCCTATTGCTTTTGGAAACTGCCTAGTAGGGGTTTTTGCCCATTTAAAAAATAGTTTGGTCTAACCCTGTCCCCCAACAAACCTGGAGGCCATCTGGGAAAGCCACAATGGTGCTGGTTGCTTCTGGAACTCATATAAAAATACATAAAGGGATTTTAATCCCTTGGATGTACATCAGAAAACTTTTCCTATCATAAGGAATAGTTCACTTTAAGAATGTAAACAAGGACAGTGAAGGACTTACTATCTATCTAAAGATATCAGCATGCAAGAAACACCTCTGGCAGCTCTGACACTGAGAAGCACTGGCAAACCTTAATGCCCTCATAAGAAAGAGAGCCTACCTTGGAGACTTGTGGAATTCCCTTCTTTCTGCTAAGTGCTTTACCCATGATAGCTATGGCAGGCTCTTCAAAAGAGTAAAACAGAAGTCTTTCTCTTTAGAAGCAATAGTAGACTCTCTCTCAAAGAGACAGTTTGCCATTTTCAGGATAAAGGTCAATTCTTTACACCTCTGAAGAGACCCACAATGTAATAGAATAGCAGGCAAGAAAAGCTTCATTTTTCTTGCCCCCAAAGGAAACCATGATTCAGCTATGAAAATGGTACTATGAGTCAGTGCACTAATTTATCCCACTTTGATGCACCGATTCTACTTTAAGCTGGCATCCCTGATAGGAACGGAGATTTTCACTGAGACGTTTTGGATCTGCCTTACAGGGGTCTCATGGGCAGTCTAAGTCATAAAGAGGAAACGTTGGTGTGAGAAGAGGTAAGGCAATGAATAAATTACCTTCATACCCAAAAGATACCACTCCTCTGACCTAGGCTGGAGTTAGACCAAAGTGAGTGTGGCACTTTTAGTCCTTCCAGTGTAAACAGAAAGACTAAAGCAATCTTGTGGTGGACCCCTTGGGATGTGGGTAAAATAAATCAGGTCTTGGAAAGAAGCCTTGGAAATTATCCTGATTACCATGCCTATGGAAAAACTGATTGAGCCATCCCTCAGCAACTTATCCCCATCAGAAAATGGAAAAATATTTTGTCAAGCTTTATCTAAAGGAGCTGCATTGTTACAGACGTTCCTATTCAATTATTCATATATCCTCCTTCTGGTAAATCTCATCTGATTCTCTTTCTCCTTTCTAAATGTCATGAGTTTTACTCTGGCACTTGCACTGATGTTAACATGGGGTGGGGGAAGGGAGAAGGTTGTACTTAAGTTTAATAGATTTCATATTTAATAATGTAGTCAATAAAGTCTGCCCACTTAATCAGTCAAAGGCTGTTCCACCCTGGACACTAAAATGCCTCAAATGAGCCATGTTGTTTCCATTATGTACAATTCACTCATTATTTCCAACCCTTAGAAAAAAACCACTATATTTTCAGAACTGAACTTTAGTTATAAATAAATCAAATAGCTTTGCTTTTAATAAATGAAAAAGTGCTGACTCTATACTTTCTGCCGAATTATAAACAATACCACAAGTCAAACAAAGAAATGCAAATATATAGGGCCCCAAAAGTCTTTAAATCTGTTATGAGAGGAGGAAACAATAAAAAGCCCTCATAACCCTTCTTCTTCATAGTCCGTTTTCTAAAAGGAAGTATGCAAAAGGTAAGTTCTGAAGTAGAATGCTAAAACTTAAAACAGCTATAAGATCCATCACAAATTCTGACATTTGAATGATTTGAGTACAATTTTAAAGAAATGTGATATCATCAGTAATCATGACAATACTGTAAACATATAAATAGCATTGCTTTACTGCCTTGATATTAGTTCAGTAACCATTTTAATAATGTGTTCTCATACCTCAGAACTAAAGCCTGACAACCATTTGTAAAAGGATTGTGCATGTCTAAGCAATTTTCTCATACACAGGTTTCCTTTGGAAAACATCTTGTTAGTATTCTATTAGTCAAGAGGAGTGCATACACAAAGGCAGCTCTGCTCAGGAACCTTGATTGCAGGTCAGAAACACAGCCTTTACCGGCCTCTGTTTACTGTTAGTAGGAATCAGATGAAAGGTACCTTGATATCCAATGAATTTTGACTATAAAGAAATCTCCCTGTTCACTGAACAAGTATTTCCCTTATTCATTCAGCCACAAACAATTCTGAATCTTGTGATAAAGCACATTTTATGTTTCTGATAGGCAATATTTTCACATGATCCACTTTATAAAAAGGGTTCTCCCTGGTTTCCTACCCATTTTGACAGTATAAGCCAGTGTGGTTAGAAAATTTGGAGCTATTTTTGAAGTTAAAAAAGTAAGCCATCTTTATAATAAGTGCACAAAATGCACCTTCTTCTTTTCAGAGGTGGAAGACTATGGGTAGGAGTATGGAATACTACATATAATTTCAGATGGGAATGATATATTGGTTAATTCTTCTAAACTACTTTTTTCTGCTCTTTATTCTTAAATATTCATTATAAGGGATGACTGTAGAACAGATGGTAGAGGGACATATTTGGAAATGAAAGTGATGGTAAAAACAAAAGAGATCAATAAAATAAAGAAACATAATCAATCTAAAAACCCTCATGTTTACATATCACTTGAAACTTTACAGAACCCTTGCTTTCCAGCAAGCCTGTGAAGTGGTCTGATAATCATGATCATCCTTCTTTTATAAGTTAACTGATGTTCAAAGAAATGAAGTGACTGGCTCAGGGATATCCACAGCTGATTTATGTCAATCAAGACTCAAAAAAATTCAACTATCTGGATCCCTAGCCTATCATGCTTTCAACTTTTACACCATATCTTTAACATATGTTTATGTGAGAAGAAGCTTAGATTGGGTATCATATCTATTAATATTTTGTAGACACCAAAGTACATAGGGAAATGAATTACCTATTTGGAGTAGGTGAAACTCTTTCTATTCTGTTAATTAAACTCAACAAACATTTATTCAATGTCTGCTAAGCACCTGTTCTTGGTGCTGAGGGAATAAAGAGAGGATTTCAACAACCCCCATCCTGAAAGCTTGCAAAATCCATCAGGGGATATAAACATGTAAACAATTAATACCTAATAGAACACAGAACATATATCAAAGAAGCAAAAAGAGAATGCCAAGAGGTAAGGAATAGAAGAGAAGATAATTTCCAAATGAGGGACTAGGGAAGGCTTCATGGATATGGTAGTAATTTAGAGAGGTTTTGAAGGATGGATAGGATTTCCACAGGCCAATGTTTCTAGGAATTAGAATTGTGATGATCAAAGACAAAGAGGTGGGAAAAGATGTCTCTGTTAGGGGACAGGAGGAACAAGTGGAAGGTGTGTTTGCTATAAGGCATCAGATTTTGAAGGGCTTTAAATGCCAAACAAATAATAAGGAATTCATTCCAAGAACAATAAGGAACCATCTGTAATTGAAGGGTTTTGAGTCAGAATGACAAGTGATGAACTATATCAGGTGACTCCAAAATTGTTAGTGATTTTTCAGCTCTACTAAAACGAGGTTCCTGAAGTCTTCCAATAAAAAAATTCAAGAAGATAAACATTTCCTTTTTCCTGAGAATAGACAAAAATGGAGAATGTTCTGACTACAAGTCTCACAGGAGTGCTCGGCTACAATGAAATTTTGAGTCATATCCCATGTGTGTGGTATTGTACTTAAAGGATTTTGAATTGAAAGAGCCCTTTGAGATAAGTTTAGTCCAGCCCCTTCATTTTATAGTGAGGAAACTGAATCCCAGAGAGGATGCCTTTTTCTAAGGTCACATAGTCGTAAATAATAGAACCCAGGTCCTCTGATTATAAACCCAGTACTTTCTCTCCTAATACCACTAATCATGGTGTCTATTTGATGATGCCATGTTGTTCTTTTTTTTTTTTTTGCTGTTTTTTTTGGAGGAGGGAAGAAGGCAGGGCAATTGGGGTTAGGTGACTTGCTCAAAGTCACATGGTTAGTAAGTGTTAAGTATCTCAGGCAAGATTTGAACTCAGGTCCTCTTGACTCCAGGGCAGGTGCTCTATTCACTGTGCCACCTAGCCATCCCATGCCGTGTTGTTCTTTCATACTCAAAATCTATGTTAACAGTTTAGCAGGTACAGATTGGGCTCTATGTCTACAACTTCTACATTGGTGCTAATCCAGATGAAATGAAGATAGAAATATGAAGGAAGTAATCTTTTGACAACTCTCCCAGTTATCTAAATAATCTGAAGTCCCAAATTACTAGTATTAAAACAATAAAAGGATTAGCAACATTGAAGAAAGAGCATGTAACTGATACAGGTAAAATCCTTCCATCCTGAATCAATTAGATATAGTATTAAACTAGACTTAACTATTAATCAATAAAGAATGTGATGGTGTAGTACTTGGTCCTTAGTAACTAAGGGCTAAAGTCCTTCTGTGAAAGAGGCAGAAGGTGTGAACTCTGTCTACTGTGTGAAAGAAACACAAGATATGAACTCTTGTCTCTTGTTGCTGATGTGGCAGGAGGGGTTGGCTGAGACAGGAAGCCAATGTGTGTATATAAGAAGAGTTCCAGGGACAGAGAAATAGAATCAAGAATTTTCCTCCTGGCTGACTCCTGGTGGAGGAAGAATCAAGGACACTGAAGCTAGCTGAAAGAGAGAGAGAGAGAGAGAGAGAGAGAGAGAGAGAGAGAGAGAGAGAGAGAGAGAGAGATATGAGAGAGATTGAGATTGAGATTGATTTTCTCCTACCATCTGGAAGCTGACTGAGAACTGAGTTGGAATTTTCTTGAGACCAGAGTCTGGTGAAGGCTGAAGTTGCTGCCTCTAGGAAGGCTGAGATTCCTTCTGGGTCCTAGGGCCAGCCGAATTGCTGGAGGACTGGAGAAGCATGACCTAGATAAGCCTTTGTTTTTTTGTGGCTTGGTTGATCCTTGAGTTCCCAGCAACAGAAGTTGTGAAGGATTTGAGATGTGCTGGACCCTATGAACTTCAGTGTGTAACAAGGACTGAACAAGGAGCTAGGAGCTGTCTGCCTCTGTCTGCCTCTGAATCCAGGTGACTGGTAGATTCAGGTAGGAGCTGGGACCATGGAAGGGGATCCAGGGAATCTGAGAGACCACCCCAGGTCCAAGATGAAGCAAAGGCCTCCCCTTGAATTCCTGATGAAATTGAATTTTACAAGACACTGAGAGGTGGAGGGTTTGTGTAATTTTCTAATGATTGTATTTAGTGATTAATGATACTTAGTAATTGTGAATCTGGATAAGTGACTGATTAATTTAACTTATGATTTCCCCATGAGTGGAAGATTGATTATTTTATTGTGAGATGACTGAATGACTGAGTGAGGTGGCAAACCTCCTTAGAGAAACCAGATGATTATTCTTTTGTTCTTTGTTCCAAATACTGTGGCCACTTTGGTGAAAACTTTGTGGCCATTCTAATGTTAAGTTGTTGTGAACACTATATTGTGATTTTCTTTGATAAAATGTAATGCTGTGAAAATTATATTGTGATTTATTCTGAATGTTTACCTTGATTTGTTATGGAATAAATGGAATGTTCACTATACTGTGTAATCAGAACCTTAAAAGCCGTTCACAGTACCATTCTTTTGGGAAGCTGCTCATACATGGCATTACAGATGGCCATTGTTATTCTAGAACCAGATAAGTAGACAGGTCACCTAGGGAACAATAGGTTAATTACCTTGAAGATAACTATATTTAAATAAATGTACAGTACTGATATTTGACTAGCAAGTAGGATCCTAGGATAATGTAGTTAGAGTTGTATACCATAAATTGGATCTTGGTTTCAGGGGGGGAAATTTCACATGTTTTAAGTATCAGACATCGTCTAGTAAATTTTTATAGATTCAAGGCTTTAAGCTAAATCTTGCAGGAATGTTTTCAAACATTAAGCATGTACTGTTTGATTTGATAAGGAACAGTGCTACATTCCACTAGAGAACAGAGTTTGGCTCAGTTATTTACCAGTGGACTCTACACATTTTTTGTTTCCCAATGACGTTTTCCCAATTTTTCCTATTTTATATTAAAAAGTACTATGTAGTGGAAAAACATTGGCCAATGAATTGGAAGACAAATCCTAATCCCAGTTCTGCCACTGATTGTCATGTGACATTGGATACTTAACTGTGCCTCAGCTACCTCAACTAAAAACTGGGGGAAAAAAAACAGAACTTGAATTAAAATGGGAAAGCACAATATGTTATTTACAGGTGGCATTATTCCAAAGAGGTCACATAAATTTGACAAGAATATGGAAATAACACTGATCTGCTAACAGAAGCAGCGGCTACTTTTAAATAAATTGAATTTTCTTTGAATGGGGAAGATGAAACATTTCCAGAAAGAGAGGTTTTGGTTTAAATTCAGAGAAACAAAAGTCTTTGGATTTCATTTTAACAATAGCAATGTTAAGCACAGTCTGAAAATTACCTTTTGTGACATGTTTTGTGACAAAACCCCATTGGAATTTATCTTAGGTAAAGCTCCGTACATGGCACCTGAACCTTCCAATGGAGTTTTAGAAAAAGGCAGCATCCAAATTAAAATTCAAGATGAAATTGACCAAAGAATTGACAAACACCCCCTGGAGACCAGCATAAGTGATGATTTATTAATATGAGTTAATTTGCTGATTTTGCTTGAGCTTTAACTACAAAACTGTTTCACATAAAAGAATTATTATATAAGCCTAAATCTGATATTTTATCAGTGTTGGAAATTTCTTCCATTAATTCAGAACTGCAAATTTTAAAATCTTGTCAAAGAGACTGAGAAGCTGTGACTTGTTGATTTCCATAGATCTTTTATGTATTAGAGACAAGACTTAAACATGAGTGTTATTGATTGCAAGACTAGTTTTCTAGTCACTAAACTATGTCTCTTTGTAAATAATCATTCTTCTTTAAATACCAAGAAAGGACCAATTTCCTAAATATTTCCCTGTTGTGATTTTCCTTCTGTCCTACTCCAATTACACCACACCCCTTAGAAAAAGGGACCAGATAGAAATTCTTTAAGACATTTAATTCTTTAATCTCAAAGTAATTGTTGTATTTCGTGAACTTAATTTGAATCACATTTAAAATAATGACATTTGATAAACATTTGATTGTTGATGATTAATTTTCAATGTTTCATTATGATAATATCAAGGCTCATGTTTAAAAATGTGTAAAGGTATGTTTAAAAATGTGTAGGTGTTAGTATTAGAGTTTAACATTACAAAAAGTCTATATTCACTTGAAAATTTGGCTTAATGCTCTAAATTCTTTGTTCTAGCCAGAGTGTAACAGCTTATCTATATCCTGTGTCTCCTTCCCTCAGCCCTGCCCCTCAATTTCTTTATACTCTTGGTTCTACCCTTTCCAAATACTCAATTAATATCCTCATTAGTATTTGAAGGTGGCTTGACTGCTTTGCTTGTTTGTTTGTATTTGAGAACTTAAATTGAAAGCATTATTCAGATTCTTTAGTATTTTGTTTTGTTCATGTGTGTTTTTAAATATAAATAAACTTGACAGTTACCCAACTGCCTGGAAAGCACCAGAGAGAAATGTTCCTGGACAAAAGCACTGGGGATAAAATTCCCAGTACATGTGCTAAACAATCTTGTCATGGTGGGAAGTGGGAGCATATATTCTTTGTTGGGATCTGCTACAAGAGAACAGAACCCTAAAATCAAACAGTGCAGATTCAGTTTTTCATATATTTTCTGAATTCAAAATTAATTTTAACATAACATGTTCTTCTATTTTTTTAAACCACCTCTCTCTTCCCGTCCTTTTTCCAATAGCTTATTTTCCAAAAAGGAAGTACATGCTGAAAGAATTTTAAAGTGACTTTAAAAAATAGTTTAAAATAATTTACACATAGGCACATTACAAGTATGTTAAAATTCTCTAGGGTATACTATAGTGATCCATTAAAGCATACCTCAGGTGGCTAAATGCATTTGCCTTACAAAAAATCCTAAATGTGTGTTAAGGGAGCTAAACCATAAACCTATTATGTTTTTTATTGTTACACACACAGAGGCACATAAGCATTCTCCTGTTCCCTAGCATCTCCTTCTTTTCTTTTTCATCCATAGGGTAGGAGCAAAGGTAAAGTAGTCACAATATCAATATACCACTCCAACATTCCAACCAGTGGAGTACAAGATCCATTGAACCCATCGCCAAAAATCATACATTTTTCCCCTTCCAAGTAAAACTGCACGTAGGTGCTTTTGCCACAAATGTCACAGGAACAAATCTAATCACTATTAATTTATTATTGGCAAATATTAAAGCAGTAGTAGAATAGTAGGAGAAAAAATATCAGTCACTGAAGGCAGAAAAGAAAAGTAATGGGACCACACTGCAAGGAGGAGACAGAATGATCTTCAATGTATCTATCCCTCATTGAGAACCATCAGGGACTATCTTTGCTTCCCCACATAATCTTAGATATCTGATTATTTTAACTGAGTTAAACTGGTAAAATTTGTGAGAAGATAAGAGTATAAGAATGTATGCAAATTGATGTCAAGAACTTTATTTTTCTTTTATTTTTTGTATCCTTGTCACATAGTGGAGTGTCTTGCATAGTAACTGGTACTTAAAATAAATGTATTCAATTGAATCTTATTCCATATACCATTATCAAGCCCTATCCTACCGTAAATGAAGCATTGATTGATTTCCCTGTTATTAAAACAATTATTTATGAAGTAGTGACTATATTCTAGAGTTTGTAGAAGAAAAAAGGGAGGGAGAAGAAAGACATTAGAAGGAGGAAGAAAAGAAGAATGAGAAGGAGGAAACAGTTATAGACCTCAAGGAGGTCACATTTTTCTATTGGGGACAAAATAGTATGTTCATTGACTTAGTGTGAAATGTATGCAAAACTGCAGCTATGTGGTTTAGTGGATAGAGCATCGGACTTGTGGTCAGAAAGTTCAAATCAGACCTCAGATTCTTACTAGCTGTGTATCCTTAGGCAAGTCACTTAACCTCTTTTTGCTTTAATCCACTAGAGAAGGAAATGTCAAACTCCTCCAGTATCTTTGCCAAGAAAAACTTATGGACAGGATTGACATGATACTATCCATGGAATCATAAAGAGTCAGACATGAATGAACAACATTATGCAAAATAACTTCTAGTTAACGGTCCTAGGAACTGGGAGGGATGAGGATAGGTTTGTTAGAATCTGAGCTAAGTTCTGAAGGAAGCTAAGGATTCTCATCTCCTATGAGATTGGTTTCCTTAGCCATGGAATGTTCTTTTGGTAATTTAGTAACAGAAACTGACAGTAACTAACATTTACTTCTTTAAAATATAGATGTTGAAATTATTCTTAAAAAAACTGAGAATGAACCTTTTTGTGATAGTTTAAAATTAATTCTTTTGAGTTATTTGCATAATATACAATAGAAAATTACAATCATATCTTGCTAATCAATTGGTATGTAGCTTTATAATGTATTGTAATAACTTATATTGTAAAATTAACTCCCAGTCATTGCTTCCAAAATAAATCACTTGATTATGCAAGTTTTATATGGAAGGAAATTTAGGAAGACTCTTAAGCATTTGGACTTTAATAATTCTTTTTAAAAAGATACATGTTCATGATTTGTAAAAAAGGAGACAAAAGAGAATAGATGGAGATGAATCTGAACTAAGTAGATTATTTTGGGAGGAGCTTTTTTAGAAAGTTTTATACGTGTCCCTTTGTGGAGAGTGGTATCACAAGAATCAGTTCTAGGGCTCTAGAACAATCAAGTTGAGTGCTTCCCAGCCTGGGTACCTACTAATCAACACTTTTATAATTCCTTAGATCACTAGAGCTATACAACATTTGGACACATGTAGCAGTTACAAAGACAGAAAATGCCTGTGTATGCATGTATGCTTTCAGACATCATCATACTTAACATAAAAAATTTCCTTTTGGTAAGGCTAGTAAGTATCACTATATTTGGTTTCATTCTTCATCCATTACCAATCGGATGCAAGAAGTAATAAGTGCCCAGGTTCACCTCTAATCTAGCCTATCTGGAACACATATAATCATAATGGTATGACTGATAATTAATATTCAAGATGATGATGTTATAATTGGAATGTTTAAACACAGTGACAATTAAATGTAGTTAGTTGGTCTACTACATTTTTGGAAAACATAATAAGGCTGAAGTTCCATTTCAGTTTGCTTTTAGGTAACAACTTCTAAATTAACATTAAGAACTAGAGTATATGATAGTTTCTTAATTATTAAGGTTTGTTACACAGCTCCCAAAGAGATTCCTTTTCAAAGTAGGTGTTACCCACTTCCAGGCTTCTTTTAAGTAAAAATCCCCATTAGACTAGTTCCCAGTTTCTATTTAGGCATATATTTAATGATTATTAATGCTGTCTCTTGTGATGCTTATGGATGCAGAACTAGGGAACAATTTGTCTTAATAAATATATGTGACGAAAATTACAGAGTGATGTTTGGATTTCTAAATATTTAAAATACATAACTGCCTTGCTCTAAGGCATTCTTTTTCCCCCCTTAGGGAGACTCAAGCAAATTAGATAACTCTTTCTTCATACTCCTCCCGCCCTCAGAAAAAAAAATGCTGAGTTACATAAGCATATTATATATGTCTTACTGTACATTAATAGTAAATACTATAACAAAATGAAAAGTGATATGTATATACATATATGAATGTATATATACACACTATGTAAATCTAGCATAATCAGTGTGTGCGTGCGTGCGTGTGTGTGTGTGTGTGTGTGTGTGTGTGTGTTTATCCTCTCCTAACGGCCATTTTTGTGGCATAAAGGTTACCCTGGATCTTGAAGGCTATGTCAACAGAGCACAAGGTCTCCCAGCAGGTCCTGCCATTCTGGAAAGGATTCCAGTTTGATCAGTAACAAACTGCTTCTCACTGGAAGTATAGCATAGACACATTCAGAAAGGTTTATCCACAGGTTATTCACAAAGAAATGACATTTTTGGCCCCAGTCATTCAGTAAAACTATTTAGTATACAAGCCTTGCAGTCTATTTTGGGAAAGGTAGACCTCAAAAATGCAAACACAGATCTTTGAAGCATATGTAGGGACATATGTATGAATAACAAAATTTGAAAAAAGATAAATAGATAGATGATAGACAGATAGATAGACAGACAGAAAGACTGATTGACTGATAGATTGATAGAAAGTTAAACGTAATGAGCTACATATACAATACATATCAGTCACGTGAAATTGGAATTTTCTGGTTAATTGAAAATGAAGGCAAAACACTTTCATGTAATCATCTCTTGGTTCCTTCCTTACACTCTTATAGTTCTCATATCTAGAATTACTTGATCCCTAGCTTCAGGTTTATTGAATAGTAATTTAGGCACACCAGTATTAAGTCAGCCTTGCTATTCATCCCACTCTGACCTTGTACTCTTGTTCTAATAACCAGGCTGTTGTCTAGATATGTGTGACCAACGATCCAACTTGTAGCTTATTTATTTGTTTTTGGTTGGGTCTCTATCATGTAACTCTTCTTCAATATCTGCACTTCTCTCCAACAATTACTTACAACTTTGTTCTGGCCAATTCCAACAAGACCTGCAATCAGGCCTTAGAATTTGATTGGGGGAACTACTAAATATTGGTAGATATCCCTGTCTAATTTGATCTCAACCGGCACTGGAGATCTCTGCTACCATGCTGCCATTAGATGGCTAGTACCACCACTCTAGTACTGCACCATTGTCAACTATCTTCCTGTCCAGATTGCTACCCATTACATGTTGTCACACTTTTTTCTGTTGCCCATGACCTGAATGCACCTAGATTACCTATTTTGCTCTAGAAGGTCTTTCTAGTTTGTAAATTCTGAACATATCAAAATAGACCATTTCAACCACCTAGGGCCTCAATATCTAGGTCATCAGGCTCAATACATGTTGTGCTAAATATTTCTATAATGCATGGGTTCACTTCCACAATCTATTTTAAGTATAGTAAGGTCACAGAATCATAGATTTGAAACCGAAGAAGACACTAGTGGTCACTGAGCTGTGTTACAGTTGAGGACACAATGATCCAGAGATTTAGTGATTTTTCCCAGAGTCACACAGTTTGTGTCTAAGGTAGGCATTGATTCCAGATCTTTCTAACTCCAAGTATAGCCCTCTATCTGCTATACTACATTTTCTGATGATTTAATAATGCTTTGCTATGAATGTGCCTCATTAGTTATATATAAAATATACCATTGTGTTGTATAATACATTAAATGTAGAAAATGCAATAAATTTTGGTGACTATGTTCTAACCCCAGCAATGCATACTGGTGATTTATATAAATAAATATATTTCTTACATAAAGTGGCTTCCTTCTCATTTATTCTCCCCCCAAAAAAGTAAAATAACAAAAAATGTTCTACTTACCTAAGATTTTCAACTAGTTTTCCTTAATTCAGCTTTTATGATATATAAATGTCTTCTCCCCATAGATCGCTCAAATTTTAAATATGATTTGAATGTTATATTAAGCGAGGTTGATTTCATCATCCATGTAGGTTTCTTAGGCCATTGTCCAATTATAAATGAAAATATTTGGCAAGTGATTAAAATTTTACTGATATAATGTGACAGCTGACAGTTAATAATAGGTTCTGAAAATGCTACAGAATCATAATATGCAAGACACATTTAGCATGACTAAATTCAACATTAGCCCATAAAGATAATACCATGCTAACAATATTAAGCATTTTTATTATGATGCTATATTATAATTGTTTTTATAATCATATTTATTTACATGGTGATTTTTTTTTACAATCATGACAATTATTTCCCATTCACTATCAGAGTTTACAGAGGATAATATACAATACTCAAGACAACAAAGAGAAAATACTTTCATTAGTTCTTATTTGGTATTATTAATATGGCCACAAACATACACTTATCTTTTAAATAGCAATACTTTAGGGTGTTTTTTTTGGCCTTGATACATGTCACTCATATTTTCATTTCAATTAACAAAATGGATAAGCCACCACACAAGTATAGATTTTTCTGCTTTTCAGATTCTTCAATCTGTCCTCTTTCTGAAATCCTATGCTTCCTCCTTAAGGAGTTTCAAAGGAAATAGAGAATTCTACTGTTTCTCAAATGTGAAGAATTATTCAACTCAACACCACCCCCACCACTTTAATGATGTACAGAGGACAAGAATAACAACAATGGATTGAAAACTAGTGTCTACTCCAGCTGTTTCCCGTTTATTTATATTTTGCTAGATAAGAAGGGCCCAATTGTGAGTGGGAGGTAATAGCAAGAAAAACAAAGCTGAGAAAGGCAAAAAGTATGTGACCAGAGAATTAGAGCTAGGACAGGGCTCTGGCTACTATGCTAGTTCTCTCTCTATATGTAAATTATGATTTGCTTCACTGAAGGATGTAATATAGAGCAAATAAGTGTTTTTTTTTCCTTTTTTAAAAAAAAGCAGAGTGTATGCAGGGAGATTTGATCAACAGAATAATTTGTTCTATTTTATTTTACTCTCATGCTCTTTGTGGACTTTCTAATCTTCACAGTCTTTTTTATAACCAGAATATATAGTGTCATGTAAAGAATTGCAGTTGTTAGAACATTCCTAAAAGGTATGACCATTCCATGTTCCCTGGAGAAATGGGCACAGCAAAAGACAGATCAAAATAAAAGGGCAATGAAATTAAATTGTTTCAGCTTGAAATATCAGATAACAAGAACTCATATGGACAGTTGAAGACTCAAGAGTGAACCCCAAAATAGACCCATATGATTATGCTTACCTGTGTTTATGCTTTTCATCAGAAGAGTAGTGATGTGGATTTTTTTTTATATGTATGAAATCCATCCAAGTACTTTTTGTTGTACCCTTTCATCTATGGCATCAGCACTGTTGGGCAGTTCACCCTCCCCTCCCCCCACCCCTGCCCAACCCAATTTCCCCTTCATTCATTCTTGTTCTCACCCCAATAGTGGGTATAGATACTATTGCTCTACACAGGCCTCCTACCATCCATGAAGCATCAGCACTCTTTGGGGATCTGACATTGGTACATGCTGACATTTTGGAAAGCAGTGTTGGAGAGATCTCATACGTTTTCCCAATCACAATGACAATAATTACAATGATGATGAAATCTGACATTCATAACATTTTAAGGTTTGGCAAGTGTTTTACATACCTCATTTGATCCTCATAATAACTCTGGGAAGTATACTGTTATCACTATTTTATAGATGGGCAAACTGAGGCAGAGAAAGTTTCAAAGGCTTATTTGTTAAGCATTATCCAGATTTGAACTCAGTGTTGCACCCACTGTACCAGGCCTTGTGCTATATATGTATTTCACCCCTGGTCTCTCCAAAATATATGGGCTATTTTTTTTCTTTTTAAACAAAATAAAAGATAATCCTAAGGTTAGACTGCTAAAGGTATACCTCTGTTAACCAAGAGAATTTTTCCTAGACTTTCAAATGAATTTCATCCCTAAGTCATTTTTAAAGTAAAATGGGAAGCCTGTGCCAGCACTGTGTATGTAATCTGGGCTCTAGACTTAATTTACAAGAAGTCATGCTTTATCTCCTCCCCATTTTTGTTGTTGATGTTGTTTACTCAAAATACTAAGCACTTAATATGAGTAATGAAGGGTTTTTGAATGAATATGAATGAGACATTGAAAACATACTGTTGATACGTGTGCTAGACACACAGCTTTTTAAAATTCAGTTCAGTCATCTGTATCTGAAGTAAAGTGATATCCTAATACTCTTTTTCTCCCTTGAGTGCTCTTTTTTATTTCATTTTTTAATTTATATAAGTTTGGTGCTTTCATACTTATTTAGTCCCTGTAGACATTTTTCATTTTAATTACTTTTAATTTGTTATTGTTTTAACCTGTGCATATTAATAATAATAATAATAACTAACATTTACATAGCCCTTATCATGTGCTAGGCATTGTGCTTAGCCCTTTAGAATTGTCTCATTTGAGCCTCATGACAACCCTGAAAGGTAGTTGCTATAATTATCTGTATTTTACAGATGAGGAAACTGAGGAAAACAGAGGTTAGTCGGCTTGCCAGGGTCACACAGTTGCTAATTGCCTCAGATCAAATTTGAACTACTAAGTCTTTCTGACTCCAGGCCCAGCACTCTATCCACTGCTTCTTGACTTAGCAAGTTCCTTTTCCCTAGAGGTCTTCAAGCAAAAGTTAGATGACTATTTGTTGGATCACATGGAAATATTTTCAATTCAAACTTGGATTAGGTGGCTGCTCAGTTCCCTTCGAAATATGAAATACTATATTCTATAAGTTTTTCATTTTAAAACTATAGTTTTATGTAAAGCCATATGAAGTAATATAAAACATTCAAAATTATATAAAACTCCATAGTTTTAAGGCTACATTTTAAGCATGCAAAATTTAAGTATTTAATAGTATTTAACTATTAAAAATTTTGTAACTTTTTCATACAATAGTATAGTTATCATAATAGTATGTTAGAGTTGGAAAAAAAAACTTTAGAAGAAAGTCCTCCAGTTGAGTCTTATGACCAAGGTAGGTATCGCCTCTACAACCTCTCTGATAACACTTAGTAATAAATCACAGCACTTTAAGGTCTGCATGCCACTTCCCTGACAACGACCTGGCAATCTCAGTGATAAAGACTGTCTTCTGTCCTGAGCTCAATGAGCTCAGGAGTTTGTATCAATGATGCAGATTACAATCCATTCATGCCTGCTCTTTATGTACTCTTATCCATGTTCTACTTAAAGACGGTTATAGGGAGGACTCCCAACATGACAAAGAGCTTCTTCATTTCATCCTAGGGAAGGGAATCCAAATTTTTAAAGGATCTACTCTATGCCAGGTCCTCTGTTAAATGGTTTACAAATATTATCTCATTTGTCATCCTGAGATTTTAAAAGTATCACTGGAGCACTGTAACAGCAATCAGTTTAGCAGATGCTTAGCACTTAGTAACCTGGGGCTAAGTATGGAAGGTGTGAGCCCTGTCCCTTGTTGAGAGGGCATGAACTCCCCTGTTGACATGGAAGAAGGGCATTGGCTGAGACAGGAGACCAGTGCGTGTACATAAGCAAGAATTCCAGAGACAGAGAGACAAAATTCCTTCCTGTTGGAGGAAGCAAGATTGTCTCAGCATCTGGTGAAGGCCACCCAGTAGTCTGATATTCCTTCTGGATCCTAGGGCCAGATGAACTACTGGAGGACTGAAGAAGTATGACCAGGATAAGACTTTGTCTTTTCATGGCCTGGCTGATCCTTGAGTTCCAGGCAAGAGAAGTGGTGAATGGTTTGAGATGTGCTGGACCCTGTGAACTTCAGTGTGTGCCAGGGACTGCCCTGAGGACTGAACAAGGACCCGGAAGCTGTCTATCTCTGAGGACTGGACGAGAACCTGGCAGCTGTCTGCTTCTGAATCCAGATGACTGTTTGGTGGATTGAGGGGTAGCTGGGATCATGGAAGGGGATCCAGGGAATTGGAGGCATAACCCAGAGTCAAGGTGAAGAAAAGGCCTCCTCTTGGACAAAACTGAGGTTTGATGGGCACCAAGGGGTGGAGGGTTTCTGTGGTTTTCTAATGACTATACTACTGATTAATGATATTTAGTAATTGGGAATCTAGATTAGTGACTGATTAAGTTAATGGTTGCTCCATGAGTGGAAGTTTGATTATTGTATTGTGAATTGACTGAATGATTAAGTAGGGAGGGTTTCCCCCTTAGGCAAACCAGATGATTATTCCTTTGTTCCTTATTCTAAATATTGTGGCCACTGTAGTGAAAACTGTGTGGCCATTCTTACGTTAAGCTGTTATGAACACCATATTGTGATTTTCTGTGCTAAGATGTAATGTTGTGAATATTATATTGCGAATGTTTGCCTTGATTTGTAAAGGAATAAACAGAGTGTTCACTATTACTGTGTAATCCAAACCTTAAAAGCTATTCACAGTAGCATTCTTTTGGGAATCTGCTGGTATGTAGCGTTACAAGCACTCTGACTGTTCACCTTGTCATGCCTCCTTCTGGCCATGTGACTAGCCCATCTTCTCCTATCATAAAATTCCTTGATGTGCATTGACTATATATTGCAGTCTGTTCATACCCACCATGGACCTGTTCAATGTGCTTTGTGTAAATATTAATTTTTAATGCTTTGGAGGCAGTTTTATTCCATGTCACAATGACATCAAGTAACACTGGTAGGATGTCATTATCAATATGACAGAACTTTGCTTTCATGGGAAATGGTAGGTCATCAAAGGAGCTTTGCCAACCAAAATCAACCCATACTTCTCTGAGTATAAACCTACATTCTTGTAACTTCTAGCCTTGCTCTTAGCCCTCTTAGAATTAACATCAAATAGGTCTAATCTTCTTTCCATAGTTAGCCTTTCAAATATTAGAAAACAGTTATTGTCATGAGCTCATATAAACATGCACATGTACTCATACTACTGCCACTAGAGATTCTCTGTTCCAGGCTAAATGCTCTGATTTTCTTCATTCATTAATTCTCTAACGGAGTTTGAAACTAGGAATCATCCTAAGATTATCTCTACTGAATCTGTTACAGTTTTTAATTCTTTTATTAAGATAGAGTACACAGAACTGGATACAAAATCCCTTTAAAGTCTGAACAGGATAGAAAGTATCTTCCTTTTTCTGAAGAGAATAATTCCATTAATGCAGCATATGACTGCATTATGTTTTGCACTAGCTATGTCAAACTTGTTAACTTATAGAGAATTTTCAGTCAATTAATATTCCAAATTTCAACTCCACTATCCCCTGTCCCACAGTGTAGGACTCATATTAAGTCCTATACTATACTTTTGAAGTTGATTTTTAAAAACTAAATGTGATATTCTATAATTATACTTATATTAAACTTTATTTTACTCATTTCAGAAATTATGGCAACCTGTCAAGCTCTTGGAAATTCAGATTCTGTCATCCGGTGTATCCGATATCTCTCTCAACTGTATCATGTCTGAAGATCTGATAATAACTTTTATATCTTCATGCCAACAATTGATTAATATGTTGAACAAAACTAAACTAAAGATAGATCCCAATGGCATAATCTAACTCCTCCTTCCAGAATGATTAATTAGCACTCATTCTTTGATAACTGTTCAAGTAGTTACTAGTCAGCAATCGATTCTTCATCTTATCCACTAGGATGCCATGAAATATTGTGTCAGATTACTTTGTTAAAATGCTAACTCATTCTATGTACAATATTTCTAAGGTGACAGAGTCATCCTCTCCCAAGACACCCATTACAGATAGTTCTCACTTTATGTAACTGGACCATTCAGCAGACCTCTACACGGAGTAATTTTTACCTAAGGTGAATTTGTCCTTAGACATAGGAAAGGGAAGTACGGAAGGATAGGAAATCAGGAAGGGGGCTGTGGGTCTTGGGAGGGAAGGATTGAGCACACTATTCATGGACATGTCAGAGCCAGGGACAGAAAAGTGACAGCAGAAGGAAGAACATGCAGAAGTCAGGGACAGACATGCAGCACAGATCTAGGGAATGCAGACTGGGTGCCTGACAAGTAGGCAGCAAAAGTTTCTTCTCTCAAGAGGTCTCAAGCCAAAATCACAGATCTGGAGCCTTTCACTTGAAAAAAAATTTTTAAGGGTTTAATTCTTTTTGTTTAACAAATTCTTTTTTGTTTAACAAACAAATAATTAATCTTTTTGTTTAACACACAAATAATTAATAAACAAACAAATTGTTTGTTTATTTATTTTGTTTTGCTATGGGTTAGGGTTAGTAGGGCTGTGGAAAGCCAAATGGAGGAGCAGAAGTTGAGAGAGAACACAGTACTGCTCAGTAAAATTAATATAGGTGGGTTTTTTTTTTTTTGGAATGAGGATCTCTTTCAAAATTCTTTAAGTAAAGCCAAATTTGCATAATGTGAATTTACATAAAGCAAGAACTATCATATTTATCCAGTTCTTCCTCAGGCAAAAGTATAAATTATTTTCTTTTTACCTTCTTAGCAATAAATTTAGAGTGAAGTTAAATGAAGAATTTATCAGATACTCTTTTTTTTTCAGAATTAGACTTACAGTAGAACTATACATAGATCTATTCCCCCATGAAATCTGCATTAGGAAAATACCATTCTTCCTCACTGTCTTCACAGTTCACATTTAAATAACACATAAAAACATTCATAAAATATGATCTTCATAAGTCTGTTAGCTAGTGCAAGTATAATTATTCCCATTTTATGTGTGACAAAATGATGACCATGGAAAAAACTGATTTTCCTCCTGTGATACAGTTTGTAAATCTCAGGACAGAAATTCACACCCAGGTTTCAACACCGCTATTCCCTTTTTTTCATGAAAGTGTGTAGCAAATCAATTTTACTCTTGTTTCCTTCTGTTCTTATTCTTATCCCAATTATTCCCATTCTCAATGTAATCTCACGCCTTTGAATTTCTATACTGGTATGCAACTTTTTAACATACAGTGTTATTTTCCCTTCCTTTGAATTAGCCATGTTTCTAAATGAAGGCCTAATATCTTTCAAACTAGACAAAACAATAAAAAAAGAACAAAGAAAACTAACTTTTCTTTGTTAAGGTAAAGTAATACAGCTTAAAATATCTTTCTAGCCATGTAAATGGTGGCATTACTAATACAGTCGCCATTGAAATATCTCTTTATATCTACAGAACAGATGACTTTCTGAATCTTATCTTTGTAACTAGGTGGCACAGTGGATAAGGTGCTTGACCTAGAGTCAGGAAGACTGAGTTCAAATCTTGTCTCAGAAACTGAAAAATAGTGTGACCTTGGCTATGTAGCTTAGTTTCCTCATCTGTAAAATAAAGATAATACCTATATCCTAGAACTGGTGTGAGAATAAAATGAGTCATTTGTAAAATGCTTTACAAATCTTTGCAAAGTGCTATAAATGCTAGCGTTCATTGTTACTACTATTTTAATAACATGAATTAATCAAATCAAACTGCCATAATACACTTTAGAAAAAATTTCTCAAAAAGCATAGACTAATTTTCTCTTTGGAGATTACTCTTTCCTCCACATAGCTTTAAAATATTCAAAAACTTTTAGAATCCACTGACTTTCAATGGTAAAGATTTTTGAAACAGAGATTTGTGGGGGAGAGAAGGGAAGAAGAAAGAGAATGTGTGAATTTAGCAGGACTCACTGGTTTCCAACAGAATCTATGAGTCATAAATATATAAAAATGAAAAAAACCCAAACTGTTAACTATTATCCCAAAGACCACCTGCAGGGGTGGTACCAATATCTCCCCTCAAGAAACTAGACTTGATTTTGAAATTCTCTCAAATATGATGCTAGAGGCATTCAAACAGTATGATGACTGATATTTCAAAGCATAATTTCAACACATGGCTATGAATGAGGAATTATAATATCACAACCCCACTGCATAAAAGTCTGTTTAGAAAGCTGTAAGGAAAAAATTAATTTCATATTAGATACATAATCTAACAAATTGAATACAATAAAAAACATAGGCTATGTTTATATCCAGTGAGTAAAAACATGAACTTGTGCCATCTCACTGTCTTACCCCTGCCAAAAAAACATTTTGATTATATGCATAGATTGTAAACTTTCCTACTTTTGTATATCACCTATATGTTATATGAATTATATAAATATGTAATACATGTGAATACATCAATTTTTCACAGGTGTCAGAGAATTCTCTTCTTAAAGACAGTACATTTTACCTTAACTTTTCTGTCTTTAATATATACTTTGCTGTCATACAACACTATATGGATCTTTTAACATACTCATATGATATCTCTATGTCAGGGATATTCTTGCAAATAACTTTTTTTTTCCTTTTTGGAGGGCAGTTGGGGTTAAGTGACTTGCCCAAGGTCACACGGCTAGTTTTTTGTGTTAAGTGTCTGAGGCCGGATTTGAACTCAGGTACTCCTGACTCCAGGGCCGGTGCTCTATTCACTGCGCCACCTAGCCGCCCCCTTGCAAATAACTTTCAATGATAATCAAACATATCAGTGGCATACTGAGCTTGGATATGATGATCATTTTTCATACAATCAAATTTCTCTTGGTCATGTTGAATTTAGTAGGCCAAATGGTAGCATGCAAAACAAGGAGACAGATGTCAACTCTTCAAGTAGTTACACATTAATCAGTGAAGTGATGCTTACAAATGGAGTCTGTATGCCAAAACCTCTATCACTATTTAATAAAAGCTTGATCTGATCTTGGGATCCTTTGGGGTAGTCATCATGACAGCATTTCTAGAAAGGGACCTATCTCCACCTGACAGAAAAATGAAAAGATGGCAGAAGCATAATTCAAATACTTAGAAATGCAACAGTTGTATGTGCTTAGACTTTTCTTCTTGAGATACTTCTTCAAATTCTAATATAATCCATATCACTTCACATATTTAGGTCTCCCTATCAAGTGAATCCTAAATATTCAACACGGATATGTATATCTTGGATATGTACTACAGATAAACAATGCGCTAGAACCAGAATTCAGTAAGAGGAAGAAGGTGGGCTTTATTTAGAAAACCATGACACACTTTCAAGGATTCCAGGTCATCACCATTATAAAACTGCTTTATGAGTGGGGAGAAGGGGAGAAAGCCAAGATGGTAGAATAGAAGCACAAACTTGATGTGAGTTCCCACTCCAATCACTTCCAATACATGTAAAAAAATTAAACAAATTTTAGAGCTACAGAGCCCATAAAGTGACAGAGAGAAACAAATCAGCTGAAGGCAGCCTGGCAGGCCTACAGGAATGGACTATCACACCAGACTGGGAGCCAAGCACAGTCCTGAGTGAGCTGTGCAGTTCTAGCTCCAGGGCAGGCCCAACCAGTAGAGGCCAGAGCAGACTTCAAGAGAGTGAATCATCAGTAGCTGTGGCAGTTTCCAGACTTCTCAACCCATAAACACCAAAGACAAAGTAAAGGGTCAGTGTGGAACTCTATTGGAATGGGGGGGGATGGAAGAGGGCAGTCCAGCCATTACCCCTAGGATGCAAAGCAGCAGAGGCACAGCTGCCACAAGGAGATGCCTCAGAAGCTCCTGGCCTACAGATCATAGGAGGGGCCAAGCAACCATTCAGAGGGTAATTGCTCTTGCTTGAATCTGTGTGTATATGGATCATGGTCTTGGGCAGGGGTTCTGGAGTATGTAACCAGTGAGCCAGAACTTGTGGTGGGGTGCAGGGGGTGGCTTCTGAATAGCTCCAGCAGCTACAATAACCCCAGCTACCTGGGACAAAGCTCTCTCAATTCGGGAAGCAGAGTTGTACTTTGGCAAAGTGTTCAAAAGACAAGTAATTGGCTGACAATATGAACAAGCAGAGGAAGCACAAACAGATGATAAAATCCTTTTTGGGGGGACCAAAAGGATCGAGGCATGGAATGGGAAGAAGAAAGTGAAGTCAGAACTCCCAGAACAAAAGACTCCAAAAAATATGAATATGGGCCATGGAGGAGCTCAAGAAGGATTTTTAAAAATCAAGTAAGAGAAGTGTAAGAAAAACTGGGAAGAGAAATGAGAATGATGCATGAAAATCATGAAAAGTGAGTCAACAGTTTGCTAAAGGAGATCCCAAAATACACTGAAGAAAATAACATCTTTAAAAATAGACTAACTAAAATGGTAAAAGAGGCCCAAAAAGCCAGTGAGGAGAAGAATATTGCCAAAAGCTGAATTTGCCAGATGGAAAAGAAATTTCAAAAGCTCACTTGAAGAGAATAACTCCTTCAAAATAAGATGGAGCATTTGGAAGCTAATGACTCTATGAGAAATCACATACTATAAAACATATTCAAACAAATTAAAAACTAGAAGGTGATATCTCATTGGAAAAACCACTGACATGGAAAAGAGATCCAGGAGAAATAATTTAAAAATTATTGGACCTCCTGACATCCATGAACAAAAAAAGACCTTGACACCATCTTGCAAGAAATTATCAAGCAAAATTGCCCTGATATTCCAGAAACAGAGGGCAAAATAGAAATTGAAAGAATTCATTCATCATCTCTTGAAAAAGATCCCAAAAAGAAAACTCCTAGGAATATTACCCTAAAGGAATGCAGGGAGGATTGGGGATTAGAGAGGGATGATAGAAGGGAGGGCATATTGGGGGAGAAAGTAGTTAGTAGCAAACATTTTTGAAAAGGGATAGGGTCAAAGGAGAAAACAGAATAAGTTGGAGGTGGGATAGGATGGAGGGAGATATAGTTAGTCTTTTAAAATATAACTACTATGGAAATGATTTGGGTAACTTCACATGTACAACCTATATTGAATTGCTTATCTTCCTCGTGGGGGTGAATGAAGAGGAAAGAAGGGAAAAATATCTGGAACTCAAAGATTTAAAAATGTTTTTAAAAAGTTGTTTTTCACATGCAACTGGGAAATAAGATATACACATACTGGGGTATAGAAAAAATCCATCTTACCCTACTAGAAAGTTAGGGAAGTGATGGGGGAGGAAATAGGAGAGAACAGATTGGGGAGGGGGTATTCAGTAGGCTTGCTATGTGGGGGTGGAGGTAGGGGAAAGACAGGGAGACAAAATTGTAACTCAAAATCTTGTGGAAATGAATGTTGAAAACTAAAATAAATAAATAAATGTTTTAAAAACTGCATTATTCTTGTAGTAATACAGTAAGGTTGCAAATAATGAAATGAGCTTATGCAAAAAAATTGCAGGTAATCCAAAGGGCAATGAACAAAAATATACTGGGTTAAAGCAATTTGTTGTAAAATGATGATCTCTACATGAGAAGAGTCATAAAAAGTATTACCAAGAACTTGTATAAACATAAAAGAAGGAGGGTTGGTCATTTAGTGAGATTCAAGGACACAAAATAAAGAATAAGCACTGTACTGGTGTACAAAAAAATATTAGAAGAACCAGAGGAAGGGCTCTAATTTATGTAACATTTCCTCTATTGAAGATTTACAGGAAGACATGCCAATTCACATTTATTTATTATGTTCATTTTTTTTTGTAGCAGCTTTATTCTATTTCCATTGTTTGGGATCTCAAATTTTATGTTATACTTATTTAGGGATTTATACTACAATAATGTTTCCTATAAGAGGTTCTAATCTGTAATTTTCAATTAGATGTTGCTGACCACCAGAAAATTCATTCAATCATTAAATATCTTTACTGTAAACTATATTTTACTGGCTTGTCATCTAGCATAATCAACTGATTAAAGTTTTCAGTGAGTTATTGCATTATTACTTATTAATTGGAAGTATACTTAATTAAACAACAGGTAGGCTTCAGAACAAAAACCAGAACAGTTTCCATCTTTTTTGATGGATTTTTGTGATTACTATTCCTTAGGAATTCAGCTGCGTTAGGAAAATCAGAGATATGACTACATATTTAATGCACCTCCATATTTATCATTTAAAAAATAAAATTTGCTTTAATCAAGATTTGGGTAATGGATCTATTTCCAGACATAGCTGCTCAGAAAGAAAAGTACTGAATGAAACAAATAGCATTGTTTTAGAAAGACTCAAATCAGAAAACTGACAAACCATCAAGTCTAGATTGTCTATTCAAATACTTAATTTATTTACTTATTGTTCACAGTATCAAAGAAGAAAGAAGAAATGCCCATTCCATGGAATAGGCTTATTTATAAATTTAAATTTGCTTAGTGCATACAGGAAAAAGTATTAAGACAACAGAAAAGCACAGATATACTTTCAATTTTGGTATTATACATGTATCTACATAACCATAATTAAAGATAAATGGAAAAAGATTAGAGCAAAAAGTAAAGATGTTGATTATCAAATCAATAGAAAAATTGCTTAAAGACAAATATACTAGGATGTTCCTTAAGTAAAAAAAAAAAACCAAAAAACAAAAAACAACAAAACATAAGATCATTGGATTACAACAAAAACAGACCTTCTATATATTCACTATCATTTGACAATGCCATCATTAAAGCAGAGTTTGATTTTTAAGACCATATATTCCCAAAATCAGTTTTGTATTTTCTGGTCTTCAGGTAAAGTATTATCTAATAGCTGAAATTAATATTAGCTTTTGGAGAATATAATTCAATATAGTACAACCATTACAGAGGAAAATAGGACCCAGAGAAGCAATGCTACTTTTTAACATTACCCATCTAGTTAATGGAGAGAATTTAGGCAAGAATCTGCCAACACAGTGTTCTTTTCTACACTACTGTGCTATCTTCAAAAAGTAAAGGTCTCAAAAGAGAATTTTTTTTATTTAAAATAACCAATAAATTAGTCAATTGTGTATTATGGGAAGAAAAGCGATTTGGTAATATAAAGAAAGCAACATTTCAATAAAACAGGAACATAGACACCACATGCTTTACTATTTTATTAATGTCTGTAATTGCTCTTTGCCATAGAATATTATAACCATAAAGAAATTTAGAGCACTTCTAGCTCAAACTCTTCATTTTCCTGATGACAAAAAAATGAGGTTCAAATTGGTTAAATAATTGTCCTGAAGTCTTACAGTAAGTAGCTGTGCAATTTGAACTAGAACCCAACTCTCCATTATGCCATACTCCCTCTTTCCTAAATTTGGGGAGTTCTCCAAACTTTGCTCAAGTTTAATCTTTAACTTAGACCATTTCCCCCCAGAGTCCAGGGGTTCTAGTGTTAGAATATCTAGGAGTCAAACAGATTGCATCTTTAGGTTAAGAAAATTTTTAGATGTTTTGAATTACTTTTACTTTTAATCTAGTTTCTGGTTTTAAAAAAATTTGACTTTTTGCCTATTCTGCCCTCCAAACTAAAAACTTCTGTTTTTAAAGACTAATATCAAGCCTTTAATTAGATACTTATCGAGTAACTTAGTCAGACTTTCATCCACTTACAACTTTTGGTACTATCTGAAATAAGAACTGCTCTTTTCCACATACCTTTTCTCCAACTGACCTATATGATTTGGTGCCTGGAATGTCATTTCCCAGCCTTAGTAAAGACCAGAAAGGACTTTCTCACTTAAGGTGCTGCCTAGCAGTCCCATCTTCCTAAAGAATGCTTTAATTTATCCTGAATAAACCTTGAGAATTTTACGTTTTTTTTCACCAAGAAGCTTTCAAAGGGTCTTAACTATTTTGCTCTTATGAACTTTTAAAACACAGCTTTGAATATACAAAATAAAAAAAATAGCTGTCTGATAAATACTAAAAGGGGTATGAATATAGGTAATATTTTTTCAAGGCAGATAAAATAGCTTATATTTACATACGACTTTAAGGTTTGCAAAGTGCTTGATACTGATTACTGTACTTGATCCTCACAATAACTCTATGCATTAGGTACTATAATTTTTCCATTATTCTCCCCTTAGAAGGAATCTGAAACTCATTCTTGCTACCTGAGCTACTAAAACCAATAAATGTTATTGGCAGAATTTGAACCCAGTTTTTCCTGACTCTGACTCTAATACTCTGTCTCCTATGCCATGATAGAGAGATGTAAGAGTGAATCTAGACATCTAAAAAACCAAAAAAAAGAAAGAAGGAAAAAGAAAAGAAAAGAAGAAAAGTAAGAATGTTCCTCATTGTCAGAAACACATTTGAAAAGCCTACATGAGACTAGAATACATGGGACTAGGCCTGTTGTTTCAATGACATAAAGATCTGCCAATGAATTTTGTTTTTAAATTTTATTTGTAATTAATTATTATTGGGAGGCAACTGTGAAGAAAGATAAATTTTTATCACTGGCACAGAAAGTAAATTGGTGAAGGACCTTGGTAAATTAGAAAGATAGGACCTTTAAAAGGAGAAACAATGTCAAGGGGTAGAAAGAGTACTTGGAATTTGAGATTCAGGGGAAACTAGCACTTAATAAATATTTTAAAAAGTAGAATTAAAATGAAGAGCAGAAGGAAGAGAGAATAGTTGAAGCATAGCTTCAGTTCTATTTCTTTTTTTTTTTTAAATGGTGACAGGACTGCACGAATTGCTTGGAAGGAGATTTTTTTTTAAAGTGAGGTTGGAAAAGATATAGTATAACTATGTGAATAATTACTAAGAAAAGGAAGAAGCCAAAATCAAGAGAGAAAGAGCAAGATTTTTATGAAAAATGTAATGCCATAGAGCCCTGGGTCTAGATTCAGGAAGACCTGCATTCAAATCCGGCTACCTATGTGATCTTGGGCAAGTCACTTAACCCTGTCTGCCCCAGTTTCCTCATCTTTAAAATGAGCTGGAAAAGGAAATGAGAAACCATTCCAGGCACTTTGCCAAGAAGCCTCAAATGGGGTCACGAATAGTCAGAGATGACTAAAATGACTGAACAACAACAAAGAGAGACTGTGAGAGCAAAGGAAGAAGATGGTGATAGTGACAGTTACCAGAGATGCTGAGTGAATTTGAGGAAACAAAGAACAGAACCAGGCAGTCATTTGTTCTTAGGTCAAATTAATAGCATGTGTAATGTCAATCTGACAGTAAGTACAGCATTTGCTGAGTTGACTTTTATAAAGATGAATACTAGGAAGCCTTTTACTTTGGTCCACTTCTAAAAACAAGTCCAGCGGTGGATTTACTTAGATGAATTCTACAGCTAGCTGTGTTGTCACTTGGGAATCAGTCACAGATCAACTCTGGTCCTTTAAAGTATCTATTCATTGGAAGTGAATGGTGATAACAATGTCAAGAGTTCAATGAGGTCAATAAAGTATGGTGCAAGGTCAGCATCTAGATGACTTGCCATATATATGCTATTATGAATGTCATAATGTTGGGAGAAAGGGAAAGGGAAAAATGCTTGCAGATGGCACATAGCATGGGAAAAAAAAAGTTGGGACAACTGCCAAATGCCAATTTAACTTTAGTCTTTAGTGAAATAATATAGCTGTGTCAAAAGAACCTTTTGTCACCTGACTTATTCATTAAAATTCACAAAAAATATTTGACATAATGTTATTACATTTTTTTAGGCCTAAACAAGAGACAGGAGTGAAATAAAAAGAAAATTCAGAAATCCATTCTTCTTGACAACATATCAACTCTAACTGAATAAAAAAAATTACTTTGATCTAAAATGGGATGCATGATTCACTAATAATATGAAAATTAAGAGGCATAACAAGGAATGATATATTCTCCTTTAGAACATACTAACAAATTTAGATAATTTATATGGTTCAGATTGAAGACAAAAACATGCAGTTCAGTACAAATGAATGCAAACGTATTCTGGAACCAAAGGCCAAACAGAAGGAATATGTGTGAATCAGAAAAGGGCTTTAGGATATGAGATGAGAAAAGAGATTTGAGAGTTGTTACCGCAGAAAAATAGCCCCACAGCACTCAACCCAAAGCACAGCTGCAGGGAATAGGACAAACAAGGAGATGGCTTATATTGCACTTTTGAAGCACTAAAACATAAATCAAAGAAAGTGGAATAATGATGAAACAGTGATTTCAATTCCTAGTACTTACCATATAGCTAGTGTTGTTTGCTAGCAAGGTCCGGTGAGGGCATTGACTTTAGAGACCAAGAGGCAACAAACACAGCTGTCTAAAAAGGACCCTGGGTGCCATTACCCTATGAAGGTCAGATCTCAGGCATCATGAATTGTGACAGCATAAAGTCAGAAATGTGCAAAGAACTGATTAGAGAACAGAATTTTATTATTTTCATAAGGCATTCTATTCTTAAAACTGAAAACTGTGGCAATGATGAGAGAAGATAAACCTCACTGACTTCTTACTTTTAATTTTTCTTTTGATTAAAAAAAACTGGCACAGGAAATTGTGGAAAGAACTTAAAAGGTCATGCAAAAATAGCATGATCTTAAGCTGAATGGAAATTATATGTAAATATATATAGCTTTATCTATCTATCTAGACATAGATCTTTATCCAGAATTCTTTTCCCAATTAAATAACAGTTAAAGTTCCTTAACCAAGAGGCAGTATAGTGTAGGGGTTAGAGAGCTGGCACAGAAGGCAGGCAAATCCAGATTCCAGTCCCATCTCTGACAAACACCAGAAATTTGACCCTTGGCAAGTCACTAAGTCATAATAGCATATATTATGACAGAGTGGTACCAAGTCATCTAGGTCAATACATTAGACAACTCTCAAAGTTGCAGAGAAGTTATGGCCTGCACTGAGTGTCCTTACCTGAGAGTTTGCTGTACCCATGACATCACAGGCCTCATCCTCATTCTTCAGCCAGTATGTGTGTGCATGTACATGCATGCACATGCACATGGAGAGGGAAAGGGGAGGGAGATTTTTTTTTCTCTGAATTCTGATGACATTTTCAGTTTGGTCTATCATTGCCCAGTTAAAAGGAAGTTTAGACATAAACATATAAAACAGGGACCTCATGGAAAATTCCTCCATGGTTTAGTAAATGAGTTCTAGGTAGTTTTCTGAGGCAGATAGAGATAGACTTTCTCTGGTTACACAGTTAAGGACAAAAGGAGAATGTGAACCCAGATCTTTCTGATTCTAAGCAAAGCACTCGAGACTCTATACTGTACTACTTCTATTCAGTTATAAATTATTAATGCATGAAAATTAATGTGATCGTTCATAAACTCTGGGAAATAGCTAGATAACATCTTACACTAAATGAAATTATCCATACTAAGGATACAGTATGGAAAATGGTTAACTGTTCATTTTAATTATGACTGCACCTAATTCAAGATAACAGGGTATATAAAGCATCTGGTCTACTTATTTGGCATTTTTTAAGTATAAATGAGCACTGGATATTAATTAATTGGCACAAAAAATGATGAAGTTACTTCTGGTTTCCACAGGCTCATAGATTTGAGGCTGGAAGGGATCTCAGGAGTTATTAAGTCCTATATACTCATCTTACAAATGAGGAAATAAGCCCAGAGAAGTAGAGTGTCTTGCTCATGGTTATACAGGTAGTAAGTAGAAGGTTTGTGACCCACGTAGGTTTTTAAACTCTAAATCATTGGCTCTTTTTACCATCTCACACTGCCGAAGACTAAGTTTCAGACCTAAAATGCAATTCCTCTTTTTTTTTTTCTTTAAAGACACCGTTTCCCTGTCCCAGGTTGAAAGAACAAGATCTACTACTTAACTCTGATAAACATTAAAGTTTTACTTGTTCTGTTTGTGATATGGGCTGGTTTTCTTCTCCCATGAGCAACTAGGAGGCCCCCTGCATCACCACCTTAATGTCTCAGTGCCAATACTGATCAGTTTAACTCACTTGAATTCAGAACTCTCAAACTCCAGAGATACTCTACTCTTAGACTCTCTGGTAGCTAGAATAATAGGTGTGTGGAACCATGTTTGCCAACCACCTTAAAATGTTAAATAATTTCCAGTGACTTTCATTTAAGTTTATTTTTCTTTCTTGAATTCATATGCATGAAAACTGGTTGGCAAGTGAAGAGTTAAGAGAAATGAAATAAAAGTATGTTCCTTTCACATATGAGTTGATTTGGATGAGGTCTCTTGCACATCTCAAATACTGTCAAACATTTAAAAATCAGAGAATGCTAAATGCAAGCACTCTGAATAGTTATGAGTCAGTTAGCAGATTTATCTAAAGCATCAGTTCTTTCAAAACATAGCAATACCCCATACTTAATTCAGTGAGGCTAGGCTCTCATGCATCAGCTCTTGAATCAATATGTACCTCAACCACTCTTTCAAACAAATTAGACTTCTTTAAATGCTTTATTTACCTCTGCATTACCCAGTTGGGGCGGGAAGGCCAAGTGGCCAAATTCAATAAGAAAGACTTTTCTCTCTTAACAGGACATTGATTTCTCAGAAATCCTCTTGGGGGAAGTCTGATCTTGTGAAATTTCCAGCTACATCCAAGAAGCCACTAGGCTTAAAATGTTTCAGATAATATTTTAAAATATCTAAAATGTGCAATCTTATTTTCCCCTAAAAGCAAGCTTTTCTTATCACTGTGTATCTAGTTTTGCTTATTTCCCTTTGTGTATGCCATGCCAATTTTCATTTTTGTGTCTTTGATTTTGCAGTTTCCCACAAATAGAAGGACCTTCTCCATCTATGCAAACAGAAAAGTCCACCTCTAATTCCTATCGCTTCCAAGAAACCTTTCCTAACTACTTCTAGACACAACAGACTTTTATTCTTCCTTTCTATTGTTCTGTTTTCTATTTATTTTCTTCTGTTCAGTTGTGTTTGACTCTTCATGATCGAATTTGGGTACTTTTTGGTAAAGATACTGGAGTGGTTTGCTATTTCTTTTTCCAACTCATTTTGCCAACGAGGCAAATAAGATTAAGTGACTTGCCTAGGGTTACACAGTTAGTAAGTGAACTAGATCTGAACTCAGGAAGATGAGTCATCCTGATACTAGGCTGGCCTTCTATCTGCTGTGCCACCTAGCTGTCTCTTGTACAGCTGTCTGTATATTGTTAGGGGTTAATAACTTAAATGCTCTGTGGATTCTATGCTTATTAGTAATTTCTTGCCTAACTAGACCATAAATTCTGGGAAGAAATGAACTATATTTTACAGTGGACTATGGTTTTTTTTTCTGATGTAAAATACAGCCCATGTTTTCTCCCTTTTAAATTCTTCCTCAGAAAGTTGACTGATCCTATCATTCAAATGATAGATTAGACATTAAAAAAGTTTCCTGTACAACCTGAAACTTTTCCTTTCTAACACAGATCTGCTCTCCAAGTTCCATTCTTTTCTTAATGTCTCCACCCATCCCAAGCCTTCTAGGTACATATCTTATATTTTTCAAACACAGGATCATATTTTATTCAGTACTAATGATTTTAAGGCTATAACCTTTCCTCATCTGGAGTTGTAGAAAATATCTCTAGACAACCTATGTCATTTTTACCTCTGGCAATGATGGTTTGGACAAAGGAATGTGTCAGTGGGCCATGGCTAACAGAGGAGTTATCCCCTTAAATGACAATTAGAGGTAAAAAAGTATTCATATTAAATAAGTATTTGGTTTGAGGGCATGAAAAGAGTATGGATGCAAAGATATATAAAGAAAATGTCTACCAAACAGTGCCTTTTTCTTTTATAGTCACTGATGCTACAATATTCACTTACCCTTTTCCTCTAAGGACAGTAGGTGAATACCTGCCTGATAGAGAACAGATAAAAGAATCTTCCAATGAGTCTAATTTGCAGGCTGGTCAAGTGAACAATAGATGTACAGAGCATAAAAGAGAAGGAATGGAACTAAAGAGGGAGAATAATAAAATGTTTAAAAAAGAATGCTATCATTCTAAGTAGATGCTGCTGATAAAATGTATAGTTAAAAATGTAAAACGTTTAAAGCTATGATGAAATGCTTATCATTTGCTTGCATTGCCTGGAGTACTGGTTGATTCTGGCTTCTTCTGCAAGTCCTGCTAATGAAATGAAGTAGAATGGGCTCTGTGCCTGAAAAATCAAATTCATTTCATTATAGTTCAAGGCTTCTCCTCTGCCCCTCCCCATCCGCACAGGTTCAGGGACATAGAGATCAAGAACCCACACATGATTCTTGAATTTTTTCCCCCAAGCTATACTTTTCAGCTACCAGAAAGAAACTAAAAGCCCTCCCAGGTAAAAATTAGCAAGCTTTGAGCACTGATCCAAAGGTTTTGCTTTGCTTTTTGTCTCTTTTTAAAAGGAAGGACTCTTTTCCTGATGTATCTTGTCTCACAGAATGACAAGCTGACCATCCTCTAACTCCCAAATATTCTTTGAAAGTATTGTCTCTTGATCATTCTTTGCCAGGACCCTAAAATGCTATTAACTTTGGAGATTCTCACCAATTTTGCTGTTTCATATCTATGTCAACTATGAAAAAGAAAGAAAAATAAGGAGAATGAGAATCATGAAAATAAATAACTCATTCCCTCTTGCCTTGAAAAAAGGCATTTTTAAAAAAATAAATAAATTTATTTATTTTCTTGTTTACATCATTCATTTCCAGGAGATTTTGAGTTACATATTTTCTCCCCATCCTTCCCCTAACAACACCTCAAAACAGCCATCCCACTGTATAACCCCACCCCCAATCTGCTCTCTCCTATGTCCTCCCCCTTGCCCTTCTGACTTTCCGGTAGGGCAAGATGTATCTCCTTCCCACTGTTAAAAAAAAAAAAAACCAGTCAGCTTATATGATCCACTATATAAAAGAAACATGTTTGTTAAATGCAAAGGCTTATCCTGGAGCCAAGAATTGGTGATGTTGTATTTCATAGGCATTATATACCTTTCATGAGCATGAATCCATTAGTACCCAAGAATAGAGCATTATCAGAATCTAGGACTTTGTGCTAAACTAATTTGTTTTGGATCTCAACCTCAGATTGGATAAAATTGAGATAATTTCATCCCGAAAAAGAGAGGTATGTTTATACAAAACCTGATAATACCAAATCAGTACATACATATTCTCCAGCTGCTTACTGTTCGTGTTCTCTCAGGGCTTCTCTAATCATTTATAATGGTTAGACGTGCTAGGCTCTCTTTTAGTGGAACTTAATTTAGTTTTCATATATAAATCTGAAGGGAATAGTATTTTTGCTGTGTAGAAATGACCTCTCAACATCTTTCATCATCAGTTTCCTCGTATGTTAAAATGGTGATAAGAATAGCGTCCATAACAGAATTGTTGTCAAGATCAAATAAGGTAATAGGCATAAAGCTCTTTGTAAACCTCTAGGTGTAATATGTTAGCTATTATTATTCTTTGATATTAATATTAGCTAATAATAGCTATTTTCCTCTTTCACCAAACACAAAGAGATCATTGGTTCCCACTCTAACACTTAATAGTTGTGCAACTTTAGAGTTGTCTAACTTCTCTAACATGAGTTCAAATCTAGGCTCAGACACTTACTAGCTTTATGACCTTGGTTAAGTCACTTAATTCTGTTTGCCTCAGATTCCTCATCTGTAAAATGAGCAGGAGAAGGAAATGACAAAATACTCCAGTGTCTTTGCCAAGAAAATCCCAAATGGGGTCACACACAGTCAGACATGATTGAAAATGACTGAATTGAACCCATCTAAACTGTAATTTTCTCACCTATAAAATGGGAATAAAATACCTTTATTAAGAACTATTTTTTAAAAAGAACTATAATTCAAAATGTTTGCTCCTCTGGCAAGTCCTGGGATGCGGATAATGTTCATCAGGGGCACAGATGTCAGTGTCTCTGTGTCTCTGCTACGGGGGCTGAGCAAAATGGAAGAGCTAGGATAGGAGGAAGAGAGGCAGAAGCTGTCTATACCTTCTAAACTTCTAAGAGAGTAAGACAGAAGTCACTCTGGGTCAAGGTCACTGGTGGGATGGTAGGGAGCCACCAGATGGTGCTGTCTATTCCCAGCTTTGTATGCTATATATACTACTTGGCTTGCAGTATTGTTGGTAAGAAGGAAGCCTGTGAATAGTAAAGGACTATAAATGTGAACTATTATCATTTTACACATAGGAAGGAAAGGTCATTGAACATACATGGAAATTTAAGTTGTGGCCTTGGACAGAGGAGTATCTTGTGTTCTCTCTTCTTCATTTTCTTCCATTTCTCCAATTGCCCCTTTCCCCCTAGTGAAGGCCATTTTGTCACTACTTATCCAACAAACTATTCACCTTCTCAAGAGAAACTTCAACCACAATATTAGTTTAAAAGCAAAAACAAAAACAAAAATTAAAAACAAACCTTTAAGCTCCAAATGTCAATTCTAAAATTCACTTAAAAACTTATAAGTTATGATCTTATCACTAATTGTTTCAATAATTTGCTTTTTTTCTTTTTCTATTCCAGTTATATATGAATCAAGTAAGATATGAATTCAACTGTCCTCTATGCAAGAAGGTGAAGCCAACGACTTTATCATAATTATAGTAGCTAATAATTATTATATAATTATAACAAATCTAAAACTAGTTATTATTAGCTAATATTAATACCCAATATCAATAACAGCTAGCATATTATATTTAAAGATTTGCAAAGGGCTTTGTATATATTACCTCATTTGATATTGACCATTATCCTGTTACAGGTGCTAATCTTATCCCCATTCTACCTGTGAGGAAACTGATGTAGAGAGAGGTTAAGTGACTTGCCCAGGTTCATACAGCTAGTAAGTGACTACAGCAAAAATTCAAGTCGGGTCTTCTTGACTTTAGGTACAACACTCCACTGATTTTTAATAAGACTTTAAAAAAATTACTATTACCTAGCAGACCACAGATCTCTTGTGGATTGTAAAGCAAGACTGGGCAAATGACAAAAAGGCTTGTTTTGGGAGAGGCAGTGTAAAGGAATGGAAGAGAAGGTGTCCCACAGAAAGCATGCTCCTTCCTTCTTGTCCCACCCTTCTTTCCTCTTTCACCAAACACAAGCAGAATTATTATCCAAAAGAGTATCTTTGGGGCATGTGGCTAGGACCACATAGTTGCTCCTCGTTGAATGCAGCTGCTACGTCCACTCTGGCCCTGCTGTGACTTGATTCTAAGTATCTCTGAAAAGCCACTTAGGAGTTTGTGTTAGCCAGAGGCCATGAAGGCTGCCATCCCCAGCTGAGTGATTCTCTTTTCAAACTGGGCATAAGCCCAATTTGAACAGGGAATTTCTATTTTTTTCTCCAGTTTCAAGGAGTACATAGCTGCATGTTTCCTAATACACAGGGTAGAACTAGGTATAATAATACTGATTAATAAAGGAATTGGATTATAATAATTTCAGGTTAAAATATGCCAGTGGGTCTCTATGACCTTACCCAGGATCACAGAGCTAGGAGGAAGAAGAGGAAAGATTAAACCTAGATGAACTTAGTTGAGCAACGATGGATGCTGTAGCCCTTAAGCTGATATACACTAATTAGGACTTGCCTTGCAGGACTGAGTTACTGAATTTAATAAAACATTGACTAACAAATATCTAGATTTCCCATCTCTTCCTCTCATTTATTCATGGCTAAGTATCCATAGGGACAGCTATGTGGCAGAATAAATAGAGTACCAGGCCTGGGATCAGGAAGATCTGGGTTCAATTTAGGCTCAGACACTTACTAACTGTGTGACCCTGAACAAGTCACTTAACCCGTTTTCTTTAGTTTCCTCATTTGTAAAATGAGATGGAAATGGAAAACCATTCCAGTATTTCTGCCAAGAAATTCCCTCAAAAAGGTCATGTAGAGTCAGGCATGACTAAAAATGACTAAACAGCAATGAAATATACTCAGAGGTACAATATTCTTGTTGGAAAATTGAACAGAGATCCTTTGGAAAATATTACTTTATTTTCTGGGACCTTTGTATCAATTATCAACTTTCCCCTTTCCCACCCTCCCCCAACACAGGACTAGACTTCCCTAAATTACTTCAGACACTCTGTTAGGCAATGCAAATTCGGGATTTGCAATTTTGGCACTCCAACAGTAAGTTCACATCCTGGACTGTGCCCACTATTAGTGGATGTCTGGGCATTCTCCCAATAAGGCTGACCAGCTTCAATATCATTAGTAGGATGATGGTATTTCTGTGCCTCCTCCTTTCATTCCCCCTTTAGTTTAGTAGCAGAGATACTGAGCTTAATGAACCAAAACACCCGTTCATGCATTAAAAACTGGAAGGTGCACTCTGGCATGAGAAAAATGTTATATTCGGTTTGCTGCAGAATAGACTTTTAACAAACATAAGAAGAGAAGAAAGCATGGGCATGTTTGCATAATGTTGCTATGTTAGATAAAACATTATGAAGCCATTGAATAATATAGTGCTTTGCAAATATGCAGCATTCCTCAAATTGTTCATGGTAGCAATCATATGTGATTATCTACATCACTGTTACTTTTGTTTACCACCAGTTAGATTTGTAAGTAACCAAAAGAGACCACCATTTTATACAGTAACTGACCTTCTCCTCTTTACAATTTTCAGAGGCTTTTGTGCTTCTTAAAAACTTACTAGAAGAGTATGGGCAAATGGACAGAAAGTCTGCCTTAGAGTCCAGAAGAATGGGGCTCGAAATCTGACTTTGAGTTATACTATGACCATGGAAAAATCAATTAACCTCTCACTGGTCTAGGTGACTCTTTCCAAGACTATACATTACAGAGAGTGGCAGCTGTGAAGTGCAGTTTCACACCAGAAACTAACTATATTAATGAAATTTTAAAATTCAGACCTAATTATGGATAGATAAATCTATAAATTGTGAGAGTGTGTAAGAGAGAAAGTGTGTGAGAGAGAGAGAAAGAGAAAGAGAGAAAGAGGGAGAGAGGAGAAAGAGAGAGAGAGAGAGAAAGAGAGAGAGAGAGAGAGAGAGAGAGAGAGAGAGAGAGAGAGAGAGAGAGAGAGAGAGAGAATAGTATAGTGAAGAATCAACCTCAGTATCAGGAAGATCTAGGCTCAATTAATGCCACTGACATATGACCCTGGGCAAGTCACTTAAACCTCTCAAGGGCTTCTGAGAAGTCAGTAAGACTGTGAGTTGTAGAAAAGGTATCAACTTAACATTGGTAGAGGAGAATATAAATTCCTTCTACCCATGAAATCACACTTCCAAATTCCATCCACATGAGTATATACATAAAAGGAAGGCAATATAAGAATTTTTTAAAATGTACATTTATAAGGTAATAGTATAGTTTTCCCCATTTAGAGGTCCTTCAGAGTGTTTCTCGTACTCTAAAAGCTGAGGAAAAGTTACAAATGCATAATGTCTTTTCTTTTTTTTTTTTTGCTGATGAGTAATACAAAAATCTCAACTATAGTAAGAACCTAATCAGAAAGAAGGTAGGAGGAGACAGAGGGTCTACAGGGATATCTATCTTCCCTCCCTTCCTTCCTTCCTTCCTTCCTTCCTTTCCTTCCTTCCTTCCTTCCTTCCTTCCTTCCTTCCTTCCTTCCTTCCTTCCTTCCTTCCTCCCTCCCTCCCTTCCTTCCTTCCTTCCTTCCTTCCTTCCTTCCTCCCTTCATCCCTTTCTCCCTCCCTTCCTTCCATCTATGATGAGGACACTACCCCTAACAATGTAGTTTAGGACCTTCCCTGAAACTCACAGTCTTAGTGAGTTGCCCAGAGCACTGAAGAGCTAAGTGAGTTTTCCAGGGTCATATAACTAGTATGTATCAGAGACAGTATTTGAATCTACATAGTCATAATTCTCCATCCATCCATTTCTCCATGCTGCCCCTTTATATGTGAAAATATATGGATCTTGTAATGACATTTGCCTTTACACAGAAAGAGGTAAGGAGTGAATGTGTTTACATACATATATGTATATGTTTGTATGTGTATGTGTGTATGTATATATGTATGTAAGCATGTCTATATGTATGCATGTGTATGTATGTGTTACTTATGAACCTAACATCTTGAGCATGAGAAATGTTGTTGATAATCACATATAATTTTTTTTACCATAACTACACATTTATAAAGAAGTATTACTTGAAAGATATTCTTATGTCTAAAGATAATCTCTTTTGCTGAATATTAACTATTATTCCTGACAAAGAATCTTTCTTGTGTTCCATTATGTGGATGAATATTATTAATAGGAGGTAATTCTCTGCCCAACCTCACAGACTTAAAAAAACAACTCATTTGATATTTTAAGCGGTTAGAAAATATACATATGCATGTACATCTATGTAGTAATGAGTCATTTACTATGATACAGAGATCACTCCACATTTAAGTATTCCTGCTTGAAATACAATTCCTACTATTGTAATCCATGTTTTCTCCCCAGAACAATGGCTTTTTGTCTCTTTAGTCCCATAGCTTCTTGCAAAAGTGACAGGATGGTGGTGGATGGTACACATCTGCTATACTGATTTCATGTATTTTACTCCTTAGCAGACTTAGGGGATTAGGGTCTTTCTCAGCCTGGTTCCAAAATATATTTTTCATCAGATGAATACATAGCTAAGTGGTACCAAACAATCTGAGAAAAGACTTTCTGATGTGAAGAAGAAAGAATGGAGTGGGAATTCTTTGGAATAGGATGACAGGTCTAATTTAGGTAAGGGAAATCACATAAATATAGGGTAACATGAGGGAACAGAAGATCAAGGAAGAAGAGGCAAGAAAAGGGAGAAAGGGAAGAACCTCAGGAATTTGACCCATCTTAGTTTTGTTTAGACTTTGAGAGATGGTCAGTGAGCTGGCCACTGAGATAATGACATTAAAAACAATTAGCACAAACAATCTGTTAATTTAGCCCCATCTTCTTTAATCCAGGATAGAGTCTTCAACCCAGTATTTTGGTATCCAGTCCTTGTCTTATTGGCCCAAAAGAGAAAAGGAGGAGAAAAAAAGATATGCACACTTGTCAAGTAACTGAGCATTTCCCCATTCGTGGGACCATTAGAACATCTCTGCTCTGAAGTGCTGAGAGTCGGATGTAATCATTTGCTCTAATTTTGGAAAGGAGTACTTCAAAAAGCTCTACTATAGTAAGAACCACAAGCTTCTCTAATTGAGTACCATGTGGGAGGGAGAGTATAGAAATAGTCAATAAAGACAAGTGAAAAGATTCACTTTCCTGATTGCCCTTCTCCAGTCAGTGACAGTCAAGAAATGGAGTCTATGGTTTGGATATTAATAACTGCTGGGACTTCCAGCCATACATAATGACGAAGACATCTGTAAAGCACTAGGGTTCTGAGAAAGTGAAGGCAGCAAGGCCCAGTTTACTGGGGAAGGCTTGATTATAGTGCGAGCGGAGTCCCTCTGATCTAGGGCCAAGGCAGCAGCACAAAGCAGTTGCCAAATTTATCAGGTCTTATTTAAACCAAACATATATCTAACTATCCTTCTTCGTTTTTATTTTTGCTTCTTCACACTGCAGAGCATAATTTTTTGGTTTATCACAAAACTTCTGTCTGTTCTATCCTCTAAGTCATTTGTCACAGTTCTCAAGGTCACAGGGGAGCCTCAGTGGGGAAGTATTTGTGTTGATTGATTGGTTTTGTGATGCCTAGGCCTACTGGTGCTGCTAAATGAGCTTTTTTTCTTTCTTTCTTTTTTTTTAGGCAATGAAGTGACTGAAGGGGAAAAAAAGTTGTGAATCCTGTTAACAAGATTCATAAAGCGAGCTCTTCCCAGGAGATCCTGATGACTTGCATCACTGCCCCCTTGTCACTTACTGAGTACGAGCAATGAGAACTCTGCCCTCCAATAGTTATTACAAGGAGAGTGGATTCAGCGTCTACAATTAAGGAAAAAAAATAAAGATCTGAACTATGGGACACAACACATAGCAAAGAAATCTCAATTTCTGACCCTTTGTGTTTAAAAAAGAAAATTGTGTGTGTGTGTGTACACACACACACACACACACACAGCCTTGGAAAACAGACTTTTTTTTTCATGCTTCTATTTCAGTAATGCACTCTGAAGGAACAGCATATGACACAAGCCCAAGTTCATTCCTGCTGGGAAGCTTTTTACCTAAGTCAGTATGGGAAAGAATAGCACTAATGTTTCCCTTCCAAGCAAGTACAGGAGTATGTCTGAATACATCAGGTTCTTTAGATTAACAAACTGTGTTCCTCTGGCTAAGTGCTTCCTGCTTTTTCTTACCAATTCAATAAACAGACAGATAGGCAGGCAAACAGATTCTATTATCTATAGCAGCCAGAGGCACAATTTTAAATTTCTGAGTGAAGGACGATAGCTTGTGACTGCAATGGATTGGTGAATTATCATGACACTAATGAAAGATTTTAGACACTCTACGAAGAAGAAAAGGGAATTTCCGGACATCCCATGGTAAAGAGGTCTTCAAGTTTGCATCTCCTATGCCCATTCTGACATTGTGATGACATTGTAGTCTAGTTAAACATTATCAGTTGGATTCTTTAGCAATTTTTCCCTAACATACTATTTATGTGTTAAATATTGGCTGTGCAAAAATATATAAATGTCTTCAATTCAATAAACATGCAATTGCTTTTCAAGCGTAAGGGACTGAGCTGGTTACTGAGAATCTAAAGACAAAAAGAAACTTTACCCTGCCCTTGAAGAGATTACATTCTATTGGAGTGATACAACTTGGAAACAAAGACTTCTGGAAAGGTAAAGGACAACAAAAATTAGGAAGATTAAGAAACATTTCCTGAAGAAAGTAACACCTGAACTGGGCTTGGAAAGGGTATGCAGCGAGGTGGAGAACGTTTCTTTTAGGAAGAGGGCACAATTTGGGAGATTTATACAGTGACAGGAGGTATTATTAAGTAGGGGATAGTGCTAGTGTTGTCAGGAACGTATAATATATGAAGGTGAGTAGGGTGAAATAAGGTTGTAAATTTGGGTCAACCACATGTACATCCGTGCCTTGTAGTCCCTGCTGACGGGGAGGGTGAGGCTAGTGGATCACTTTTGTATGGAAGTCCTAAACAACAATGCATTTTCCTCAGTAAGTCTGGCATCAATGTGGGGACTCCATGGAGGAGGTGTGAGGGGACACTATGCTACCTTCTTAAGGAGGGGCAAACCCTACAAGATCTGAAAAACAGGGCAGTTTAAAGCAACCGTACTTCTCAGGACTGGGAGAAGCCATGAGTTGTTTCTGCACTTCCTAACTGGGCAAGGCAGGTAGACTCAGTCTCAACATTAAGAACCTAAATGAAAGTAAAGGAGTTTGTATTTATCTTACTGTTTTCTGCATTCATTGACAAAGTTTAAACCAAAGTTAAACTTATTCTAAAATGTACTTTTAAAAATCCAAATGTTAAGTGAGGGTGTAATTTTCCAAATCATCTATTAGAGAGTGAGTTAAGAAGAAGCATGAATACAACTTTTACCTCTTTCAGGCAATGTAATGATCTTTCTTTTCCCCGGCTAAATCTGCATCCACCTACTCTCTCCCTATAGCTTATCAATTTGCCAATGAAGAACTGCATTCTTATCTAAGTATGTAAATGCATGAATAAATCAATCAATCATTTAGAAATAATGCTTTAATCTGTTTGCTTCTGGCTAGATTTGTGTTTATAAGATTCCAAAGATTAAAAAGGTTGAAATCAGATTTATCTACCATAGGACAGCATAACAGAATGGCAGAATTTCAGAGATGACAGGTGACTTCCACTGTCAATTCAACCCATTTGTTTCAGACTGGTTTTTTAATTCCTAAATCTTCATTTAGTTGAACCCCACTGATTTAAAATTCATGATAATTCAACTCAATAAAGATTTGGATAAAGGCTTGCATTTATAGGTGACATAATGTTCTCAAACACTAATGATAATTAAGATTCAACTTAACAGGTCAGAATGCTAGGGCTGAATTGAATACCATGAAATTTTATAGGGATAAATGTCAAACCTTAATATTTAGGTTTCGACATCTACAAGTACAAAATGAGGGAGGCATGACAAGAATGAACTTTATGTGAAAAAGATCTGAGAGGTCTTAGTGGATTGCAAGTGATTCAATATTGGCTGACACTGTAATATGACAGCCAAAAAAGCTAACATGATCTTAAGCCCATTAAGAGAGAAATAGTGAAATAATGGAAATTATAATTCTTTCGTATGCTGCCATGGTCAGATCAGAGAGGTAGTATTTTGTTCAATTCTATACTTTGGTGAAGAAATAAGTGAGCTAGGGAATATGAAGAGGAGGGTGACTACTAAAATTAGAAAAAGCCTCAAAATCTTACAATCCAATAATCCATGAATTCAACATGAAATGTTTGTTCTCGAGAAGAAAAGACTTGGGAGGGGCATGCATGATGCTTTTCTTCAATTAATTGAAGAAGTACTACTTTGCAGAAGAAGGATTAGATTTAACTTGTTTGCAGATTGTTCAACTAGATGCAATGGGTAGAAATTTTAGAGCGGCAGATCTCAAGATTGTGGTGTAAAGAGACACAACTGAAACAATTACAGTTATTCCAAAACAGAATAAGTGGTTTAGGGAAGTAATGGATTCCCAAGCATTAGAAATACGTAAGTAAAAGCTGCCTACCTACTTATTGGGCATTCTATCTTGGTGAGGTATAAGTTGGATTAGGTTGTATATAACTATGAGATCATGGCATTCTGTGTTTACATTTAAACTCTTTATGAATAATTTGCTTAAAAATTTATAATATAATCAATATTTCAGTAGAGATGCTTCACCTAAATAGATAGAACCAAGTTAGAACATTAACATGTGACTCAATTGCCATTAATTCTAATAATGACCATTACATTAATTATAGGGGACTTTTTTCCTTACTAGAGCAAGACCTCTATTTAAAAATACTTCAAATTTTATGCATTTTAAAGTAACAGAACTTTATATTTGAAATCTTCTGTAACTGAGATTCATCTGATGCTGAGTCCAAACTTAGATGAATTCATTTGAGTTTGTGAGATTTAATTGTGCCTAGAGAGGAATCCTGGAGAAGTGGATAGGGTACTAGCCTCTGAGCCAGGAAGATGTGGATTCAAATCCCACTCTTGTCTGAAACTGACTAGTGACCATGGCTACAGGTAAGCCGATTAACCTCTCAGCTCTTTGGGCAGCTCTTTATCAATTTAAGATATGGGAAAGGTGCCAGGCTGCATTGGTAAATAGAGTTTCCTTACCAGTAGTTCCCTACACCAAAGAAACCACATATGTAGTCCAAAAATGCATCTCAGTATTATTTTATGATCAATACTCTTCCCTCAACTTCTCAGCATTAAGGGATTTGGATGATTCATTAACTCACCATTGATGCAGCACCGTCTGCTTAGATCTCTTTATGCCTCACTGTTGATCTGTGTTGCTGCAAAGCCCCATGTGCACAGCACTGCACGGGTTTTATGAGGATGCTTCAGTATATCATTCTGCTTTGAAATCTGACATTTCCTTCTGCATGAAATCACTCCTAACATTACCAAAGTGTGAATGGAACTTGCTTGTTAAGTAGGGAAAGATGAGCACCCAGGGAAGACTGCTACAAACTTCCTCATCAGAATGTACAATACTCAGACCTCTGTAGATCATACATTTTTGCATTAAGAGAAGATCAAGCATATCACATCCTCTGAACAATATTATTATGATGGTGCTCCCTGGTTTGCCCTCCTTCAAATTTATTTGCACCCTCTCTAATATCATTTTGAAGTACTGCATATCTTGGTGGCAGATTCTGATCCTATGGGACTTATCTGCCAGTGAAGCACAGTATGAGATTTTGAACCAGGACTTAGGAGAGTTTATTAATCTCGGCTTTTGGGTTTCACTTGAATCCCTTGAGAAGATCATTGAGCTGTGTGGGTAGGGTGGATGTCGCTAGAAGAGTCACCATTCAAAAGAGTTTTAGGCCCTTAAAATTTTTAAGATTCTTTATTTGGTGATAGATAAATAGGAAACAAGCAGTTCTTGGCATAAGAATGAAAAAATGAATGAAATCATCTATTGTTGGCATAAATCCTTGGACTTTTATATCTGATAAGTCACTAATTTCCAATCTTAGAATTTTTTGCTTGCCTTAAGCATTTTTAAAAATTTATCATTCTCACAGGTAAAATTACATTCACTTGGAAACAGAAAGAAAAGCATGAGATCATAGGTTCAGATACAAAGTGCATGAAAAAGATCTAGGAATTTCCAGTATTATTCCAGAAGTCATAGAGGTGATTAAACAAGATGTCACCAGAAGGGAATACATGTCTCTATGTGCTATGTATGTAGAAGATGGACAAGTAAGAAACATTATAAAGAGAATCACAATATAAAGGAGAGCCATAGGGTACAATTTTAACTTTAGTATTATGAGATATTTTGTGTAAGTAAATACCAGAGACCCTTCTAAAAGGTGCAAACATACATCATATTTCATGGTGAATTACTTGTATTGTAAAAGAAAAGATGATTTTTGACATTAACAGAAAAATCTCATATTAAGTTGATCAAATGAGAGTCAAAGAACTGGGTTTGAATCTCAGGTGTCATACTTACTACCTGTGTGAGTCAATGCCTTCTCCCCGAGGCTATTTTCTCATCTGTAAACTAAAAGGGTTGTATTAGATGATCTTTGTGTTATCCTTCAGACCTAAATCAATGATTCCGTGATCTAGTCAATGCAGGCTGGGATAGATTTAAATTTATGCAGTGGACAAGAAGCTGGAAAACCTAGTAAGACTAAGCTCTCTTCCAGACCCTCTTTCAATGTCTCATGAGCTCAAGAAAATTTATAAAATCATTATCCATTAGAGATAGAAGAAACCTAGTGATCACCTAGAGGGCTTCCAGTGTTTACAAATGGAGTAACTATAACTCAGAGAAGTTACTTACTCCTCCTTCACTCATCTTTGCACCTAGTGGTGCTGAACATCCATAACCTTTCTGTAGTCTGGCTTGCTTACATATAAACTTGGGTTAATACCTACTTTAGTGTTATTGTAAGGATCAAATTAAATAATATGTAACAATGTTGTGAAAAAAGGATAACAGTACAAATAACAGTTAAAAAACATGATGTATTATTGGTCTTAAAAAGAGAAACTCAAAATTGGTTTATAGATTTGTGCTATTCTGGAGGTGGGAGAGGTATGATAACTATGTACATTATATTTTAGACAAATGCCATTTAATATTGTCCCTGAGAACTCACAAGACTTAGAGCTAAGAAGGGCCCAGAGAAATCATCTAATTCAATCTCTAATTTTAAGGATGAGAAAACTAAAGTTCAGAATGCCAGTGATTTCCCCAGGGTAATAAACAAAAGAACAAGGATTCAGACCAAAGTTTTCTAAATCCAGAGTCAGTGTTCTTACCACGGCTGTCTCAATGTTTTTGTAGCTATGAAGGATTTCCCAAGTAGCAAAATCAAGTATAAAGCTAGCAATTATTATGTATCTATTACCCATTATAACTTAGCACTTTAAACAATAAATATTAGCCAATAAAATTATTGAATTGAATTTTTATTGAATTGAACAATGAAAATATATTGAATACATCTATGCATTTTAAAAGTCTTGCATCATTGCATACCAAGAAATCGGTTCATAGTGGGTGGCACTCATGATACCTTTAATAACGGAAGTATAAAGAATGGAAAATTGATAAATGTTTCTTTCTAGGCTCAGACAGAACCAGAAATCTGGCAATGCATAATCCACATATATACATGAATTTATTCAGTCAAACTCTTGTTTATCCGTATATGGATAATTTTTTTTAAAATCTCCAATATAATTTAATCTCAGATAAGCAATTCTCTTTCAACCAAGTATGTTGAATTTGCTTCTGTGCTCCTCCTCCTTGGATCATTTTAATCTCTGGTAAAGTAAGGTAAACCTATTTTAATAAATTTAGACAGAATCCCCACAAGTAATGCATTAAAACAAACTATATTAGGACTTATACATCAGGTAGCCATATTTCATATATGTTCAATAAAATAGAATACACTAAGATCCTACTCTGATCTCTCATGGTAGTATGTATGTAGATGAACTTTCCCTCAAAGGCTATGGGAATGGAGCCCATAGCTTGGCAGGCTGACAAGATGTGAGTATTGTATGGGACAAATGGAAGTTACTATGTCCAAAGACCAGGCAAATGACATTGGAAGAGAATCATCAGCAGATAGACATTTGTAGCATGATTAATTTTTTACTTCAGCCATCCACAATGATGATCTATTAATGATCATGATGGTTAATTCATTTATCTATCTATCTATCTATCTATCTATCTATCTATCTATCTATCTATCTATCTATCTCTCTACCTGCTTATTAGATGAGAGGTACCCAGGCATAGTGGACAGAGACTTGGCGAGTTCTAGGTTCAATCTTTCCTCCTGCATCTATTAGCTCTATGATCCTAGGCAAGTTCCTTAACTTCTCATGTTAGGGTTTCTTATTAATTTCTCTTAGTAATATTATAAGTTCCACATCTGGGACATATGGAGAAAGGGAAAGGGAGGGAGAAAGCGAGAGAAAGAGAGTGTTTCCTCATCATAAATAACATAAATAAATTAAATCACAAGTCTTTCTCATGAAATATCCTATTCCCACTCTACTTCAAAATACATACACACAGGGGCGGAGCCAAGATGGCGGCGTAGAAGCAGCAAGGTCCCGCAGCTCCCACACCGCCACCCTAAACACCCATAAAATATGAGCCCAGATAAAGCTAGGACTCTCAGACTCACAAAAATACAGAGAACACACCTCTCACTGAAGGCAGCCCAGCAGCAGGGGCTCAGCACGGCCGCAGGGAGCGAAGGCTGGAACAGCCTGAAGCCGAGACCGTGGCCAGGCCTGGGACAGTGGGTAGGAGCCTGAGCCTGAGCCGAGCCCCGCAGCCAGTCAGCAGTGGTTCTACAGCCTCCAGAACCTACACATCTACCAAGGCGTGAGGAATGGGAAGGGAGAGGGGCAGCTCCCACCACAGCGAAGCAGAGACCAGGCCAGCCCAAAACCGCAGCCATGGCCATGCTATGCCCCAGGGCAGCCTGGAGGAGCTGAGTCTCCCAAGCCGCAGAGTCTACTTCAAAGAAAATGTAAAGCACCTGCCTAAGGGATCTTCAAATCCTCAGAGACCGGTTAACGAAAGTGAAATTGTGAAAATTAATTTGGGGGGGGGGGTAAAGCAGTTTGGCCAATCTGACCCTGGGGAAAGGAAGCAGTGGGGGAAGGGAACTGCTGGAACCATGGAGGTGCCCACCAGGCTGCCTCAGAGTCCCTGGCCTGCGGACTCTGCTGTGGGGCTGAATCGATTGATCAGGGCCAAGTGCTCTTGCGTTGAGCGGCCTGGATCCGGATCGTGGTCTTGGGTGGTGGTCCTGGGGTGCACTTTCAGCAAGCCAAAGCTGGAGGGACTTGCAACACCCCCCTAATAACTCCAGCAGTTGGGAAAACCCCAGTGATTTGGAACAGAGCTTCCCCTCCTAGAAGCAGAGTTTCACAGACCTAAAAAAACCCAACCAATTAATTGACTAGACAACATGAGGAAGAGGAAGCAAAATAAAAACACCAATAACACTCTAGAATCCTTTTTTATGGATAAAAAGGGTCAAAGCATGGAACG
>CM053600.1:120504133-120531839 GCA_028646575.1 Pseudocheirus occidentalis | reverse complement strand
CATGAATATACTTTTTAAAAAATTCAAATGTACATAATACCCTGCTAATTTACATAAAATTGAGAGAGAACAGAATGACCCTAATAAACATTCAATCTTGCCAGCACTTTTTCTGTTTTATGCGCTGTTCATTTGTCTATTTAGTCTAGGGTCTACACTTTTCCATTCACTTTCCTGATGAAAAACATAATTAGCAAGTGTATAAATCATATATGCACACATATACATACACGTGTCTATATATGTTTATGCATGCATATACACACATCTACTATATTCTACAGAATACTTAAAGCATCACACCCCATGCGTTGTTTTTTTTTTGAAAATGCAAGTGAAACTATTTGAGTGTTCTTTGAGTGGTCAAAAAACATGAAATGACAGAGCACATTATGAGAGCAATGCTTATGCACACAAACAGCCCTGGGATTGTATCATTGAGTATCAACTGAAGGGATTAGGAGTATCTAATCTTGAAAAGAGAAGACTCAGAGTTCATAGTAATCACCTTCAAATATCTGAAGGGCTGACACATGGACAAGTGATTACATTTATTTGGCTTAATTTCGCAGAACAAAACTAGAGCAATGAAAGGAAGCTTTACATGTACAAATGTTGACAAAATATAAGAGGAAACTTCTTAGCAAATCGAGTTATTGAAATGAAATGGACTCCTTAAGGAAGTAGTGGTTTCCCTTAATTTTTAAACAAAGGCTGCAAGACAACTCATAATCAACATTGTATAGGAGATTTTCATTCAAGTATAGACAGATGAGAGTGATAGTTTCTTAGATCTTTAACTCCACTTCCATGATCCTTGGAAATATTTTATTTTCACAGCACTTTATTTGAAATAACTTTTTCACGCATTGCAGGCATCACAAAAGCCATGATCTTCCTATCCAAATGCTTGGTAATCTAAATACTTCAATATCCAATAGAAAGCCTTCTCTTACAAGAAGTCTCCTCGGTTGCCCTGGGTGACTTTAGCCATTCCTTTATTCTCCCTTTGGCCTACAGGCACATTTATCCTATTTTCATTTGTACTTAGTCATTTCTTTTTGGAAGCTTCCAGTCTGTTTTTATGTGTGTGCCTTACATCTCATCAATTACAAATGAAGCTGTAAAGGCAAAAACTCTATCATCTTTTCTATCTCCTCACTTCAACTGGTAGGATGATCAGCAGAAAGCAAGTATCCAAAAGAAATTGACTGACTTTCAGTGTTATTCCTTTCTTAGTCAGGTCTCACGTTATACAATATTCCTACCTGATTCCTGCCTCAACTGTATCCAATCTCTGATCCAACTTTACCAAGTTTTAAATTTCCAGAGACACTGCTTTAGAATATCTTTAAAAATATTACATTTACAGATGAAAAATTATCAAATCTATCACTCTCTCCCCCATACCCAAAGCCTATAGATTAAATCTCCAAGTCTACATAGTAGCATTTGAGGTTTTTCATAATTCCACCCTAGTCCATCTCTCTGATCATCTGATTTTTCATTATTCAATTACAAGAGCTTTCTGTTTTAGCTATACTATTTTATTTAAAGTTCCTTTAACATGCCTTTTAACTTTTCACCTCTACACACAGCTTATACAAATGGTCCCTTTCTTGAAATATCATCCCCTTTCACCTCCATCTAGCTAACATAGTCACTCAAGGCTAACCCAAAATCCATTTTGCTTCACCAATACAATTCCAAAAGTACTTCCTTCTCCTTTAAACACTAAGTGTGTATTCCCTTTATTTGGCATTCTTCACATACTACTTTCTGTTTTTAATTAACTGGCAGATGCTGTGTTACCTTCTCGGGGAGGCTGTAAAGTGCTTAGGGGACAGAGTTAGTGTCTTAACTGTTCTGTATCCTCACCATACATAGCACACTGACATGTGCATAGTCAACATTTAATAAATATTTTTTGAGATAGTTCTACTTTAGATTTTAAAATTCTGGAAAACTAAATATGCCTTTTTAAATATGATTTATATAATTTTAAAACTTTGCTTTCTGATGATTTCTAGAGAATAGAGAAAACAATGTAAGCTTCTTGAGGGAAGGTTATTATCAGCTCGTGTGAGGGACAGACAATAGTCTCTCGAACCTGGCAAAAGTGCCTGGAATGAACTCATCCCTAGTGCCTTAATAATAATTTATGTCTAAATTGTGTATGTGTAAAATTATAGCAAACATGTGGAATTGCTTATATATATACATATATATGTATATACATCTATACCCACATCAGTATATACACACATATGTACCTTTATACACAAACATATATGCATGTATGCATGTACAAATATGTAACCTTAATCCCAATACTTATTGTCTTAGGACTCTTTCCTCACTGGTGAAGATTAATGCCCAGTGGCAGTATAAGGGAAAAGGGAAGAGTTGGCAAAAGTGGGAGAGAGTTCATTCTCTCAGTTTTCACTGAATCACTCCGAGCTCTGTAATTGCTTTTGTTTCTGTATTTGAGAGAATCCCCTAGAGATCCACTCAATTAACAATATCTGAGGAAGCAGATAGATATATATAGATATATTTCTAGTCAGGCATACCCTCTGTCTGATGAGAGCATAATGACATCAAGCCCCAACCTTCTTAACCCTTCTAGCATGAACTAAAGTCTCCCTTAGACTTAGGGACTAGACTTTAAAGTCTAATGGGGTTGGGGGAAAATAGGCTAGAGAGGTCAGGTCTATGTCTCTGAGTCACACAACAATATTCCCATGCTGTATGTGGGTGACAGCCCTTGCTACATGTGGGGATATAATATATAATTATGTGTGTAAATTATTAACAATATAAATACTATATATTTAAATACATATACATGGAGTGACATACATCTAAATTAACATCTTAATATTATCCTAGATAAAAACATATCTCTTGACTGGAATTAGTCAAGTGGACAAAGGGAAGGGAAAAATGTTTTCTTTTGCAGATTTCTATTGCAGACTAATTATCTTTCCTATTGTTACCCAGCCATATCCCATTATTCTCTTTGCTAGTTTTGTCCCATATACCTGGAATGGATTGTCCTATCTTTTGCTATCAGAGTTGGCCTTTCCTTCAATGTCAGATTCAAAATTCACCATCTCATGGAGCCTTCCTTGATCCATGCCTAATGAAAGCAATCCCTTTAGGTTTCTCAAGGTTCTTTTGATTAAATCTTTTTTTTTTCTTGTTTGTCATTTCTTTGTTCCTTGTATTGTAGCTATCCGCATATAGGGTTTATTTCCCCCTCCTATTTAATTGTAAGTTCCTTGAGAGAAGAGTCTGTGTTTTATTTCATTTTCTCTGTCTTCAGCATGACCCCTTCCATGTATATGAAGGATATCAGTAGATAAATATATTAGCCAAAAACAGGGCTAGTCTTGAAGCAAAATTAAGGCATAATAATTGGGATAGCTCATGTGTTCTACAGTTATCATTCTAATACCAAGAGAAAAAGGATAAAATGAGATATTTATAAAGTCTTCTGCAAACCCTAAAGCACTATGCAAATTCTAGTTATTGCAAATGTCATAATATTTGTTCTTAGAAGGATCATCTCATCTAGGTAGGATCCTATGAGAACATAATTAATGAATGAGAATAAGAATGATACGGAATGAATAGCCAAGCATGGATGGTCTGCAACTGAGTCATCGAAGAGAATACCCATATTGAAGAGAAAAGTAATCAGTTTTAAGTATTATTGGCACCTACTCAAGTGCTTGTACATAGTCAGTATGTAAATGTTTATTAAAATGAATTGAATCAGTTAATCAACACTTGGTTGGTTAAAAACCTAATAATATTCCTCTTCTTGTTCTCTCGTAAGCTTTTTTTGAAATGTAATAGTGAGCAAGAAACTTCTACCAAGCATAGAGATCTTATAAGAGCAGAGTCTATAAACATTAAAAAATATATAATATATATGCATATATATCATGTATAAAAGTAATCAAGTTGGCTTAAATGATAGACAGTGTAGTCTAGTAGATAGCTGGTCTCCAGAAGCTTTCCCCAATTTTCCTTAATTTCAGCACCTTTTCTCAGCTGGTTATCTTGAATTTATCTTCTCTATATCTTGCGTGTATGTAGTTTACATGAGATTTTCCTTGTTAGATTGTGAGCTTCTGGACATCAAAGACTGTCTTTTGCCTTCCTTTGTATCCTGGATTGCGCTTAGCTAAGTACCTACCACATAGTAGGCACTTAATAAATATTAGTTGACTGTGACAGGACTCAGAGTTTGTTCTGTTCATGACCATTTTTAAAGCAATGATTTAAATCTTTCTGGACATCAGATACCTTCTTTATTTGTAAAATGGCAGCGCTAGAAAAGCTGACTTCTGCAGTCTAATTCTAGGATCTCACAATTTTATGTTACTCCCAAATTATTCTTATCAAAAACGCAGATGACACAATTATTTACAAAGGAATCAAAGTTAATTGGGCAGGCTGTAATATGAAGGAGAAATCAACACAATGGAATTTAACAAGGATGCATGAAAGTTCCTTCCTTTACTTTAAATTATTATTATTTTTAATAAATACAGGATGCAGGAGACCTAGTTTAAAAGTATTCATATAGAAAAGTATCTCAGAATTTTAGGTGACTATAAGCATAATGTGAGCTAATTATATTATATTACTGCTAAACAAACTGAAATACATTTTTTTAGCCCTATAAATGGAACTACAGTGGGGGGAAGGGGATAAGAGGGAGGATGATAGAAGGGAGGGCAGACTGGGGGAGAGGGTAGTTAGAAGCAAAGACTTTCAAAACGGACAGGGTAAAAGGAGAAAACAGAATAAATGGGGGGAAGGATAAGATGGAGGGAAATATAGTTAATCTTTCACAATATAAGTACTATGGAAATGTTTTGTGTAACTACAAATGTACAACCTATATTGAATTGCTTGTTTTCCCTGTGAGGGGTATGTGGGGGTTGAGGAGGGAAAAAAGGAAAGAATCTGGAAATCAAAACATTAAAAATAAATTTCAAAAATTGTTTTTACATGCAACTGGGAAATAAGATATAAAGACAATAGGGTATAGAATTCCTTCTTGCCCTACAAGAAAGTAAAGGAGAGGGATGGGAGAGGACATAAGAGAGAACAGATTGGGGGAAGAGGTATTTAGTATGCTTGCTATCTTGGTGTGGGGGGTAGGGGAGAGACAGGAGGAAAATTTGTAACTCAAAATCTTGTGGAAGTGAATGTTGAAAACTAAAAAATAAACAAATTTATTTTAAAATAAAAATAAATGGAACTACAGCAGCCAGATCACAAGAAATAACAATTTGGAATGTCTTCTTAAATGTGATGCACCATATTTTAAGGATACCAACATGCTACAGTTTAGAATTAAGAAGTGGTTGAGATGCTGAGAAAAATATCATATGAGAAGTAACTGAAGGAAGAGAAACTAATGATCCCTTAGAAATAATATTCATATAGAAGTAGTTGAAGGAATAGGAGTTAAGGATATACAAAGGGGAAACATAGGTTTGTGATACTATTTTAAAAAGTACTTCGCTTTCTGAGCCTATTGTTTTCTTGTTCTTCAACTCCATAAATCATGCATATCCCATAAAAATTTGCATCTCAGTAGAGGCTGAGAGCATCCCTATATATATATATATATATATATATGCTTTATGGTGTAATTTATACAAATATGCCCAACATGTATGTGTATATTGGTGTGTATACATAATATTTATATGTATATTTCTGTAGATACATATATTTTCATATACTGTTTCAAATAATTCCATTTTCTCTAAGACGCTTCCATTTCATGAGGAGTTAGTGACTGATTAAAAATGACATATTAATAATGTCTCAAGGCTTTATATACTACTACAAAATTCATTGCCAAATTTGATGAGTAAATATATAATGAAATATAGTCACGATGGGTCTATAACTTGAGTTTAATATTAAGGGGCACATATCCATAAATTACACTTGAGACTTCAAATATTACTCAATAATAACAACCATATTACATGGAATTCACTGAAAAGCTATTTATTTTCCCTGGTTCAACCTATGTGATATTTTTCCTTACCAGCAATTGATAGTTAGTACTTACAAAGGATAGACAAAGACCATCAGCCTAGCCCAGCCTAATTTCCTGGTACAATATGTAAAACCCAAGAAATTACTACTTAGAAGAGTTTTCAGAAGCAAGTATATTATCTCTAAAAGTTTAGGGACACATTTTCATGTGAATTGCAACTAATGAAAATCCTTTGTAGTCATTATACCACAAGAGGGGGAAAAAGCAAGTGATAAAAATTATTAACAAAAACATATTCAGCATCAATAACACACATTGTAGTTTTCTTTATTTAAAGAAAAATACTGGAGTGTTGTTTTTCACCATTTTTCTCAAGGCAGAAAGCAGGAGCGATGTACACTATTATTCTTTTCCTCCTCCTACCTTCCCACAAAATCGAGGTTATTTGCAAAAGATCAATAGAGCCATTATAAAATTTGTTTGCTATAATTAAGGAGGTAGGAGTCTTTTATTTTTGTTCACTAGGCCGTATTAAGAGACAAACAAGCTCTGGAGCTAATTGTGTATTCTCTCTACTACATGTATGAGAGTAGGTCTCATTTTTTTTAAGATTGCTTTTGTTAAAACTCCCACAAAATGAGCTATTCTTATCCATTTCAAAAAGCTAAGGATATCCCTATCACCAAAATTTGCCAGATATTTAAATTTCCTTCTTCTAGAGCACTAATAAAAATGATAATATACACATATTACTAATACAATCATTATTCCAAACATAGTGTTCAAAAATGTATCTGTGTGCCCTCAATGACATGAGGAAAATATATAAGATTCATTAATACCAATATCCAAAATAAGTTACCTGAAAAAAGTTTTTTAATTGAGAATTTCAAGAGAAAGCAAGAGAGACCTTTAGCATGTCAGATGGAATTCCCTGTGGTGAACTGCCTGGAAAGAACTGACAAAGAGTCTCACAGGATGATCAGGCATGCATGGTTTGCCATTTGCACTGTTACAGGGAGAGAATACCCAAATTGATGTGATCACAAACTCATATGAATATCTAGTAAAATCATCACATACTAATATATCACTTTGAGGCTTGCAAAGCACTTTTCTATAAGACAGGTTATCTAAGTATCATTATGTCTCTTTTACACATTAGGCAAGGGAAGATTGGAGTGCTGAAATGACTTGCCCAAAGTCACCCAGGCAATGAGTAGCAGAAGAAAGACTCCACATGACCCAGGTCCTCTGTCTACAAGTCACTGGACTGCATCCCACTTTTCACTAAATTGCAGCATACAAACAACGCTGTAGTATACGGGGCTACCCTGGTTTGCAAAATCAATGTGTTCCCTCAAATTTATTTGTAAATTCAATCACATTTGTTTTGTGAAATGAAATATATCTTAATATGTTTCCATTTTAAAGCTATTGACTAGAATTATTCCTTTTAAAGGAATTTAAAGCTAGATTTAGCCTGAGCTATTTGATCTGAAAAACAACTAAACCCACACAAACCACATGTTTATTCTCATCCCATTTCACTATGAGCCACATAAACAATTAAAACAGAATAGGAAAAAAGCCTTCCATGACTCTTGAGGTTATCCTAGCCTCAAAGAAACTATACACTGATAGAATTCTTAAAGACATTGTTAACAGCACACTTTGGGCTCTTCTTAAAAAGTTCACAAAATAGGCCCTTTCCTTTTCTCAAACTATTCTCTTATATATTCTTTTTTTTTTTTGGAGGGCAATTGGGGTTAAGTGACTTGTCCAAGATCACACAGCTAGGTTTTTTTTTGTGTGTGTGTCAAGTATCTGAGGCCAGATTTGAACTCAGGGACTCCTGACTCCAGGGCTGGTGCTCTATTCACTGCGCCACCTAGCCACCACCTAGCCGCCCCCTCTCTTATATATTCTTGATCTGACATTTTCTCAGCTTAAATGGAGCTGTGATTGAGTCAAATTCCCAAACCTGTGTCCTTCATATGCAACTTTTTTTTAAAGATACAAGAGAATGAGTCAATTGAATAGGTTGGTTTTCTCTTTTCTTCCTGATAGTTAAATTCCTCAAATGAGTGAGTACTTTCTCCATTTCCTCAGCACCCATTTTGTGTCTTTATTTTTATTTCCCTTTACAAGTAACACTGTTGGGGTTTTGTTTTGTTTTTCAACTCTTTCTGGAAAACAGTGCTACTTTCACTCACCCTTACTCTGCAGCCTTTGACCTGGTATCATATAGGATGAAGACCAGTGAGACGTTTAATTGATAATGTCAAGTCAAAATAAGAGTAGCAAAATCTTACATTTTTTTTTCTGTTTTACTTACCAAAGAAAATGATCTCTGCACTAGAAGAAATCTAGAGGAAAAGGTTAATGTGTAGATCAAGCAAAAGATAATTAGGAAAATGGAAAAAAAATAGCCATTGGAAATCTATCTGCCCTTGATGAGTTCAAGTCATCAGGGCTGGATGATCTTTATCTTCGAGTACTAAAAAAATGTTAAATAACACTATTGAGCTACTACTATCAGTAATCTCTGAAACACGGGGGAAAAAGAGAGGTGTTCCAAGACTAAAAAAGGGCAAATATTACAATTTTCAAAAAAGCCTGGGTGGGGCAGGGTGATAGGAAGAGAAGGAATCATATTAGATTAATCTAATTTCTATTTTGGACAGGTTTCATAGGCTAGTGGATCAGGGAAACATTGCAGATACAATTTATCTAGATTTTCACAGAGCATATAACAAAATCCACTACATCACATTATCCTCCTTGGCTAAATCAGTGGAGGGGAGAGTGAAGAGAAAGACGTATCAAATTCTCTCCAGCATTTCTACATTAATGCTTCTTTTTTGACTGCATTATCAATCAACATCAGGCCAGCCAGACTTAATAAAGCAGCCAATTAAAACCACTTATGACTGTCCTGCTAGAGACTGACAGTCAAGTTAGTCAGTGGTATTGGTAGAAGGTGGGAGAGGAAGTGAGTCCCCTCCCTTACATCTTAATGTTTTCCAGAAATATTTATGAGACCTCTTTAGCTTAAAAAATTTATATGCAACGTTGGTATAAAATATAGGTAAGTAAAAATGTTGGCCTCCATCTTAGTCAACAAATTAACTGCATGGCACACACTATTCCTCATTTCAACTAGTTTCACCACAGGTTCATTTTAGTTCATTGACTCTCAGCACCGGACATTACCTCAGAGGTGTAGAAATTCTCTCTGCGTCATCCTAAACAAGCCTCTGCTTGAAGACCCCCACTGGTAGGTAATAAACTAAGTTAAAATAGTGTTGGATTTGCAGCCAAAGACCCGAGTTCTAACTCCAATGTTCCTTTACCTACCCCATGAATTTGGGAAAGTTATTTAACCTCTCTAAGGTTTCAGTTTCTTCATCCATAAAATGAGGAGTTTGAAACATATTACCTCAAAGAGCCTTTCCAAATCTCCCTCTATAATTTTATGAACTCCAAATCAGTCAATTCATTTAACTTTTAAATGACTCTAATTATTTTGAAGCTTTGTGAGCTTCCATCCATCATTCATAGTTCTGCCCTTTGGGCTCATTTAGGGAAAGTATAATTCCTCGTCCATGGGGCAACTCTTGAAACACTAGAAGAAAGATGTCTTATTTATCCTAAGTTTTCTTTCTTTCCAACTAAAAATATACTTAATTTCTTTAAGTGATCTTTATTTCTCAGTTTGTCAACATTCTTCCTAAACTTTGATGTCTGGAACAAGATATGACAGATGGCTCTGAAGGAGATGGAGAGAGCCAGGCTAGCCATTCTTTTTAGCCCAAACCTTACTCATTTCAGTTCCTATCTGGTTCCCTCCAGGTGCAATCTTCTCCCTTCCCACCCCATCTAGATTAACAGTATTTGCCTAAACCTTATGTTATCTCTAAGGTAAAAAATGCCTGATAGAGAGCCAGTCATTCTATATACCAATCATTTTAATTTCCTCTCCTCTAATTTCTCTAATATAAAACTCTGGTCTATACCTACCTTCCGTACATATTCTATATTTTACTATTATGCTAATATTATACATCTATATACTGTTTCCTCTATCAGACGTAAGACAAGGGTTTTACTCCACATATTCATAGAATGTAGTACTGTATCATATAAAAATGATGTTTTAAAAATTCTTAATTGATGACAACTGTATAAAATGAGAGCTGCAGAGTCAATGATTCCAGTTACGACTGATAATAAAAATATTCTTTCCAAAAAATACTTTTGATGATGAACTTAGCAGGTATGGAATGTAAGCCTTATCGACACAGACAAGTACATTGAGGGTTAGAGAAATTAAGTGGCATTTCCAGGGTCATACAATTTATATAAGATGTGTGGCCTAAGATGACCTATTTTTCCCAACTCTAGGAGAATGTCAATTATCTGACTCTAAACATTAAGTTGACATTATTGATACTGCTCAACTAACCATCACTAGGGAATGTTCTTTTGTCTTTGCATCGGTAGTGATGAACCAGGGCACATTTTCCATTCACCTTTTCTCTGTGTGCATTAACAACATGGCAGTGGAGGGAGCAGGAGCTAGGGGACAGTAGCATTTATTAAGAATTTAGTATGTGGGGGCGGCTTAGGTGGCGCAGTGAATAGAGCACCGGCCCTGGAGTCAGGAGTACCTGAGTTCAAATCCGGCCTCAGACACTTAACACAAAAAGCTAGCTGTGTGACCTTGGGCAAGTCACTTAACCCCAACTGCCCTCCAAAAAGCAAAAAAAAAAAAAGAATTTAGTATGTGTCAGTTACTATGTGAGCATTTTACAAATACTATCTCAAAGACTTACAATGGGCCTAGTCTGGGCAAATGGTTCAACCTGTAGCCATGAAGCAGAAAAGCTAAATGGTCCATATGGAATTTAGTAGATGTAGAAGCTGATTTTATTTAGATGACCAATATGAACGTAGAGCATTATAACAATCAGTTCATAGTCTTCCAAGAAAATTCAATAAGACTAAATTAAATAGATGAAATGATTCATTTTTCCTTATTTTATATTTTTGTAAGTAAAAAATTATAAGGCAGTTTCAGAGAATAAGAGTACCATTCAGGGTAATTTTCTACCTTAGGGAATACAAAATTATACCACTGTGTCCTCAAAGGTTGAAACAAAGTTGTTGTTGTTGTTGTTGTTCTTAAACTGGAAAGATTTAGTCAAATAACTAAACACAGATCAGGGTAAATCCACAGGTACTAAATTAAGCTTTTATCAGTATAATAGGCAGCTCGTACTAGACATTATGGCTTCTTTCTTTCTTTTTTTTTTTTTTTTTAAAGAATCCCATTCCCTTTTCTCAATTTTTTAAATGTTTTCTATCCTGAACAAAATGAGGTTCTCAATATTTCCTTATTTGTACAATATAACTGAAAGCTCAGCTGCCATCTAGAGTAACCAATAAATAGTTTTCTATAAATTTGCCATGGCTTAAATTATAATTCTGAGCATCCTGTGCCTCCAACATGTTTTAGTGGCTATAAAGGTCTTGAAATTCTATACACTGTCCATTTGGCATAAGACCTTCTTCAATTCAATTCCCTTCAGGCTTTTCAAAGGAGACCTTATAAGTACTTGCCTTAAAATTCCTAAACTATTCAGGAACAGACCTCCATAATGAAATAAAGCTTTCAGATTTTGAAAGAGTTGACTTTACTCTTTTCACTGAGGTAAATATTTGTCAGCACTATGTTTAAAATAAAAAAGAAGGGAGAGAAAATAGTCTTTTGCATTTCTGTAGAATTCTTGGTAATCCAATTAAGAACTGAACAACAGCACCCTCTGTGAAAGTAACTCAGCAGGTTCCCTCTGGATGTGCAATGATAACACAAGCTAGAACAGACCTGCATGAATTGAACACACATTCAGTACCAAAGGAACCTTACAGAGGTAATGGGTGAGTGATGCAACCTTGCTTAAGGAAAAGAAAAAAAAAAATTAGTGTATTCTCCCAAGTCCAACTGCTAAAGCCATTCACATTCAATTACTACCCAGCTTTCTATCTTAATATAGCCATGCCGGATGCAATTTCAAGTCATTACTCACCAAGCAAAAGCAATGCAAAACCACTTTTATGAGGACCACAAATTTTAGCAGCTTCTGTGCACATTACTACACTCCCCTTTAAATGGTTCATGGCTGCTATATTAGAATTTTATTCACCTCTTTTGACCTAGTTGCTATGGGCATGCATTGAAATAAAACTCCTTTCAAAGTATCCTTCAAACACTAATGGCATATACCTTGCTCTTTCTCCATTGGTCCTTTCCCTGTATTATTACCTTACTGTAAATCCATTTCACAAGAGCAAAAAATGCATTGAAAGGTTTTAAATTACAAAAGGATAACCTATTGTATTGCTTGGGCAAGGCTACATTAAAGGCCAATGTGCTTTACAGCCTGAACCTTAATGTTGCATTTTAAATAAATGGACACAGGAAATAGAGGCATTTGGAACTTCCCAAGCAGTTAAACACAAATACTAACTTTGATACAATTACTTGCCAAGATAAAAGAATAGATATTTTCATTAACAGAGTATATCAAGGGTATTCATGCTGCGTGTGTGTGTGTTTTACCTAAATTGCATGCTCACACACACACACACACACTTTTAATAACCAAAAATCAACTTCCTTTACATCCCGAAGGGGACTGAGAACTGAAAACCACAATTTCCCCCAAACAATTCTGAACCAATATCTTTCTATTAAATTGACTAAAGATCTCTGAAAAGCAACTGAACATAATACAGATAACTGGAGCATCTGAGTTATGTGCCTGGGTAGTGCTCTTATGAGGGGAAAGTATTTTCTCATTGATTTGAAATGATTAGGGATAAGGAAAATGATCAATTGCCTTTGTTGCTTTTCCAATTGTTTCTCATCTGCCCTAAAGGTAAATAAAGCTTAGCAATAGAGGAGACCATGCATTTTCTCAGCAGACAGTTTCCAGAGGATTCTCAAGGAGACCTACATACTAAGAAGTGAGACTAATGTGAAAAGAAAACAATGTCATGGATTGATAGGGACATCCAAAACAGAGTAGGACAATGGGACAAGCAGGGTGGGAGGCGGGGTGGGAGACAGAGTTCTAAACTTAGCATGGACACATTTATCACTACAAAGGCAGGGAACAGACTAGATAAGACCCAACGGGGATAGATTCATATTTTCATGAAGTCCTATATGGATTGAGAATGGTGTTTGTGTCTACAACATCACTCTCCCCATTGCCCGGTGTACAGTCAGAATGCAGATACTTCACTAATTATTCCTTGAGGAAGCAACAAAGAAAGTGTTGTAGCTGTTTTAAGGAAAGAACTATTGCAGATTCTGTTCTCATAATGGATGGAGGCTTGACACAATTTAATGGTATGAAGAAGATATTTATCATCTCAGCACACCCAGGAAACACTCTGAACCTATAAAGTACAAATCAGTTTCAGTTGTGCATGAGGGGAGTGAACCTCCACAGACTGCCCCTTCCCCTCCAAAAAAGCAGTGATCAATATGATTTATTTAATTTCTGGGATTTGAAAAATGAAAAAAAAAATAACTGAACTGTGAATAACCACCAACACCAAGCAACAGGACAATATTTCAGATTGCAAGGGCAGGTACCACAAGCTAAGAGATCTTTAGAATAACTTTTACTACCCACTCCCCCAGTCATCCTATATTTCAGTTTTAAGGGGAAAAAATAGCAAGCTAAAGTAAATCAGCTAATCGCTAACAAAACAAAGCAGGCAATAACTACAAAGGCTCAGAATGTCTTAAAGTGAATTTCAGTTTTAAGTCTCTATCACTTGTTTGAACACTGCCTCTTTGAGGTAAGTTCAAGAAAAGGTTCAGTGACATAGTACTTCCAAGCACCCTGAAAGAGATCCTAAAGTCTAGTTTTCCAAGAACTCAAAGATTAATCTTGGACACTAAAGGGGAAAAAATAGTTTGGGCACTAAATGTGTCTTAGCACTAATACATTTGGTCTAGTAATAACTTTGGAAAGGAAGAAAAAGGGAAGACATATACACATACATATATACATATATATGTATCTACAGATATAAGAAAATATATCTAAGTAATATATAATATGAATCACTAGGAAATATAAATATATAAAAATTGGCATTCCATGTTTGAAATTTAATTTTTATGTAAAATTTAACTAGATGAAACTTTGAGTTTAGTTTAAAATAGACAATTCTTTGTTAAAAGAGGAAGTTAGGTAGTACACTAGACAAAGTGTTAGGCTTGACATTAGGCAAGATAAGATATAAAATCTGGTTTCAGACTCTATGACCATGGGCAAATCTGGCCTCAGATATTTACTAGCTGTGTGACTCTGGGCAAATCTTTTAAATCTCTGTTTGCCTGTTTTCTCATCTGTAAAATGGGGGAAATAACAGCCCCTACCTCACAGGATTGTTGTGAGGACCAAATTGTTTAGGGCATTTAATAAATGTTTGTTTTCTTCCTTTCTCCTAAATCAGAACAGTTGTTGCGTTTTGTCCTTTGTTCTCAAAGAGGACAGTGACATCTGGGAGATGATGATATTACTTGCAGCTGACTTTGATGTCAGTGAGGGAGGACTGTGCTAGGTCACCAGTCTCACTTTCTCCTCCAGAGCCGTCTGGTTCCACTGGCCAGATAGGTGCCTACTTGACTTGGGGTTTATTGGTTACATGTCTTTCTTAAAGACAAGCCTTAAATCTATTTCACTCTGGATCTCATAGACTGGACAATAGCTCCCTACCCGAGCACCACCAAATGGCTATTTTTTAGACCTTCCTGGCTGAGAGTGAATCTAAGTAGTAACTGTTTCTCTTTTGGCCAGAAACCATGAGGGTCTTCCCCTCCCACTATGATTTTTTTTAATTGAAGAGGCCATCCCTTTTTATTAAATGGGCCATTGCTTGACTCACTCCTTAAAGAAGCGTATTCTTTGAATGGGCATTACTTCACTCAAAGTGAGAACCTGAAATAGGAACAGTATGATATAATGGGAAGCAGTGGGAATTAGATGACTTGACTTCTAGTTCTGGTTTTACCACCAATGGCCTACAGTTTCTGCAACTCAAGGTGAAGTCTTTGTTAAATAACTTTTCTTAACACCTAGAAAGCAGGAAATTGTACTGAACAGTGTATCAGATTTATAATCAAGAAGATATAAGTTCAAGTTTTACTCTCTGATAAACACTGAAAATATGACCCTAAGCAGATCACCAAATGTTTAACTCTTTTCCCAAAACTCTCCATGAATATAAATCGTAGAACAGATATGCATTGGTTTAAGATTTAACTCTCAAAGTAAAATAAATAACAAACAAATACTACCAGGATAGCCAGGTTTTGCGAAGGCTGGAGTTTTGCTTGGCTTGTTTATTTTTGATAACTGTTCAAAGGGCAAGCTTGTACATACTGCTTTTTCTCAAAGTGAATCAACCCTTCTCTAATCAGAGTGGATGGCCGGAAGGTTGACACTTGACCGTTGGTTCAACTTATATTTCTTGTCCGTGTTGGACAACAAAGTTCAAGTAGTGATTTGTCGTTCTTATGATGTCTATATTTATTACTTTTCCTTTTGTAAGAAAAGAGAAACTTTCATATTATGAAATGGTTGATGGGGGTTGACATTAAGAAGATTTTTATTCTAGAAATGGAACTGATGCTTTGGATGGGTGTGTAGGGAGATTTTTCTGGTCTCTTTTAGTATTTAAACTCAAGGAGAAACAAACCACACTGCCCTTTGATGTAAGATCGCCATCCAGATTCTGAACCTTTCTAACTGAGAACTCTAAAAAAGCAAGGCTGCTGAGACAACCTTTTTGTGTAAAAAAAAAATCTATTTCCTATATTAAAGCACTATATCTCTTAAGAAACAGATCCTAAGCACATATGGGATACGTTCTCTTTCAAGATCACTAAAAACTTATCTTCTTACGGGTTTGTGGGGAAAATCCCTGAAGGGCCATGCACTTCTATAGCATCTGTGGACTAAGTCATTGCTAACAGAATCTATTCTTTGTATTACTTTTTTTGTTTTCAGGCACCAAACCAAGAGAACTTAAGACATAGAAAATGTACTGTTTATCTCCTTAAACCCCAGGTCAAATTCTAACCCTATAGGAAAGCAGGAGAAAACACAAAGGAATATGCAGTAGTTATAAAACAATCTGATATGAAAATTATTTGCAGATCACACCCCATCTTTGTCTTATTAGACATGCCTCTTGGGATGCTTTTTGTCTTTTATCGCAGCTTATTTAAGGAATATAATTCTATCTGTATTAACTAAAAGAGTTCACTGGCAAAACAAGGAATTGTAGGTTAGAGACAAAGAGAAAATAGAGAGGTAGAACAATACATATTGATAACTGACATTTATATAGTGCTTTAAGGTTTACAAAGTACTGGAGGTAGATTGTATTATTTAATCCTCACAATCAACAGACTAAAGTTCTACAAGTATTATTATCCCTTTTGCAGTGAGTAAACTGAGGTTAAAGAGGTTAAGTGGGCTGCCTACAGTCACATAGTAAATGTCAGGAGCAGGACTCTAACCCAGGGTTTTCCTGGTTTCAGACTAAGACTTTTGCCATAATTTCATGCTTTCATATAATCAAAATATTTCAGCTAGGAAGTTAATGAAACACTCAAGCAGTGCTTGGCCATTTTAGGGCTATGGATTGTTTTTTAGCGACTTCAGATTACTTTTCAGTGTGACAACATCGGATCACAAATTTAGAGATGGACAGAATCTTAGAGAATACTGAGGTCCAGAAAGGTTAAATGACAACTTGCCTAAGGTTACCAAAATACAGTGTGGGAGAATTGAAAGTTGAACCAAGAATCTAAATCCAGTGCCTTTCTACTTCACCATGATGCCATAATAGATTTCTTTCCCACAGAGAATAATGTGAAACAGATTTTATTACTTATTCAAGGACAAAGAGCAAAACTGCAAAATAAGCTAGGAAAAAATAATTTTTCCATAGGCTCATTCAAGTACTATAACTAATATAAAAGCCTCAATTAAGCTAAGTGGAGAGTTATGCAATTTTTCAATTAACTCTAGCTAGGGAGATGTAATTCAGGCCTCATTCTGATCTGTCAATAATAGGGTTACATAGCAAATTGGGCAGATAAACTGCCTCATCTATATAAACATAACAAGAAATATAGCCAAATACACACATAACTCAGGGAGACTAGTACTAAGCTAATTTTCTCTCTCGAAGATGGTTAGAAAAATTTCCACTAAGTCCCCAATGTCAACTTATTTCAAAATTACTTTAAGCATAAATTAAAAATCATGAGGTTGAAGATTTACTTAAGATAAACATATCCATTCACAAGATGGGTTATCACAAGATATCTTTCTCCTACCCATTTTAATTACATAAGTACCCTAAAATAAATTGCAATATAAGATTGGTACATAGTTTATGAGTATCTCCCCTCCCCTCCCAAATCCTAGAATTGGGAAGGACATTGGAAGTCATCCAGTCTAACCTTTAGCTGAAGCATTATTCTCTCCTATCCTGCCTCACCCCCACCATGACTACATACTTTATAGGAATCAAGAAGAATTTATTTAGTACTTCTTTTATGCCAGGCAGTACACTCAGTAATAGATACAATGACAAAGAATATTTGAACGCCCACTGTGAAGAGGCTTATATTCTAATGAAAACACTTTATAAGTGAGGAAAATGAAATGGGGGGGGGGAGAGAAGGACCTTGATGAAGGTCACCTGACTGGCTAGTAGACAACAGAAATGAACCTGGATTTGAATACTATCTGCTATTTACTCCCTATGTGACCTTAGGTAAACCAATGAACTTCCTTGGGCTTCAGTTGACACATCTGCAAAATGCTCAATTGTTTCTTAAGTCACTTACATCTCTAAATATATGATTTAATGATTCTATGAAATTAATCACTTAGCAACACAATCCTGCAATGACCAGGCAAATTCACAGTTTTACTTGTTACTGTTTGCTTTCTTTTTTCCTTTCCCAGAGGTAAAAGGTAGATAGTATTTTGTATTTTCTTAATTTCCTTTGAGAGAACTGAGGCACATAAAAATTTAATGGCTTCTTTAAGACCATGCTCTAGGTTCACCTATAACAGCTCATTGCAAAAATATGAATGCAAAAAAGAATAATTCCTGTGTTAGGATGCATGGTTTACAGCAACATTCAATCATGATGATTTTCCAGTTTTATTAGAAACAAAACAATAGGGGCAGCTAGGTGGTGCAGTGAATAGTGCACCGGCCCTGGAGTCAGGAGGACCTGAGTTCAAATCCGACCTCAGGCACTTAACACAAAACTAGCCATGTGACCATGGGCAAGTCACTTAACCCCAGCTGCCCTCCAAAAAAAAAAGCAAAAAAAAAAGAAACAAAACAATAACAACAACTTTTATTCCTGGAATGGGCAGAATGCAACATCTTAAGAAGAGGACACCCAATCATAGCTCATGTGGGGACCACAAATGATAACTGCCTGGTTAGTTCATTGCCTAAAAAGACAAGCAGCAGTTTTTATATTCAATACAGTTTCAACATTAAGTACTTCTTTGAGGGTCACTGGCTACTTTGTTTGACTTCTTAAGATAAGATAAAAAAGGGTCTATTTACATTTAAAATCACACTCTCCTTAATAAAATAAGGAATTTTTGCTGGAAACTAGGCAATTATAGATAACCAAAGTATCTGTCAATAGATATATATTTATAAAAACATACATAAATGTGCGTATGTATGTATGTAAATATTTGTGTGCATATATATATATATATATACATATATGTGTATCATAGTTTCATACCTTAGAATCGAGTCCTTTCTGTTTATCTCATAGCAGTCAGTTCTGTGAATGATTTAACTTAACTTTATGCTTATTAATATTCTATGTAGCTGCTCAAAATCCAGAGCTGTCATTCATGGCTTTTCTTGCTCACTGCCACACTCACCCACAATCCTAAGAGTTTACCAGGAAGTTAAAAAACAAACAGCTTTTCCACTGTATATTTCAATTCTTAGTTCAACAAAAGCTGAAAAGTCAGGTTCTTTAAAAAGACAAAAACAAGACAACTTTGTCATCATACATTCAATATTTATTTGATCATTAACTAACTATGAACCAAGACAAAAGATAACCAATTTTTTATATTCCTATTTAATCTAATAATCCTTCTTCAATAATATAACATTTGGGCTAGTTCTGCTTTGCCTAATCCCACTGGTTTTTTTCTGTTCACATAGTACTGCTTAGCAAGATGTGAATTTCCTTTTCTTACTCTTTACCTGCTCATTTACTAGGTTATGTAATGTCCAGACAGAAGACAGCAATAAATGAATTACTAGATCAGCAAGCCTTTATTATAAACCTCATTATGTTATATGCACAATGGTAGGCACTGGGGATAGAAACGCAAGTAATAAAACATCCGCTTTTTTCAAGGAATTTCGTCTATCAAAACAGGATATAAATAACATTTTCTCTTAAAAATAATCACCCTTAGCCACAGTCACCAAAAATGCATTGTGGGTAAAAAGGATATACTGCCTGTATCATGTGCCATTTGACTCATATTTTTTCCAAGTCATTTTGTTTCTTTCAAGCATCTCATTCCTGGGATAGTCTGAAGCAAATGACTAGCATGCCATACAATCTTGTGTTATTCTAGAAACATTTTGTCTTTTCTGAAACATGATAGTTAATTAGTTATTTGATTATCATAATCAGAAACACTAATCATTGCAACCTTGATGAAAATTCAGAGACTCTCCCAAGAGGGCTGTGGTCCAATAAATGTGTTGACGGGCTATTTGTTATTATGATGGTAGTGCATCATTATTCAAAGTAGAACAGGCTTACCAACAAGAAACGGTAAATAGTTTACATGCTAACCTAATATAAAAGAAAAAAAAACATGAAATCTATGGTAGACTATCTATAGAGGAAATTTCTCTATCCATTCAAAGTTCATAGCAAAATATAGGTAATATCTTTATAGACACACAGAAATAGCATTCTTAGATAATAGTTGCTTTTATTCATATCCAAAATTCTATCCTACCTTAGCCAGTGGTTCTCAACCTGGGGGTCACAACCCTGGGGGTCACAGGGGTCATCTAAGACCATCAGAAAACACATATTTCTGATGGTCTTAGGAGCCTAGACACCACTCCTCTATCCGTCTCCAGGAGAGTCTGCCCACATGCAGATATGCCCACATATGAGTATTATTAGGAAGGTTGAGAACCACTGCTTGGGGGAAAAAAATTTCACTGTTCTCTTTTTAAGACCTAGATAATAATTTATATATATTTTAAACTACAAAAAAATCTTAGTGATTCTCTGATTCAATTCATTCGTTTTATAAATTAGGAAAATTAGTCCCTATAAGTTCATAAAAATAAGTCCTATGTTGTCCAAATAAGCATAGCTAGTAGCAGATACAGTGGCTAGAACATAGTTGGTCCTTGTAAGAGATTTACTGATTCCCAGTCTAGCACTCTCTGTACTAAAGGACATTGAAAATACATTTAAGTTAATTTGAAATATACGACTTGTACTAGGTATATATGACAACAACAAAATGAACTAGAGGGATTGCCAGTGTATCAAGACCATGACTTATAAATTCTAATGAGGTACTTTCAGGTTTAATCACAGAGCTATATAGACCAGCTGTGGCTAACTGCACTCACCAAATCATGGTTGGTCTGAATCAGTCAGGGCATATGCAGAACCCATCTTCAGTGTGACAGGATACAAAGAGCACTGAGATACTTGAATACTTGACTGCTAGAATCACCTGTACTACTGAGTCACTGTGTCAGATTGGCACATCATTGACCCACCATGCACACCTCTTTTACAATAGGATAATGAGCTCAATGCTTTCCATTCATAGTATGCCTTATTCTGCGTAACAGAATTGGTGATCAAAACCTCTATCTTTCAAAGAAATGTACTGCCTGTATAAATTATCCTATGCATCCTTGAGAACAACATGACTTTAAAAAAAACACCTCCTTAGCCACCCTTTTAAGTACATGCCAAATATGGTTACTACAAAATACAATCATAGAACTAGTTCTAGAAAGACCTCAGTCCCTCTCTTCCAACTACCCCATTTTATAAATTACCAGGAGCAGGGAAATATTTTGTATCTTGAAATAGTTTATAGAAATCTACTTTATCTAAAGATATCTTATTGATGTTGAGCCCATTTGGGCATAGAGAGTCAGTTTTTTTAAGCTTCTAATCACAAAAAGTAGAAATAGAAATCTTTGTCTCCTATCTGCCAACAGCAGAAACTTGGAAGCTGAAGGAAAACTAATAAAAGTGGATCTTCAACAATGGATTTGAGTTCTAGGGGAGTAAAGAGAAAAATAACAGCATTCTCACTGTCGACAATCCTGAGTGCTCTTATCAGGACAACCTTAAAATACCTCAGCTCTAACATGAGTCCCCTTGAGAAAAAGGCTCAATGTATGCATATTTTACATGAGCCTAAACAAGTCTTGAATGATGAATTCCACTGTCTAACTGAGGTGGTTTACCTCAACATATAATTTCTTGTATTAATAACGTTCCCCATGGGAACTGAGTGATCTTCTATAAATACAATTACTTTATTCAATCAAAAAATTAAAGCAAGTATCATAACCTTGACAATCCATCATCTTTTCTTACTGAGAGTTCATCAAGTAGAGAAAAAAACACAAATACCTCATCCTTAATCCAAAAAAAATGTAAAAACTTGTGGTTTATATAACACGTATCTCTTCAAAATTATTTAGCATCTTATGTTCTAAATTGAGACTTTTTGAAGAGTCCTAATTTTCTGAGCAAAAATAGCTTTTTTAAAAAACTAAACCAAAGTACCTCCCAAATAATCTCTTCAAAATGTTTCTATCATTTTTTTTAAAAAGTATGTTACTTGTTAATTTGTTACAAAGCACAGTAGAGCTTTGATCTCCTTGAGAATATATGCCTTAGGACCACCCTGGAGGAAAAATATCCTCATAGTAAGGTCTCAATAAATCAATCAATCAAGAACTATTACTTTTATCATATACTCTTTGCTAAGCATGATGCTAAGCCTAGGAAAAACAAAGGAAAAAAAAGAAAGTTCTTGCCAAACATGAAATTTGGTCTAAAAGATAACTCTAACCACTAATTATATTGAATACTATTAAACCCAGGCCTACATTCCAATGTATTTAATGAACACCTGAAGCTTCTGTAGCACTATATTAGTACTTGGGGCAGGTAGGTGATGGAGTAGATAAGTTGCTGGGCATAGCGTCGGGAAGATTCACCTTCCTCAAATACTTACTAGCAGTATGATGCTGGGCAAGTCACTTAACTCTGTTAACTTCCATTTCCTCATCTATAAAATGAGCTGGAGAAAGAAAAGGCAAACCATGCCAGCATTTTTGCCAAGAAAACTCCAAATGGTATTATAAAGAGTCAGCCACAGCTGAACAACAACATCTGAGTATTCTGGGCATAGGTATATAGTAAATAATAGTTATAGATCGTGCCTGCAAAGTTCTTTAAATTTGGTGGGTAAAAAGAGGAATAAAAATCCAAATAAGTTCAAATTAATCCAAAAAGTTAAGTAAGGCTGAGCACTATATTGGCCAATGAGAACACATGTAGAAAGAGGGCTTATAGCTATGGTTTGTAAAATGGAAGAATGTTAGAAAATAGAAAAGACAGATTCAACACATTTACTTAGGATAGTCTTTGCAGAAGTTCAAAAGCAAGAGGTAAAAGAAAAAATATATAGTTATCAAGATGACAAAATTGGTTATCCTAAACACTTTGCACATAGGAGGTACTTATGAAAGGTTTGTTGAATTGTAGGGAATGACTGAGTATATATCAAGAGATGAGAACAGAAAAAATAGGAAAGAGCATGAAATAAAATTTTAGATGACCCAGAGGTTTATGAGAAATGCATGGTGGTCATTAATGAGTTGTAGTTTATTACTAACCATTACTAAGCACAGGAAGTGATATGAAAGGTATCATGAAGAAGAAAACCATAAAATAATGGGTACATCAGGCAATTAGAACAAAGAATGACAGGTAGATATTTGAAGTGTTTTAACAGTAGCCAGATAATATTTTAAAATCTAGTAAGTAAGGCACCCTATGATAGGAGAACATGATCTGGTTTATATAAGATGTGAAGGCGTAGAGGAATTATGAGCTGCACCACTGAAGGAAGTACAAACATAAATGACATCATAGTTCCATTAAAATATAGAAGAATAATTACAAGGTTCTCTCTTGACTACTCATTTTGATGCAGAGATAACTCTAGGATCTCAAAGACCATATATGCCATGCAAGCAAAAGTATGTGGAAGGAAGGCAGTAAGTTTCATCTCAACTACCATCTGAAGCTGCTGTATGAGGATGACTTGTCAAGTAATGGGAGAAACATTACCCTCACTAACTGGTAATTGGGTGATAAATTGTTGGGAATGGCAACCCAGGACAACAGATATTGAGGTTGAGAGAGATTTTTCAAAATACACAAAATAATACTAACATTTAAAATTAAAAAAATAATCATGATCTAAGGGTAGGTCTTTCCAACAATAAAGCCAACCAAAAAACTTTTGATTATACTTGGCAAAGCTTCAATAAGACCTGAACATTAATACTGAATAGTTTAAAACACATTCATATACCTTTCAGGAGTTAAAGTAAACATGAAAACTTATTTACATAAGAATAAGAAACATTTTAAAAGCATGATAAATATCCTTAGTGACACAACTAGTCTCATCATCCAAGGCTGCTATTACACTTCCAGGTCTGTCTAATTTGGCAAAATCTGAGGGAAAGAGCAGAAGAGATCTGCACGAGAGCAGAGTTACATGTAGTACTGAATAGAACTCTGACAACTCTTCACTGAGACCATAGAAAAGCAAGCAGGAAAATCACACACAAGTCAAAAAGCCTGAAATAATAATTAAATACTTCCTTTCTAATATTTAAATATCTGACATTTTATTTCAAATATGAAGAGGCTATTGGCTTATTGGAGAGTCACAATTTATTTTGGTTAAATCTCTTTTTTTTCCTTTGCTTTTGTTCCATCATAGTCCACTTAATAATACAGTATTTTCAAAATTAGCCTTTATCATATTGCAAACACTTTACATTAGGTTTAACCAGCAACCTGGGTGTGGTGTTGAGGAGATGAGAAAAGGAAGATAGATTGATTATAAGTGGTTAAAATGATACATAGATAAATTTATTGTGTTGGAAAGCAGTTGTTGCCTATATAAAAGCTATTGCTTAAAGCAAAGTGATGTTAATGTGTAACTGCATTTGCATTAAAATACAGACGCCACATATTTGGTTGAGAGCAGTATTTTTGCTATTTTGGTCATAAAAATAGATTCTGCTTACAAAATAGTTGTGAAGGGAAAGGTTGGTCCTTAACTTCTCAAGAGTGGATATGCTTTTTAGCTGATTCATAAGCTAGTCAAATCTGATGGAAGCAGGTTATTTCTTTTGGCTTTATGCAATAAAAATTGATCACCAATGAATGACATGCCAAACATTATACAAAATAAGGAATAAACCCCAATCCCTCTCTCATATTTGTTCCCTCAATGAAACTCACTCTGTGACTAAAATGCTAAAGTAAGTTGGAAAAAACGTTGAATTCCTGTTGTTTTTATGAAAGAATGTCATCTAAATAAGTTAATGCTCAATTTTTGGTTATTATATTGTTGAATTTTTCTTTCATTATGACCATCTCAAGATAACAGGTCATCTTTTTTTTTAAAGAAAGAAATTCAAACAAGACATTATATTCTTACGTAAGTTCTACATTAATTTGGGATCTTGGCAGACAATCTAGAAGCCTTTATTTTGACAAGGATAAAGGGTTAAAGAAATGAACACAATTTTAAAAGCTCATTGTGTTGCATAAGGTTGTCTTTTTTTTCCAAAGATCCTTTAGTAGGCTGAGTTTAGAAAGAAAATCAGGTCAAATATAACCTAAAAACCCTATTTGATTTCATAAGCTAACAACTCCTAAAATATTCCTTTTTCAAATATCTTTTTTTTTTGGTGTAAAGACAGAGGTTAGTATCCTAATTTCATCAGTAAAAATCTCTAAAAGCTAAGTTTAAATATTTGATAAGAAAATTATTTTTTAAAGGGATGTAAGTTATTCTTTGATTTAAAATTTTTTCACATGGTAACCCATGTAGCAGAATACAATAGACTGGTTTAAACCTATGTCATGACACTGTGCACCGTCATTTAACTCTTAAGTACATAGGAGCTATGTAGATCTATGTCAAATTTCTCTTCAGAGGAATTCTTAAATAAAATGCATTAAGTGGAAATATCTAGTATCATTTTTATGATTGGAAGAGGAACAAACTTGTCCTTTCAAATCCTTTCATTCTGGCATTTTCATTCAGATATCACAAAGACTGATAGTATTTTTCTGATATTTTCAGCTTCTTTCCTCCTACTGATAAAATGGTGAGTTCTTCCCTAAAAAAAAGAGAAAGCTGCCCTCCAGACCTGATTGGCCTTGGCTATACTAATGAAGCTTCTTAGTCCTCTACAGGCATGAAAAGTCCCAGCCACATGGAGTGTTAGTCCCTCTGACTTGGTGCACTTCTGAGGCTGCATGAATCAGCATGGGCTTCATGATATCCTGCCATGATGACCAAGTATATTTTGAAATATACATGAGAGGCTGCATCTACCAGCAACATAAATGCCTTTGTATCCCTGTCGCATATTCCTGATGTGTTAGGGTAAGGTAAATCTCCTTTTGTTAACTGCTTAATGACTTGATGATGCCTGATTTTGTCCCCAAATCAAAACCAGACTTCAATTTTTAAAGTTTTAATGAGTGTTGCCTCCAACATTCATCATCGTTAGCTATTGTGCTTTTATTAATAAATTTAAAAACAATAAATGTGCCCTACTTTAGAGCAATCAAATCAACAATTTGGAAGTTGAATGCTGAAATGGATAAATGTCTTGGACAAAAAAAGAGATTGATTCCCATTTCCATAAATATATAAGGCCATAAAAATGTAGAATCAGAGATGAAATAGCTAATTATTTCTTTCCCAATTCATAAGTGACCTCGTTTTCTACCTTGTTTTTATACATTCTCTTTTTCCCTGGGAAGAGATAGTTGAATTTAATTGCTTCTGAACTGGAAAGAAAATGGACTCAATGAACTAATAGTTATTTTCCATTTCTAATTTGTATGATGCTATAAGAAATGTATGGCAGAAAAAAAGTAATGAAAGGAATTAATTTTGGCAATTCACCCAGAAATAACTTCCTTATAGTCACAAACTCACTGTGCATTCTGGCTTGAACAAGTTTGTTGGTGGACAAACACTGACAGTATCTTATGCTTGAAAAGTTTTGAATGTAATTGTCTGTCAATGATATGATGATTTATAATGCAATCAGGTCCTATTTCTGCTCCTGCAGATAACTCTAATTTGCCACTATTGTATTAGATATGATGAACTTGACAGTCATTCTCAATTTTCCAGTTTGGCTCACATTCAGGCATGAGAGCCAATCACAATGTATTTCCTTCCTGTTCACCTTAGATTAAATAATAAAGCTCTTTGGAATATCTATAGTTATAGTATTATGTTATTTTAATCAGCAAAAGTTTTCAATGAGCAATAATCCAACAACTAGATTTACTTCTTGTTTCTTAAGAGCTACAATATTACATTAACATTTTTTTTGGCAGGATATGGGGACAGGAGACTTGTTATTCAGGCTGGAAATATAGGGGTCAACAGGCATTCACAGACCTGATTCCATTACTGATGAACAAGAAAGTTTTTTTAACCTTGTTTCTGAACTGAGTTGGTTTGAACAAGATTGATATGTGTCCCCTTGTTCCTGGGAGCCACTCATACTGGTGCCAGTTTAGCATGGACACACTATTGACTTTAGTCCTGCTACAGCTCTGAATTTCCAAGCTCTAAAGATCCATCAGCCTCAGCCTCCCTAGTAGGAGATATTACAGGCTACACCTAGCTACCATAACTTTCCATAATAGTAAGGAATCTTCCTCCATCCCATCTCATTCATAATGCCCAGCTTTTTTCTATATATTCTTTAATAATTTTCTGATTCCTTTCTGCCGGCTCCGCCATATTCCAGTGAGTTGCCAAAATGACGAACACAAAAAGGAAAAAGGAGAGGGACGCGTTATATATTTTCTAGGTCCTTTCGAAAACATGGTGTTGCCCCTTTGGCTACATATATGCGAATATATAAGAAAGGTGATATTGTAGATATCAAGGGTATGGGCACAGTTCAGCAAGGAATGCCCCACAAATGTTACTATGGCAAGACTGGATGGGTCTATAATGTTACTCAGCATGCTGTAGGCATTGTTGTAAACAAACAGGTTAAGGGCAAGATTCTAGCCAAGAGAATTAATGTGCGTATTGAGCATATTAAGCATTCCAAGAGCAGGGATAGCTTCCTGAAGCAGGTAAAGGAAAATGATCAGAAGAAGAAGGAAGCTAAAGAAAAAGGCACTTGGGTTCAGCTGAA
>CM053600.1:120469067-120503633 GCA_028646575.1 Pseudocheirus occidentalis | reverse complement strand
AAATAATAAATTGACAATAGGATACAGATCTGTATATACTATGCATGTTTTGAGTTATATATAACTAGCTCGTACATAACTCTAGCACAGTGTAGTATGGCAATGAGAACCATCTTTGTATGTACCTCCTATGTGGTACAATATTTATGTCTAGTATAACATTTATATGAGTTTACAACATACATTGATATATCATTTTGTTTTCATTGTGTAGCAATGCCTGGCACATAGTAAGCAATTAGGAAATAGGTTTTGACTGATTGGTTATGTGCAGATTATTAATGGACATTTGGAAACTGGAAAAAAAAAGCCCCATTGTTCAACACAAATGAGAAGGCAGCATGAAGGGCATTAGACAGAAGTCTGAAGACCTGGGTTGAAGCATTGGTTCTGCTTTTAGTAAATGGGTGTGTGATCTTAAACAAGTTATAGCCTTTCTAATCTCAGTTTCCAAATCTGTACAACAGTGAAAATGGACTGGATCACTGAATTCTAAATTTAGCATTATGGTATTCTTTTGAGTGCTGCTGTTAACTATTTTATATTTGAGTAGAGACATCCCATTTCTTATTCTATAGATGTGCTTCTACTTTCTTGCTCCATCCATTATCAATGGATTCCCATTTCCTGTGTAATAGAATTCAAACAGAGATTGTCATTCAAGCCCTGTAAACAACCTGGTTACAACCTATTTGTATAATAATGGCAATTCTTTATTTAGCACTTAATGGTTAAAAATAGCTTTTTAATACAGTAACTTATCCAATTCTCACAGAAAGGTAGAATATGTACTGTTACCTCCACCATATTACAGATAAGGAAATAGGTACAAAGAAAAGGTAAATAATTAGCTTCATCTCCAACCACTCTCCTAGAAAGACTCTACACAATGAAATTTAATTGCTCAATGTGCCCTAAATATATCCTGTTTATGTTCACTTTGACTCATGACATTCTCTCCATCTGGAATACTCTTCTGCTCTTCTCCCTCCACATCTATGCCTATCAAAATCCTACCAAGGTCCACAGGGCCCAGCTCAAATTCTAATTTTTTTTTTTCATTTAGTCAGATTTCCCCCAAATGGGGGATGATCTCTAGTTAAACTGAGTCCTCACTGCATTTCATTTTTAAATTTTATCTTATTCTATTTCTTTCTTTTTTTGGAGAAAGAAGATGATCTTTAATTCTGCTTTATGGCAATGCATTATAATGGCAGGAGGAACTCACAGGACTTAGTGCCAAGAGACAGGATTCAAATTCTACTTCTAATGTTTACTATTTGTGAGTTCACAGACAAGGCACAATTTCTATGGATCTCAGGTTCCACATTTGTAACAATGAGGATAATAATACTCAAAATGCCTGTTTCTGAGGGTCAAATGAAATATTATATGCCAAGTGTTTTACACACCATGAAATGCTAGATAGACACGAGCTATTATTGTCATCACTGTAGCAGTGAAAACAAGGTGTTAAGGTGAAGACCATCAAGCTAGGCTTTTTCTCTGACATATGAAGCCTTTGTGTAAATTGATTGAACCTACAAAAAACACTTAGTCTCACCATTATTCCATGCTACACAAACTATCTGTTGTTAAAGATGAGGCATATGGGTGGAAGGAGGACATAGGAGATGGGAAGCCTGGTGTTTCATAGAACAGGAAAAAAGAAGTTAAATTACTGAAAGAGACAAAAGAGAAAGTAAATTAAAGATCAGATCCAGTGGCAGCCACATTCATAGGAATACTATTATTGTCAGATTTTAGATTTCTTTTAAACTCAACTTGTATCAGCTAATTAGGCAACACAACTCAGTAAAAATCTTAGGGAATCTTAGCAAGGGTTACCTTTCTCAGTAGGCTGGAAGAGTGAGGGAGAAGCTGAAACTACATTACATTTCCCAAAGGTCCTAGGAGAAGAGAAAGAGAAGGAAACTCTGGAGGAAGAATAGGATGGGACAGAAAGAAAGAACAGGCCAATTTTTTTAAACAGTGGAAGAGAAGAAAGAAATGATTGGAAATTCTTTCTGGGAATTGAAAGTTGCCTTTGGAATTTAAACCACCAAAACAGCCCACATCCCAGCAAGTCTCCTAGGTTGTTTGTTCTAATAGCCACAAAAGACTGCCCTTTGTGCAGTTCATTCTAATTCAACAATAACAGTGTTCCCATTTTATTACTGTTTTCGAACATATGGTACACTAAACATTTGATTTACAAATAAAAAGTAAAATAAACAATACTATGCATCCCCTCCATATATTTTACAATCCATTCCTATCTTAATGAGGACTGAGCACAAGTTAAGAATGCCAATGTTCCATCAAGATCGTCCAACTGAGATTCTACCAGCATTTAAAATGCACTGGGGAAGCTCGTTCCTTAAAGAATTCATCTCAAAGTAGATGCTTTCATGCTGAAAAGAGATCATTCACTATGAATAATCTCTGTCTATTTTATCTGGCTTATGCTATTTGTATTTTAAAATCAAGGGTCTTAAAATTAGTTATATGTATATGGGAAATGGGAAAAGAAAAGAGGGAGGGAAATAAAATACTAAACTTTAGAAGCGATGCACAAGTAAAATTTACATGGCTTTTTAAAAAAGAAATACTGTTGGCTGCTTTACTTATATTATTTTTTAAATCTGTAGGGATTTGGATTAGTAGAAGGCAATATCCCACAGTGCAAACTGTCACATTGGAATACAGCCTACAACCTCTAATCCTTTTTTTTTTTTTAAAACTTACAGAGTAATAAAGCATCTGTGAACGAGTGGGAAAAACACACACATAAATTTTCTCTAAATCCATGTCAGTTTTCAGTAAATGCTCTCTAATGGTTAAGTAAAGACAAACCAAATTAAGAAGCATAGAAGTAAAAGATAATATGTAATGGCGGGACTGACCAACCAGACCCAAGTCCTTGGAGCGTGAGCAGTAGGCTTTGGCTGCTGTAATCCTGCTTTAGGGTTTGGTGAGTTTATTCCTGGAAGTCTGTCATGACAAGCAACAGACAACACCACCCTGAACTTCAGAGCATGCACAGGTATTTCAATTTTCCTCTTGAAATCCTAGACTATGAAGGGAACCCTTTTATTTGGCTGCTGAATCAGAACTGAATATGCACACAAAAGGCACTAAAAAGACAAATCAAGTTACTCTTCATTGGAAGTACCATTACACACTTCCAGAGAATAGCTCACCAAACCCCTATGTGGGTTGGTACCAGGCAGAATCTGTTAAACATTCTCTCAGGACTGGGTTCTCCTTGACCAATCTCATCGCACCCCCCCCCCCTTACCCCTTAACCCTTTGCACATAGTTCACACTAATACATGATATTCCATTTACCCTTTCAATTCAAGTCTCAATAACACACCTTTGTATAGAAGACAAAGACCCAAACTCTTTTATAATGGCATATTTTTTCAGCCAACAGGTTTTAACAATCTTATTAAATATTAGTCAAGAATATATTCCCATTCCTAAATCTTACCTTCAATCTCAAGATTAAACATTATGTATACCATCTACTCTATTCTTCATCTGGACTTTTTTTTAAAGAAAGATTGTCACATCATAGTTCTTCCTTGTCATTTTAGATTCTTTATATCTCTATAATACAGAGGTAGTTTTGCATCATAACCAGAGAACTGGCCTTGAAGCTTGGAATATCTAGGCTTAAGTCATACCTTTGACATATACTGGCCACATGGCCCTGGGCAACTCACCTGACCTTTCAGTGCTCTAGGTAACTCTTCATGAATATGAGTTACACATAAAGTGACAAACTACACTGGCAGAAAAAGCTTCCTAACACAACTTAAGTTGCTTATATTCATGAATTCAAAGTTTACGTCTATCCCTATACATCTCTAAATTAGAATTTCCAAAAATATTTTATTTTTGACCTCTTGAAATTCACTTGCTACTTCCTTTTGTTGAAGCCAAAACAGCATTGGTCAAATATTTCTTTGTGATACATATTGTGACCCTTTGTGGGCTGTTTATTTGGGGCTATTTTTGAATTTCAGTTTTCCTCACTCATTAGTATGGGTAAAACTAGGAAATGTTGTATATGAGACAAATATCTTAAACTATATAAAGGGCAAGTAGCACCAAGAACTTTCTCAGGTAGGGGCATAGGACCCCACTGCAGAAGGAAGAGACAGAGATTCTGCCTATATGAGGCTGGCAGGGAAAGGAGAGAAGAGGTGGGAGGCAGGGGAGGAGGTCATCCCAGCGTACCATCTGGTAGCTTTCTACTTGAACTAATTAGTCTTGCTAACTAGGTGCTAAGTTCTGTCATTTCTGTGCTGCTGAAGGACTAAAAGTGCTGTCACCACCCTCTGAATCTGGCATCCTGTGGCAAAGCCCCAGTTACCGTGCCCTTGCTAAAGCCTTACTCACTACAGAAGGCCACATTCAGAAACTGTATTCATTTGCTGAAATTTGAAAGTGTCCGAGTCAATTGTCAATTACACTTTTTTCTGACCATATATTTAACCTCATTAAGCCTATTTTGTATGCTCTCTTTTCTATCCTCACTAGTGTTTCTAACACCTCCTACAGTATAGAATCTTCTGCCAATTTTATTAATGCTTTGTTTACTCCTTCTCGCACATCATTAATAAGAATGTTAAACAACACTTTTCCGAACAAGGTTGCTATGGTACTCCTCTTGACGATTCTCAGCCTATGGTTGAATGGCAGATTGGTGTGATTCATTCTTTGAATCTTTTTAGCTACTTTCCCAAATTACAAGATCTCAGACAATTCTAAGAAATAAATGCATTCATTTCTGATAGTCCTTTGATTTTTTTAAGAACTAAGATTATTTAATTAGCATGAGGCATGTGAAACTACACTTTTGACCTTTGAGTGTTTGCATTTTCATATTTCTTAGGTAGTTACTTCTTCACGTGTTTCATATTAAGAGCTAGTTTCCTGAATTGACAATAGTGTACTTTTTCATCTTCAATTAAAGATGACTTAATTTGAATTTACAATATCCTAGACTGCATTAGCAAAGTGAAGCAGAAATCCAAGGTAATTACTCAAAAAAATTTTTTTAACAGGCAAAAAATGTACATGCACTCATGCACATATATGTGTATATATACATATACACACATGTGTGCACATGCACACACACACACACACACACTTTGATTCACTCATTTCAAGGAAGAAATTTTTAGCTTGAACTACCTGAAGGGCAGTTACTCTACTTCTCTGTATCAGTTTGCTAACCTTGGTTTGGTCTAAGCATAGATATATTATTTGCTGTAAAAATGTGGTGATTGAGACATGAAAAAAAAACTACCTTAAAAGAAACAGATATTGGTACTTCCACCATATGTGAATTTGTCATGGAAAAACAAAGCAACCAAATCTTTAAGTTGGATCAGTCCTTCTACATCATCATTTTCTGCTTGTTATTTTAATCACTTATCTATATTATACTGATCTTTTACATAGTAACTACTTGTCTCCAAGGCTCATACAGTAATTCAATGATTCCGTATCTAATATTCAAATTTAACTATATTGCTGAAAGGACACTTAAATTAAGTTCAGATAAATATTCTCTCATTCTGCATTTACATTGATAACTTCCTTCTAAACACCTTTCATATTTGACCCCCAGTAAAGTTATTTACCTAAACATTGTTTTCCTGCAGGAAATCTATTTCCTCACATCCCTTTACATCAATTTTTGGTGCTTCTGAAGGAATCAAAGCAGTAGGAGGATCAGGTAGCCCTTAAGTGATTTCCCATGAATGTAATTTCCCCTGTTCTCTTTTCTACTTCCTGTAATATCTGAGAAATGATAATGTACCACTAGCTTTTATGCTGGGTTGACTTTCTTTGGAGTAAATAAATCAAGGAGTTTTAAAACATTATCAAAACAATATATATGATATCCTTGTAAAGTAGGGGGACATTTATACAATTCACCAAGACCTTCTTTGTATTGATATTCAACTGGCATCAGCAATATCTTTACATTCATTTCTGACCTGATAGTATTGAACTATTATCCATGAATTTCTCATTTGAATAGGAGAAGGTTAACATAGCAGAAGATCATAGGTTCATAGATTTGGAGCTTAATGTGGATGTTTCTTTAAGGTCATTAAATCCCGTCATATCATTTTGTAATTAAGGAAACCAAAGCCCAGAAAGTTTAAGTGGGTTGCCCAGATTAACCCAGGTAATAAGCAACAGAGGTAAAATTTGTAATCAAGTTCTCTGACTCTAAATCCAAAACTCTTTCTACTCTGCACAATACTGTTCCCCTTATTAATTCAGATGTGAGTTAATGAAGGTATAAATTAGAGTAGTAGCAATTGGAAAGGCATTTCAAATATAAAAAAATGAATTGCCTCATGGAAGCATGGCCATTAATGGAGAAGAAACAGGAAATAGTGAAAAATTATTCCAAGATTTCAAACCTATGAAACCGAATAACCTTACCTCTGACTACTTGTATTTGTGTAACCTTGGGGAAACTGACAATTTCTCTGAGACTCATTTTCCTCAAGTTTAAGATAAGGTGATTAGACAAGATGTCCTCTGAAGTCTTTTCCAGCCGTAGATCTCTGATGTTACCATTTGTAAAATGAGAGAGATTAGCACAGAAAGAAATAAAAGTTTAGTTTCAGGTGTGGCACGCTTAAGGTGCTGGTACTATACCCAAAGACAAATAAGTTGGCAATAGGAGAAAGTGGATTATTTGGAAGTTGGATCTCTCAGTCAGTCAATAAATATTTTTTTCTTTTTTTTTTTCTTTTGGAGTCGGGAAGGCAGGGCAATTGGGGTTAAGTGACTTGCCCAAGGCCACACAGCTAGTAAGTGAGTCAATAAATATTAATTAATCTCCAGTTATGTGGCAGATACATCTGCTAAGCAGAGTATACAAATAAAGGCAAAAGACATAAGGCTGATCAGGACCAGAACATAAGATCTAATAGGCATCTAGCTAGAGTACATTTCAAAAAACATCTTGCTATTGATGTGCAGGTATAATTCTAACACTAGTATAACATGCTGTATTATTCATTGTAAAATGATTGGCCTAGGAAGGACTTTTTTGTTTTTTGGGGCTTTTTAGAGAACATCCTGGAAGATTTGGTTTTTTTCTTAATTATTTATGAAAAGTTTGAATTACAAATTCCAAAATGGTAAAAGAACTTAAGAGATCACCAAGTTCAACTACCAGCCAAAACATGATCCTACATAAAATACTCATGGCAAGAAATTATCTAGCCATGGAAGAAAATTAACTGTGGTACACTGAGAAACAAAACATCTCTCAGCATCAGAGAGAAGGTCATGCTTCAAACGTAGCAGTGTAACTTGGGTTAAAAACAAAACACAACACTTTAAACCTTTGGGTTCCTAATTTCCTCATAAAAAATGGTAGAATTGGACATGTTGATCCTCTCAGATCTCTCAGTTCATGATCCTACAGTTTTCTGCTTGACAGTTGTCTAGTTATATGAAACACACTAGTGCATGCGGTGCCTCGTTAATTTTTTAACTATTCTAATTATTAGGAGACTTTTTTTAAGGGAAAGAAGGTTGGTCAGACATTATTATTTCATCAAGGTAGGCAGCTTCCTGTGAGAATCTATTCACCAATGCAGTATAATAATAATGGTAATGATAATGAGCATTTTATCATGTTCTTTATATAGTTGTATAGTTATATATAGTTCTTTAAAGTTTGTAATACATTTATTAAATAACTCTTTTTATCTTCCCACTAGATATTTTATAGATAAAGAAACTGAGGCAGACAGGATAAATGATTTGCCAAGGGTCACAGAGCCAGAAAATATCTGAATTTACATTTAAACTTGAATCTTCATGACTCCAGTTTCAGTGATCTATCCATTTTGCAGCCTAACTGCTTCACAATTATACATCAGTTTATATAGTGAGCTTTCTGGAGCACTAAGAGGTTAAGTGACTTAACTATGATTATAAGACCAGTATGAGTCAAAGATTTTTTTTCTAAAATCTTGTCAAGATTTGCCTCCCTGAAACATCTATCCAATACTTCAAATTCTTTTTTTCCAGAACGAAACAGAACAAATCTAATGCCCTTTTTGTATTAGCACCTTTCAGAATAGATGTCTTTAGAATATTAGTGTAGTTTTATGCTTTAATAACTTAAGAAATACAAATGTTACTTACAAAAATGGAGAATTTAAAATTTGAAAATATTAATGTTTCTTTTTTACATTTTAACATAACCATTGTCTTATGCTATAGGTCACTAGTTAATTTATGAAAAACTTTGATCAGCTGTTACTTGTTAACTAAAAGGATTGAATTTACAATCATGGTCTTAAGATCATATAATTCATGAGGTTCTGGTGCATATATAATAGCTTTGATGTGACAGCAGAAAAATAAAAAGAAATCTAGCCAAGCAAAAGGACTGCCTCTACACATCCACAGTTCTGAGAAACTGTCTTCTACCAACTCTTATATTATTATGTATTCATAATGAAAAAATACCTAATCTTGTTGTAAAATTTAAATGTTAGTATTGAAAATTCACCCAAGTAATTAAATCAATTATATTTTTTAATAATATTGTTTCTAAGCTTGTAGCACTTATATTTCTAAAGTTATTAAAGCTTAAAACTTCATTAAGACTTCTGGAACATCATGTATATGAATAGTTATCCTATGGTCCAAAGCCTTCTCTAAAAGTCCTTTATACAAACTATCTTTCTGTAGCCTGATTTCAATCTCCTCACAAACGTGATCAATCACCTTTGTTTTAGGCATGTTCCAGTTTGTCAATGACCTTTTTAAAAAGCAAACCCTCAAAATGAACATAATATTTCACACATGGTCTAGCAAAGTCAGAACTCAGTAACAGACGGGCTATTGCAGCATTTGTTCCTGGAGGTTTGTATTGAAATACAACTTCAAACATTTACTAGCTCTGTGACTTCAGGAAGGTCACTTACCAGGAAGTTTCCTCATCTGTAAAATGAAGGGCTAGAGTGTTCTCAGTGGCCTTCAAAGTCCCTTCCAGAACTAAATCTATGATTCTATGGTTCTACTTCTACTAATTTGGACTAGAATACAAAATTTATTACAATGAAATTGCACTTTTAATGCATTCCAAAAGCCACTGAAATCAGCAATATAAACCAAATGACATAAAGTGTAGTACTCAGTAAGAGGACCAAAAAACACACTAACTAGAAAGACTATACAGAGGAAATGAATATCTATTAAGCATTTTAATGGGGGTGCTTCCAGATTCTATTATTTTCCAAGGCAGATAGCCCATTTCTGCCTCCACATAATCCTTTCCCAGAAACACCTACTCTTAAGAGACAGTCCTAAACCTACCACTGTAGTGGCCTACCACTAATCAAAGAAAAACCACTCATTGCTTTCTCAAGAGCCATGCACACATTTGTCTTCTCTGTGATGTCTCTTAGAATAGTGCTCATAGGGCATGCTACTTCATTGCTGGAAGTGAAAGAGATCAGCCTGAACAGTTCATTTTTTTGTAATCCTCTCAAAGGCTGATGCCTCTCCCTCCTTCAGCAAAGAGGACTCAAGTCTCCAGGCCATGGTTTTAGACATAATTTCTCAAGACAAAAGAAGCAAAGAAAAAAAGCTTCCCAAGGGATAGGTTCTAAGTAACTGGTGCACTTAGTTTAGAACGAAACTCTCTTGAAAGATTAGGCCTGTCTTGCCGCCATCATCTCTGAGACGGCTGAATGGCATAGTGAATAGTGCACTAGACTTTTCCAGTCCTATCACAGAAACTTAATAGGTGGATTTTTTCTTAGGTGTAAATTAGAGATAAAAGAGACACATTGAGGTACAGCCAACAGCTAACCTCAAAGCTAGGAAGAAGCTGGGTTTGTGCCCAAACATACCCACTGGCTATGGGAACCTAAGCAAGTTATTTAACTTCACAGTCTGTACTCTCTAAGACTATAAGTTCCAGAGACAAGACTGAATTGCATTAGTAGCAGAAGTTTCGCCATATGGGACTTAAATATATCATTCATAGAAATTACAGGTACAGTTCCTATCCCCAAACTGAGGTAATATTGTCACGGTTGTTCAGTGGAGTCTCTTTGGCCCTTGGGTTTTCTTGGGAAAGATAGTGGAGTGGTTTTCCATTTCCTTGTCCACTATCCCCATTTGAGATGAAGAACTGAGGCGCATGGGGTTAAGTGATTTGCCCAGGCTCATATACCCAGTAAATATCTGAAGTTGGATTTGAACTCAGAACTTCCTCTATCCACTGTACTACCTAACTGCCCCAATAGAGCATAAAAGTATATGTGATACAAGTAAATGGATTAATTGCCTAAGAAGTTGCTAAATGGTAGTGCTATCCAAGCATGTCATGGGGTCCACTATTCAATCTGATCTGTGTCTACACTGTCCCATGTTGGTACATATTTGTCAGGTATCTGATTATTCTAACAAATATGCTTCTCTATAACTAGTCTGCATGATCAGTTTTCCAGTTTCAGCTTGAACTCTGTTAAAAGAATTTTTGTAACTGGCCTGTTGCTATAACTAGGACTTGCACAAATTCTGTTAGCTAGTCCTACCAGTTTAAAAAAAATGGGGAGGTGGACGGCTAAAGTTCCTCTGAGAGGAAAGTTATTAAGTAGTACAATTTCATCCCACAGGGAAATCCACTTAAAAATGACACCATTCATGACATCATGACATTGATGACATCATTTTCAGTATTTTTCTTGAAATGACCTAAATGTATTTCTCCTATTATTCATGTTATAAAGTATCTCTCTAGAAGAGTAATTTTGATTTAGTACTTCCCTATACACCATCATGGACAGTGATAGCTAAAATTCTACTTGAAAAATATTTACAGGTGGTAACTGTGGACTGGCTAGGATACAGCTTAATTTTTTTAGATTCTGAGTTCATTTTTGCATTCCTTGTGGCCTTTGTAAACAGAAAATATGGGATGGATGCTATAGTCCCTGAAGAAGTATAAGCATGGAAGCCTATAAAGTCATTCTAACAGAATCACTTTTTGACTATAAAAGTATAGTTGGAATTATATGATGCAAAATGTGATGCTTTGGTAATGAGTAATAATCCCATTATCACTCATCCACGACAAACTCGACCCTAGACATGATTAATTTCGGGGTTTTAGTAATATGTTGGAGTAAAGGCTAGGCGGGTGTAAACAAGTTATTATTATGTATGTTAATGAGTATTCATGGTTCACAAAATGGAGAGATGAAATACATTAACATCCTCTGCTTTAAAGTATTTATCAGAGAAATACACAAGGGCATACTATAAAACAGTAACTTCTTTATGCCAATGACCTTCGTACAAGAAGCATACAAATGGTAAGAGGAAATTATTAAAATGTGTATAAGGATCATTTTAGGAGTCTTATAAAAAGTAGATGTACTGGAAATACCTAGATATTAAGTGACAATACATATTTCATGTTTAGAAATGTAAAGACTTGCAAAAAAAAGTTAATTAAAGATATTCTTAATCACCTTTTGGACAAAAAGAGCAATATTTGGCACTGTGGAAGATAAAATATTTAGATGAGATATTTGTCCTAAGTCCACCAACAAAAAGCACCCTTTTGCTTATTTTACCCCCTAAAAGTGGTTCTCAACCTTCCTAATGCTGCGACCCTTTAATACACTTCCTCATGTTGTGGTAACCTCCAACCATAAAATTATTTTTGTTGCTACTTCATAACTGTAATTTTGCTACTGTTATGAATCATAATGTACTATCTGATACACAGGATGTATTTTCCTTGTTACAAATTGACCATAACCCACAGGTTGAGAACCACTACAACAGCAGTAGATGTGTGCTGTTGTTGTTTTCACATTAGTCGAGGTAAGGTTTCTAATTTGTGGCTTATTTTCCTACAGCTACTCACAAAATCATTTATTAAGGCATGAAGGGTTAGAGATCTGTGTTATTGAGAAGAGGACCCCTATGGAACCTTTACAATTTTGTCATATTATTCAAAGGAGTACTCCTGGGTTATATAACCAGTAAGATGAAGGAGTAAATGTTCTCTGATTTTTTTTTTTAAGAATGGTGTTATACTGCAGAAGAAAGGCAATTTCAGTTAAATCTATAGGACAGAAAAAAACGCTCATCAAAGTAACAGCTTTATGAACTAACAGTGTAGAATGAATATTGTTAATATACTCTTTCATCACCCCTTCCCTACTAGTCTCCTAGCTTAGGAAGGGAACCGGAATTCATAGAGAGTCACTTTAGGGTATAATCTGGTATTTCCTTACAGTTGATGAGACACTTTCAGTGCACATCTTCTACCCTACAATTAGGTAAAATTTGGCTCTAGGCAGGCATGGTGAGGATGAGGGTGTAGTCCAGGGTAGCCCTCCCTCAGCCTGGGGCAAACCAGAGGTTAGAGACCACTGAAGTGACACATTCTGCTGGAAACATCTACCCCCACCCTCCCTTAACACAAAAATAAACATCAGAATTAAATACAACCCACAGGGGAAAAATAAAAGATGAAGCTGGGGCAAAAAGTCAGTGATTACACTTGGCCTGAAGAAAAAGGCATTGAAATTGGGTTAGAGCCAGTCCTGCTCTCCCAGAAACTTCTTGTAGCAGGGACAAAGGAAAATGAAAAGAAAATCCCCCAATACAGAAGAAGGCTTAAGACAGTATTGTGGTCCAGCATTAAAGGAATATTCTCTATTAAAGGGAGGAGTCAGAGTAAGAACCAAAATGATGGGAATGTAAGGAAAGGAGTGTATGTGCAAAAACAAAAAAATCACCAGTGATATCAAGAGTAAAACAACTCAATTAAAAAAAATCGAGAGGACAGGCAGATAATTAATACAAATGACACTAAAATTTTAAGGATGGATAAGTACAAAAGCATTTAAAAGATTACAATCTATTCCAAAGAAATATTACAAGACAAAGTCAATTGAACTCATGGTTGATGACACTCAAAACCATATTTAGCCCCAAGTAAGGACTGTACAATAGTAAAATATTCCAGACTGGTTCAAAGGAGAAATTAAATACTTTAAGAAAAGTTAGTAGGAAACAAATGTCACAATCAATAACCTTCACAGGAGAAATAATTAGTAAAACAGAAAGACTGAATCTACTGTGCAAGTCTCTTGAAAAAAGTAAAAGTGAGAAAAATAGATTTAGAAGACAAATGTACTGAAGTAAAGTACAATATGGAAAGTGAGAAATAAAAGGAGATAGAAAATTATTTCTATCAAGTAAAAACCATTTATATTGATAACAAGGTTTATAGAAACAGGTTTAGGAATGTAGGGATACCAGAAAAGCATAATAAATTGACAAAATTTCAACACTATAATGTAGGAAACAATATAAGAGAAGTGCGCAGAAATTCTGAATGGAGGCAATAAAGCACCAATCAAAAGAATCTACAGATTACCTACAGAAAGAAAGCCCATGCTCCAAATTCCAAGATAAAGAGTGGTTAAATTTAAATACCTATGGAAAAAAAATACTGCTAGCTTTCAGGAAAAAGATCTTCACAAGTAAAATAAAGGAAACAATTGAAGACTATTCTTCATCCTCTAGAAAACAGAGAAAAGAATGGAATATTTACTGAAAAGCAATGTAGCTCAAGATATGAGCTGATGGCACTCCATGAAAATGGGAGCCTAACCATCAAGGAAAAAAAAGAATGATGTTCAGTAAAAGCAAAACACGTGAAGCATTCCTGCAAAAACAAAATAAAACAAAACAAAATGTGACATTATCCAATGGACTTTTTAGATGCTCCTAGCTGCCAATTTTCAGAATTATCTTTATGTTTTTTTTCTTTTCATTAATTTGTATTTTTATTTTGAACTTGAGCATCAAACAGCATGGGCATTTGCATATAAATACTAAATTTTTAAAAGATGACTGCAAATCTCTTATATTCGTCTTACTTTTCTTAAAAATATATAAGATTAACCTTGTAGATTTTAAAGGTATACTACTTAATTGACTTTTCTTGTCTGAGTTATGCTATTTTTTCTCTCCATTAAAAAAAGATGTCTCAATAATTCTTTTCTTTTTTTTTTCTTTCTTTTTTGCTACTCTAATTCACATCCTTTCTTGCCCTTTTACCTCAACTTTGGGTTGAAGAAACAAGAAGAGTTTGTATAAAAATTGTGAAACTATATTGGCAAAATATTGTGAAAATATATTGATGTAAGAGAGAAAAAACATAATAAATCACAGAATTCCCCAGGCAAAGCACATGAAGAGAGGGTGTTAGGTTCTGAGGAAAGATAACAAAGAAGAATTTGTATTGAAGTAGGAATTTACGTGAAAAATCTCTAGCTCCTGTGGGCTATTTCTAGGAAGGTAGCAGGCAAAAAAGACATTTAAGCATAATAGTGGTTATATATTTCAGAAAATATATGATATTTGCATGGTGAGTCCATTACTTCTCTGTCAAGACATGAGTAGCGAGGTTCACTATCAAGCTTCTGAAATTTACCTGGCCATTGCCTTGATCAGCACTCTTAAACCACTGAAAGTTGGTTTTCTTTATAATATTGTTATTAAACAAATCGTTATAATGATTCTGCTCACTTTACTCTGCATCACTTCATACAGGTTTCTACAGATTTCTCTGAAACTGTCCATTTTATCATTTCTTAGAGAATAGTAATTTTCCATGTTCATATATCATAACATGATTATGGATACTCCGTTAGTTTCTAGTTCTACACTCCTCTTGATATAGCTAAACTCAAGATAATTCTTGTTAAATAGTACTTCCGAGTGAGAGCATTGGGACACTAGTATTTGACTGAGTTCCATGCTAAAACTGCAGCTGGGACTTACGTTTTAAGAACAGAAAAGCAGTAAACTATGAAACTAGATCTCAGGGAGCATAATATGCTCTGAAACTTAACAATAACAAAGAAAAATGTAAAATTCAATTTTAATACTTAACATACAATTTAAACAAACATGATCAAGTCATACTAGAATATTGCTATGACAGATCACTTAAATACCAAGATGTACAATGTCAGAATTCCTATCGTCTTTCAGGAGAGGATGAACATGGAGGAGGCATGAATTCTGGTACTGTACAATAATATATCAAGAGAAAAAACGTTTCTAGCTAGTTAGAAATACTAGAATAGTATATATATTTTATTTATGGTTACATTATTATTAAATGTTACAATTTTTCATCAAAATGACATAACATATAAAAACTTTCACATATAAATGGTTTATATTTTATGATTCTTGGTCGCTCAGAGAATTATGCCATAATTTCATCACAATCTTTATTATTTTATCACCTTCCTAGAAATAGCCCATAGGACCTAGAGATTTTTTCATATAATTTCCTACTTCAACACAAATTCTTCTGTTATTTATTCTCAGAACCTAATGCCCTCTTTTTGCAAACAAATGAGTTTTGCCCAGAGAACTCTATGATCTATTGTGTCCTTTCTCTCTGACAGCAATATATTTTCATAATCATGAATGAAATCAGAGTATAAAAGAAGAGATCTACAGAAAACAAGTTTATTTGTTTCCCAAATGGGACAATATAGTGGCCTATTTAAAAAATACTACAGAAAAAGCTAAGATGACTTGTCAATAGTATATATTATCAGGTTACAGGTGGTATACTTTCGTAATCCAAATATTACGAATTGGACATTCACAGTGAAAAACACTGTGAAAATTTAGCATTGCTACAACAGTAAAATAGATTGATTGGACCTACTTTCCTAATAGGGAATAAGAGGGCCCTCATTGGTGAGCGAAAGTCTAAAGTAAAAGGCATTTCCAGTTTTTTTTCTTGAAACAAAGTCATTTCTGTTTTTGATGTATAGTAATTTAATAATCAGACAAATAAACCAGAAAATGCCATCAATCAAATTCTAGAAACTTATAAAGTATCTTGGATTTTGTAAATATTCATTAGAGAACTGGTATGTATTTGGCTCAACTCAAAACAGCTCAAATCATACCATTTGTTTTCATGTGAAGCATTTCAAAATACATTAATTTTCCAAAAATCATCATGCATAGTAGATGTCCCAGGATAATAAAATAGTAAACTAAGCTTGCAAAATCTCACATATAGGTGTATATAATGTGTCTATTTAAATATCATCTCTCCCCCTGAAGAATTTGTCTTAAAAAATTCATTTCAAAAGTAATATTTGCATAAGTACAATTTTAGGCAGATACATAAAGAAACCAAAGGCATTAATGGCTTTTAAAGCATCTCTCTTTATAGTGACTCCCCTCTGCTCCTCTTCCACTAAGAGACCAGAAAACTATTCCACCTATAATTGAATTTAACATTGACAATAGTGATACACATGGTAGGGTGACAGACAAGTGAATGGCAGCTCGACATTTGAAAATTTTTAGAGTTAGCTGATTATTATATAATTATTCTCAACAATCTAGACCCCCCCAGAAGAACTAGAAAAGTTTGAAAAGGCATGAACAAGAAGCAGAAAAGGTATATGTAACAACTAAACTCCCAAGTGACTTTCTTGTCATTTTGATAAGTTATGTCACACGCTTTGGATATGTATGCCTCATTTTTTGTAAGCACTCTTTGGAGTTCATTCATCCAATCTATATCTCTTTATTGAACACGCACTTTGAGTAAAGTGTACGGGTATTCTGGATAAGTAAGTACTAGTTTTGGTGGTTGTTTTCCAAGCTTCCTAACTTATACTATAATAAAATGGGGGTACAGTGGTGGCAACAGATACATGATCCCTAACTGCTACAAATTCTATGAATGGAGAAGACCTTTCAAGGTGAGGCATTATTAACTCCAGGGTAATGATGCAAAGCAAACCTTTCATTGAATGTAATCATAAAAAATGGCCGCTCTTTGGAGATTACATTGTGATTACCACATAGCTCTAGTTAGAAAATTAAAAGCTCAAAAATAATGATATTTTATTGAGATATAGGTATAAAAAACAACAGAACAAAAACACAATACACATAGAAATATTTAAATACGTCCTAAGTGCCAGTGACCCAGATTCAGAAGTAAAACAGCTTCTTCCCTCAGGGTTAACATTTTATAGGGGATGACAGTAGGAATATTTGTAAGCACTATTGTTGTTTTGTTGTTGTTCAGTAATGTCGTACTTATGATCACCTTTATGGTTTCCTTGGCAAAGATACTGGAGTGGTTTCCCATTTCCTTCTCCTGCCTATTTTGCAGATGAGGAAAATGAGTCACATAGCTAATAAGTGTCTGCGGTGAGATTTGAACTCAGGAAAATGAGTATTCCTGACTCTAGGCCAGGTGCTCTATCCATTGTGCCTCCTTGTGCTGCTCTTGGAATCAAGAAGAGCCAAGTTCAAATCTGGTTGCATAACTCTTTTAGGCTCAGCTTCCTTTTCTGTAAGATGAATATGATAAGAGCACCCATCATGCAGAGTTGCTATGAGGACCAAAAAAGATGATACTTGCAAACTTTAAAAGTATTTTATAAATACTATTATCATTATCATCATCTTCATCTTCTCAAAATCACACAGGTAATAATGAACAGGGTCAGAATTAGAATTAAAGTGCTCTGACTCTAGGTCAAACATTCTATCATGCTATGTCTAAACAAAACTTCTGATTTTTAATACAGAATTGGGGACAGTTGCATAGAAAGGTTGCATCAGCCCTTAGACCAAAATGTTATTTTATGCTTGGACATCTATATTGGCCTGAGTACTGGACTAGAGAGATGAGAGGTTCCAGTGGTTGGGTCTATTGGTAAAAATCATCTTCACTTCCAGTATGGAAAGAGAATCCATTATTAGGTAATGTGTAGAACCAATTGTGGCTCCCCTAAAATTTCAAAAGTCCTTTATTTCCTTTGGCTGATAAAGAGGCTTGAATAGCATTTTATAGAATACTGCAGCATGTAGGCCACTCCCTACTTGAATAGTAATTCTTGGTTATAATAAGTCCAATGATCATTCTGTTACTTCCTGAAGACCTGCAGTGATAAGAACATTGCTACATCAATAGGCAGCCCATTCCACTTCCTGAAGACCTGCAGTGATAAGAACATTGCTACATCAATAGGCAGCCCATTCCACTTTGGATCAGCCCTTTTTGATAGAACTTTTTAACCAGAGACTTAACACGATTTTAGAGTTTATATCAGCATTTATGGATTTTATAGCAGTAAATGAAGTAGAAACCTGCTTTTTTTTCTTATCAAAGAATAATGATTGTTATATCAAAGGTCTTGCAAAGTTATAAAGCCTTAATCAATACACATTAAAAAAGAGAAAGCTAAAAGTGTCAGACAGGCCAGTTTGTCTATGTTGATCATGGTTGTTTTAGATGAAAAGAGCAAAGGACTGTATAGGACCATAGCATGAATATTGCAGTATTGCGATTTCTCCCTTTCAATTAAACCAGTTTAAATACAGCATCAATAGTAAGTTATGTTTTCAGCTGAGGAGTATGGTAAGTATTTTAAGGATGCGCTAAAGCAGAACTTCAAACAACACATTAATTGTGGGAAGCAATCAGAGTGTAATAGTCTGATATACATGACTTTTGTGGGGGTTTTTGTTTGTTTGGTTTTTTTTTTTAAGACAAAGATCTCAATTTTAAGAGGCAAAAGAAGGGAAACCATAAAGAAAATAACATCCATAACTACATTCTAAAGCATAATTTTTCCATTTGAGGGGTAGCTATTGTTCACAATATTTTCTTTATCCATTCCTCCTTTTCTTATGTTGAAATGACTAAAAATATCATCTTCCAACTCAGAGTTAAAAGCACACATTCATATTGTCATTCCCTCCCCCAGGTTAGTATCAGATCTAGACTAAAAATGATAGAAACCTATAATAATGAAAACATACATCTATGGGGTGGTCTTTAGGTCCGCCTTCATTCCTAGCCGTTCCTATCCCTAGTCTTTGGGTTGAAGGTCTTTGAAATGCTACATCATGTCTTAAAAAGTTATACTAAATGCAATATATGCAATTTAATTAGGATTAAAAAAAACATATGTGACCCAGTTGATAAAGAGGAAAAAATAAGGTAAGGTAGTAAGGAAAGCAAAAATGAGTATCCTTCTTCATAAAAAATAGTAATAATAATTACACAGGCATAATCAAAATTTACTCTAAGCTTCAGTTTATATAAAATTCAATTCTACTGCATGAGCACTTCAATGTCTTTTTTTTTAACCCTTACTTTTGTAATTATTTTTTTTTCAGTGGTCTCTGATTTCTGTTACAAAATGGATCAATTTGAAGCTGCTCTTTCAAAAGGCTTTTTAACAGTTAGCTTCAAAATTCATCAGGACAGGTCAGTGAATCATTTACATTTCCGGTCACTATCAATTACACACAGCATTGTTTTAAATTCTAAAATAACGTTGTGCTGTATTTTAGGAAACCAACTAACAGCTCTCTTGAGCACAATATGTTTGAGGTGACAATAAACTGAAGACAAAATGAAAATATGCTTCCCATTTTTTCTCATTCATTCTGATCATTTAATAAGAGAGTATCATTAGATCAGATTTCTGCAGTGTCTAGCTAGGTATGATATCTGATGTTCAAGTTTAGGATATAATGAATGGCTAGACTGGATTGTCAAACTGCTGAATATCTAAACCCCTCTATAGACATCCACAAATCCAATTTTAGGCTCTGGACAAAAATTGAATACGAGATAAATTCCCAAGGGGACATAAATTCCAAAATTCATCATGTAAGTAAACTAAGACCTAGGAGACAAAAAAAAAGGTAGGCTGGTGTGGGATTCACACACAAAACTACAGCTATGTTGGAATTTGACTAAGATAAATTAGTATTTTCTCAATATCTGTTTAACATTAAAGAACAATGCCCTTTACACAATAAAAGGCACACAGGAGATGGAATTAGAAGATTTTTTTCCCCCTATGCCTCAGGGTCAAAACCTCCAGGGAGCAAATTGACCTTGTAGGGAAAAATGATCAATTGAATTCTCAGACAGTAGCCCTGAGGGAATATAGTCTGAGAGGATGTACTTTACCTGCCAAAAAGACGAAGGAAAAAAAATTCCTACAAAATAAAATCTTCAGTTATTTATAAGATCCGTACAACAGTCACTTGATTCAAGTGATTCAATTCTAAGACAAGCTTTTGCAATTTTCCAGCAATTGTGATCTCTGACAACAGGATGCATCTGACCTTTTTAATAAGATTTTTTTCAAAAAGAATCTGTGGCCAGTATTATAGGCTGTTTTAGAAAAGTTTGACATTCTAAAATTGTGCGTATGTATAGTTTTCCCAAATAAGAAGCACCATCCAAATTGTAATGAGACAGTCATTATAATCATGTCAGGTTATGATGGTAAATCTTTAACCTTTTGTTAGTGTTGCAAAAGGCGAATGTATCTACTAAGCTAAGAACTAAGCAAATATTCTAATGAAAGGCCCAGCACTTAGAGAAAAGAGCCTGCATTCTAACATAGTGAGGAATTTGTATTAAAAATTAAAGGACAGGGACATCTCTGTCCAATTTAAGGGGAAACTTCCTAACAATTAAAGCTACTTGAAAAAAGAGACTTTTCTTCCTGGAGTTGTGAGTAGTTCCCTCTTCATGCGAGGCCTTCTAGCACAGGGTGGATGAACACTTAGCTTTTGGGAGTGATAAAAAGGGAATTCTTTTTCATAAATGGATCTTATAACCATAGAACTAGAAAGGTCTTTGGAGATCATCAAATCCAGTCTCTTCTTTGGACGTAAGAGGAAAAAAAAGAGACCAAATCACACCCAAAAAGTAAGACAGGATATGAACACGTCTTTGTACCTGCAAGCACTCTATGCATGCTATACCACAATTTGAGGTCACTTTCAAACCTGAGAATCAAAATGTTTATTATTTATCTTTTATTCTCAGGTATCAAGATTCAGAGATGATTGTTTTCATTAGCAAGGAATCAAAGAGTTTTATTGTTGAAAAAAGTTGTATATTGACAAATAAGGATACACTGGAGATATAGTGGGGACAGGAGGATATTTTGAATTGAAGAAAGCAACGTCTTAATTTTGTGATACCTAATTATACAAGATGAGAAATGTTCTCATTTTTTTAACAGACAAATATTATCAACCTACATTTCAAAGGCCAGACACATCACCCTGTTTGGAGATAATCAAAAGTCACAAGTTTTATACACACACACACACACACACACACACATAGGAATAGACATTAACATTTGTTATGTAGATTCTTCCTGAATGAGTCAGAGTGATTCTGATGTAAAAATTAACAAACGCTACCAAAAAAATGTACCAAGAAAAACTGACAGGTAAGATGAAAATAAAGATGACCCCCCAATTTTACAATGTTTAGATCTACCTGACTAATAGATAAATATTTGCAAACTGTCCAGAAACATATAAAAGTGATTTATTATTATATCTAATTATGATACATATGATAAGAATTTTTATTAACACCATTTGATAACCCATTTGCTTAATTTCCTAATGGAATAGGCAGCAGTCTACTAGCCATAGAGCCCATAAAACAAACGCATCAAGCATTTATTAAATGCCTAGCACATGAAAAGTATTCTGGCCATGGGGAAAAAGACCAAAAAGAAAAAAAGGAAAAGCAACAATCTCTACCTTCAAAAAGCTTACTTTTTTACTAGACATTAATCCATGCTACAAGCTTATATTCTATAAGTTCATTACCTGGGTTCATTCACATAAGAATTTAATATTATATTTTTCATTAATGTAATCTTAATTCTGAGGGCAGTTTTTAGATAAAATTAAAAATGTTGAAGTGCCAGAGAAGTTTACATAAAAAAATAAAGCATAAGTTCAAATTTTCCTATATATCTTAAAAAAATAGAAATATGTCTAAATCATCCAGAACATATAATTTGTAGAGACAAGCAAAATTATTCAGATGTTTGACTGATATTTATTATGTCTATTTGTATGCTCTGAGGGAAGAATAGTGACTAGAGGAATGATACAAAGACATGAGCATATTAACAATTATTTCATATCTTAATGGCAAGTAGGTATGTTGTGTATTATAGTGTTTACTTCTTACCTCTACTCTTAGCTTTTCAGGGCATGAAAGGGTTTATTCTTCCCCCCACCCCCCTTAGACTTTTTTTTCCCTTTTAGTCATGCCTATTTGTGTATTAGAAATGGCCCAATTGAACAAAATTAACAATGATCATTTATCTGTTTAGCCCCAATTTTCTAGGTGATACAACAGAAACTGTGGATCCCATAGCTTTGACATTCTTCTACTTTGCTATTTCCAATTAGTTTGCTGGTTGTAATTCTGCTTGAAAATTAAAGCTGTGCTTAACTTTAATTTTGTTAGAAACCATGGAATTGGGAGGGGGAAAAAACAGCCTCTATTAGGTCCATGCATCGCTTCTCTAAGGCTGACAAATCTTCTGAGAGTAACAAAATTGGCCAAGAACTTGCTGTGAAGGTTATTGAGCTATAGTTTTCTCTATAGGTCCCTAGAGACAGGCATAGAAATGGATCTAGACAAAGAGATGCATACGTACATACGTACACAAATCATTATTCTCTGTACTCAAAGAGTGCTCTGATGGTATAATTTCCCTAGACTATCAATATGGTAATATGAGAAGCCTGCACAAAAAGACAGATATGTAATCTACCACAATGGCCACGTGTATACTTTGTCCTTTGGATAATGATAACAAATACTGGAGTTAGCTTCCAACTGGTGACTACAACTGGCCTTAAGCTGTTCCTTAAGAAGTTCAGAAACTAGGCACTCCCATGAGCATATCATAAAACGCCATTAAATAACACTTTAGGGAACATAAGGCAAGGACTCAAGGGGATAGGATATTGAACAAGCAAGCATCTAGGGCAGAGGTTTAAGGTAAACCTGCAGCCTTGACGTCACATGGAGCCCTCTAGGTCCTCAAGTACATCCTTTTGATTAAATCCAAACCTCCCAAATTGTTCTGTGAAGTTTGGATTCAGTCAAAGGGCAACACTTGAGGACTTAGAGAGTCATATGTGCCCTGGAGGCCACAAGGATTCCCACCCCTGACTAGGGGAAGGGGGAGAGATATTAGAAAAAGAGAAGAGAATATTGCCTTGGAAGGGCGTGTGCTGGTCAGGGCCCTGTGAAAGTAGAAGGTATGAAAGAAGGGAACAGCTTGGGAAGTTAGTGAAACAAAGCAACTTGGAAAAAAAATTCAGTTATGTCCTTCCAATCCGTCTTTTCTCCCTTTTCATGAGCTGCTTTAATGACTCCAAGTTTCCCAAGAAAGCAAAGACCCATCTTTTTAATATGAACATTCTGCTTATGTTGCTGCATGGGAAGAGTATATGATGGCAAATGAACTTTACAAAGAGGGCAGGGGATAGGGGTGTGGTCACTATGAGCAGGAAAAACTTTAAAAAAAGTAAAATGTCACCTAGAAATTGCATTCTAGGAAGAAACAAGAAGTGGAGAGCTAGAGTATTTGGTTCATATCCTCTCTACATCAGGAGAAAGACTTCAGAATATTGGGCAGACCAACTGTGACAAACTTAGGGGAGGATATGAATGATGGTTACACAAGATGGATGTCATAAATGGAGTGTGATACACATTACTGACATCAGAAATCCATTTGAGTTTTTGAATATTTCTTCTTGAAGATCTGTATAACAAATTTGATAGCAAGTCAGGTAATAGAATAGGAATTCAATAAATACTTAGTTTGAATGGAAAACATAAAAAAATGTGAGGCCTAATCATGGCAAATCTTTTCTTCATAGACTATAAGCTCAGAGAGGTCATAAGAAAGGTCAACATTATTCATTTCCAAGAATAAAAATGGTTTAAACGAATTTAGGAGAGCCTTAAATCTTAAAAAAAAAACCCAAACAATAACAATGGGTGGAGATAAGTGAATGGAAACTCCTTGGATTTCTCAAAGCTGTGGAGATTGGCAATGCAGCTTTTATGGTAAATATAACTCTTTTTCTGATCCTGACCTTGCCATCATTTCCCTTTTTCAGAATGATTTCCTGTAAGGAATTTTAGCTGTCCAAAGGGTATAATAAGCCCCATTACTTTTAGTGCATATTATTCAAGTCTGTGTAATTGCAAGCTGGTCAAGCTATGAAGCTGATCTTTCAGAAGGCAGCTGGTTGGCATAGCAGCCTGGGAGTGCGGATGAAAAACAGGTTCAAGGTCAGACACTATTCCTTTGAACTGTTCAGAGAGCATGGCACTGCCCCTCACTGTGACATTCTCCTCCCATTCAACATAAGTTAAAATTCTTAATCAAAATTTCATAAAAAACTCGTTCCTTATCACCATTAGATTTTTAACTAAATAATTTTTTTTAATTATAATTTTCTTTGAAGGGTCTGCTTTCCCTTGTAATGCCGTTAACACCTGGGCATTAAGTCAATGAGCAAAATAAACCTCAGTTTTTGTTTCTTTGTAGCATGCTACAATTTCCTTAAAATAATATCTTTGAGTCAATTACACAAGTATCTGAAGATAACTAGCAAAGTGGAGGTACATGATGAACAGTATAGGGTCTGTTCTTCATGATATTTCCACAGAACTTTAGAATTCAGTCACCTTGAAAATGTACTTTATAAATAAAACACAAAATCACAAAATGTTAGTACAAATTAAAATTTTTTTTCCATTTTCCAGATGAATTTATTTACTCAATAAATAAATATATTGAAACCCAACTACGAACACAGCAGAGTATCCTGTAAGAAAAAAGCTAGGTCTTGATCTTGAAAAAACAAGTTAAATAGTTTCATAGATAGAGAACATGAATTCAAAGGAAGGCATGAATTCAAATCCAGCCTCAGCCATGTATTAGTTATGTGACGCTCAGCAACTCACTTAAGTTTCCTCTGTCTACCGAAGCTTCCTCAGCTATAGAATGGGGACAACCATCTGCCAGAGCTGGTATGGGGATCCAATGAGGTCTTCATAAAGCTCTCAGCACCATGGCATATAGTAGGGACTTAATAAATGCTGATTTCCTTCCTTCCTTCTTTCCTTCCTTTCTTGTGAATGTGACAGATTAGCAGGGCATATGATCCCAGGAGAAAATGCAATAGATTTCTTTGAGCTTTTTTGGAAGTTTATTTTCCCTGCTCCTTATGTTATAAAAACTTCTTGTGTACTTTACAAAACGTGTTTTGTTGTTTTTTGGTTATTTTAGTTGCATCCAAGTCTTTGTGAACCCGGGTGGGATTTTCTCAGCAAAGACACTGGCATGCTTTGCTATTTCCTTCTACATCTCATTTTACAAATGAGGAAAACTAAGGCAAATGGGATTAAGTGACTACATGCCCAGGTTGACACTGCTATTGTCTGAGGCCAAATTTGAACACTGGAGTCTTCCTAACTCCTGGACACTCTATTAACTGTACCACCTAGCTGCCCTTACTGAACCTTCTAACAATTACCATTTCATAAATGGATTTTTTAAAATATGCAATAGCTTGAAAAAAATCTTATAGGATATTTAAAATATGACATTCTTTCACCAGTGATCTATTTCTAAATATATTGGCATTAGAAAAAAAAACATAGATTGTAAAAAAAATTCAATGACACTAAATAATATTGGGAAAAATGCACACGTGTACACACACACAAACACACATACACACACAAGCAGAATATTCTTCAGAGACTCTGTTACTACACTGCATATATGAGTCATACTCTTTGACTATGCAAAATTAGTCACGCCTGCTCTTGGGGAAAAAAAAGGCATAGCACGAAATTTTGTATTCAAGGTCCCAGTTTATGCGCCACATTCTTTTTACTTCACTCATGAGTATGTACAATGATGCAGAGAAAGTACGACAAGGAACAGCTTATCTTTAATTGTAGGAATCGTGCCAGAAGGCTCCACAATACAAAGCCTCCTCAGAACTTTAGGAAAATGAAAAATGTAAAACAGCAAATATCTAGAAGCTGAGATAATTTTTATGCAAATATTGAAATGAGCCACAAATCATACCCTTTGCCAGAAGAAATGATATGCCAGACAAAGGATAGGGAAATAATTAATTGACCAATATTATTTGTACTGATCTATTTCTGATGAAAAGGATAAAAAAAATTCCAAGTTACTTTGCATTACTAATGTTTCTAGAATCTAGTCAGATCTTAAATACTTGTTAAGGCAATTTGTTAACTCCTATTCAAGTGACATTGTGATTCTTCATCATTCTTTGATAGTAACACAGGGATTTCAATGTCTATGTCAGTAGATATAATGTTCTGGCTCTTTTCCCCCCTCCCTCCCATCATGGGCCCCTTTGTCAATCTAGTGAGAAATATATAAAAAATAATACAAAGGAGTACAAAGGAAACCAATAAATAGAAAGAAAACTTCCTATTTATGTTCAGATCCCCCAAAACATATATTCAAGGACCCACTGGATTTCAAGTGAAGAATCTCTTCTCTAGCAAGTCCTAACATGATGAAAAATCTTGTGGAGAATGTATTTGTGATTCTAGTTTAGTTCAGAAAAGCTCCTCTTCAGAAATCTGGCCACCAGATAATGTCTTTTTGTTTAATCTTAGATTATTCTTTTTTTTTTTTGGAGGGGTAGTGGTAAGGCAGTTGGGGTTAAGTGACTTGCCCAAGGCCACACAGCAAGTAAATGTCAAGTGTTTGAGGGTGCATTAGAACTCACATCCTCCTGATTCCAGGGCCAGTACATTATTCACCACGCCATTATTCTTAAACCAGTCCATTAAGGTATAGAAAAATCATCTAATGAGAATCAGCAAAGATAGTATTCATGATGACAAAATGATAAATTACTTAAAATACTGATGTTTAAACGTGGTTAATTACTAAATATTCTTGAAGGCAAATGTATGGTAAATAAAGAGAGTGGGCTAGTCATATGGCAAGATCAAGGAGTAATAGATGAATACTGCAAGTACAGCACTGGCATTTACAAAATGAAGACCATCTAACAGGTTGTTTAGATCCTTTCTAAAAGCAGTGTAGGTTTGATAACACAGGATCAGAAGATATATATAGGCTATAATCTGCACCAATGTAGGGAATACATCAATGAGATCGGAGATACATTGAAATATGCAGTAGTTCATGTTGGAAACCAACCCACTAGATTATATGTTTTGTCTAACATATTAATTTAGAACAACTAGTGTGATTCACAAAATGCTAAATCAATGTTGAAATGGAAATTGTCATTGACTTAATGAAGATGTGCTAGATTATTTTCATTATGTATTCAGATTAATTTTTTTTGGTTACTGGGGCACTCTGGCATCTATTCAACTTGGTGCTTCCCCCCTGAGTAGCAAAGCACTGCCTAAAAGAGGTAAATAGCATTTCCAAATAAGTATTTAATTTTGGAAAAAAATCAAAATCATGTCATCAAATATACTAATGGCTCATAAATTTCCATCTGTTCAAGGTAAGACACAACTAAAGATTTCTTATAGCATCCACATGCATAGAGTTACTTGAAGAATAGTGATCTCAGAGGAAATCCAAATTGGGAAAATGAATCATACAGATTTAGTTATCAGCAAAAGCAAAGTCTATACCAGTGAAATCAAATGTCCAATTCAAAATAAAATCTAAACCAAAAGGAGCAGCACTTTAGAATTCAGAATAAGTTTTACATATTATCCCCTTTAATTGTCAAAGAAGCCCTGTGACATAGGAGTAGTGACACTACTGTAAAATGGAACTGAATATATGCTAATTTTCAATAACCAATTCCAAATGCTCTGTTTAAGGGTAGGGGGAATGTGGTATCAAACCTGAGGAGTTACAATAATGTATTCAACTTTATAGATGACTAAAGTTCATGGAGAGGTCAGGTAATTTTTGAACGACATCAGCAAACAATCTCCCTTAGCATATAAAAAATTTCTTTGTTTTAAATCTGGCCACTTTGACTGGTGGTTACTGGACCCTGCCAGGTGGGTATGCCTTTCCCAAGAGGTCCGATTTTTCTTGGTTGAGAGAATTCCCCAACACCCACAAGTATATCAATGTGGAGTTTTGCCAAATAACCTTGCTAATAAAATCAAACTATATTAGCCTCTTGACAATTATTCTAGGTAATCTGAAATTAATTTGCAATATTCACGATGAACCTATGGTGGTTCTTTTGTCAAACAATATAAAATGTGATCTTAATCAATGTACTTAACATAATAAGATTCTGAGATTTCAGAACCCATGTGTGGATATAGCATCAAACTCATTTCTAGGCACAAAAGTTTTCCTCAAAATGCTTCCTAATTATAGATAGTCAATAGTTTAATTAATCTGTTACTGTCATTTCTATGAGGGTTTTTTTCCCTTATGGGTCTAGTGGAACATATCAAGGCTATGTTGATGTAGTTCATCAAAATGAAATGTCAGTTTGGCTACAATCACATAGTTGACGCTGACCTATGTGGGAAGAAATGAGAGGATAGGCTGAAGGAAAGAAATGGCTGTATTGTATCCAGTTTTCTGGCTTGGTTCTGTTAATCACACAGACACATTTATTAAGCATCTCCTACCGAGAAGACACCATTAGAGGCTCTAGACAACACACAAAATTTAGTTAAGAAGATGGTCTCTGAGCTCATGAAGATTATAGCTAGAGTGGTTCCACTCCTGAATATGATAGCACTGGCACCTAACTTACTGACATTATATCTAATTCAAATGAAGAGAATACTTTTTTCCATGATGAACTACTTCAATGAATATAACCTGTAAAATAAGTGTCTAGTAATTCTAAATAAATCTGGTGAGTTTTAAACATTTTAAAAGCTGAAGAATTAATATTCTACCTGAAATATTAATATAGAATTCTGAAAGGAAAATAGCATTCTTACAGTATATCAACTTGGCACTCTCAGAACCTTAAGATTAAAAATAACATAATTTTAAGTGAGTGGTCATGTGGAATCTGTATTATTTTAAAACTCATAAAACAATGTTTCAGAAACTTAGGGTTATAGATCTACAAAGGACATCAGAAGCTATCTTGCCCAATCCATTTCTTTTACGCATGAGGAAAATGAGACCCAGAAAAGTTAAGTGGGTTGCCCAATCTCATAGGAAGCATCAGAGGCAAGAAATGAATTTTGGTCTTCTGACTCAATAGCCAGTACACTTCATATTGCACCCCTATACAAGATTCTGTACATAGTAACAGAGGTACTTAAGCAAGTTATGTATCCATCCACATATGTTAGTGAACAGCTTTTCCCAATGTAATTTTTTGGGGTGGGGAGATTGTTGAGGACATTTGGCCAGTTGTACATTTTTATTATATACAATTAATCCTAGACTTTTATGCAATGAAAATATCTAATATTAATTTGTTTTATTAGTGTTTAGTCAACTGTCATTCATATTGTTGGGTTTCTTTTTTGTGGATGGTCTCTTATATTATAAATTCCTTAACTCAAATCATGCTTGTGCCTTATAGTTCTAAGAATGATGCCACATATTCAAAAGCCCTTAATACATGCTTCATCAAGGATTTTACGTATCAATTTAATCTTCACTTTATTATTCCATTGAAGCCATCAAATTTTTGATGTATACTTCCCACAGAAGTTGACAGTAGTGGAGACAGGATGATATATGGGATGAAGACACACAGAAACAGATTTGGGCCTACGAGTAAAGTACCTGGATTAACAGGTTTCTGGGGAAGACAAGGGGAAAACTGAGTAAAATGGTATATGTTTTACTGAACAAAAGGGAGTTCTTTCTAATCAAATCTCTGAACTGCCATGTGATTGAACTCATCATTCCAAATGAGAAATAAACTATAGGAAGAAATGAAGTCAAAATTCCTGCTTTCATACAATCAGTCTAAGTAATCATTTTTTAAATGTTGGGGGAGTAAAAGTCAAGAGTAAGACAGATAAGTATTTCTCTATAAAATGTTCTTTGTGACATCAGTCACTTTCTAACAGTTAGTGTCAGCAATGACACTGATGTCAAAACACTACGGCTGAATCTACCCACACAAAGTTAAAAGGGGAAATAAGGACATTATCTGGATATTTCAGGTCAAAAGAGACCTTTACATTGACTAGCCACATATCATGATCGGGATGGAGTACACTTTGGTAATTAAAGTCTCCTGCTGATTACATAGATTTAAAATTGCATTGTGTATAAATAGGTTCGATCTATGTCTCTGCAGAGCACTTCAAAAATGTAGTGATTTTATTCAAAATTCAAAATGAAATGAATAACATGGGATATATGGTAATTATTCTTTTCATTACTTGAACAAATTGATTATGTTTATCCTGCAGACACAGGATCATGAGGTCATACATTTAAGTTCTGGAAGGGAACTAACAAGCTAGTGATTACCAAAGACCCAGTCCAACCCCATCTTGTTGCTTTTAAGGTAGTGAGTTCCCCTTTATTGGAGATATTCAATATATACTTTAAAAGCCACTATGGATATTGTAAAACTGAACAAAGAATTTAATTAGATGATCTGATATGCATTCAGCATTGAGATTCAATGTTTCCATAATCTATTATTAGAAAAACCTACCGAAGAAGTAGAAGTAAACATTTTACAATCTTATATCTGACATGGAAGATGCCTTAGAAATTATCTATTCCAACTTTGCCATTTATCAATGAATCAGACTAGAGAAGTAATGTTCCTCTCCATGTTACAAAGCTAATAAATGGCAGAGTTGGGATTGGAACCCAGAACTTTGGTTTCTAAGACAAGGATCCATTCTATTATATGCAAACTGGCTTTACTGAAGGGCTAACAGTTTTTAGCCTAAACTTTAAATGTCCATTTTTTAAAAATCAATTCTGTTCAGTGCAGGAGAATTATCTCAACATAATTTCCTATATATGAACATCTCTTATGGTTTTGCACAGACTAGCTGTTCTTTCATTAAATAGCAGGGTGCTGACAGCTCACTGTAGGGTACAAACTATTCTCCAGCAGAGTAGAATACATTGTGGTTTGCACATTGGGAAGTAATTGATACAAATCCAGGCTTTACTGAATGATGTTCAACCTGCTGCATCTACAACACCCCCATCCTAATGATTAAACTTGACATTTTCTATTACAAGGTATTTGACAGAAAAACGCACAAAGCTAAAAGTGAGCTTGGCCTCATAATTAGTGTAAGAACCTCAGTCTATTCCTAGAGCTTTTTCTCACCCTTTCTTCTTCTCAACCCACATGCAATCTTTTCCTTATTAATGAGTCAGAGTTTACCTAAAAGAAAAAGAGTAGAATGAAGAAAACAACACTGGTAATCCAAAGTACTAAACATAAACTCAACATTCTCTTAATAGGAGTGAAAAAAATATCTCCATACCCTCAATCACTTCTGAGTTAGTCCCTTTTCCAGTGCCTAGTCAGTTGTGGCTAGAATTAAGGCACACCAAATTAGGCTATATCTGGCTCTTCTAAACATGCAAATAATAAGGAAAAACAAGAACAATGAACAGTATGCATGTCAGCAGACACAGCCTGAGAAACTCACTGTGACTACAAAAGGCAAACACACACACACACACACACACACACACGCTAGCTAGCTAGTTTAAATCACATGTGAGATTGTCAAAAGATTCATTACTAAATTCAATATGATTTATCCACATGCTGTAGGAAAAGTAGTAGAAATATACAAGAGTAATTAAAATAGGACCCTGCATCTATTGAGTTTATAGCCTGGTAGAGTCCATATCTTATCCATACTTGAATATGCAATCTAACACAAATATATGATTGTTCAATAGCTGTAATTAATAAGAGGATAATCACTGAATTCAAGTCAATTCAGCAAACATTTGTTAAATTCCTACTATGTGCTAGGCATTATGCTTGTTTTTGGAAATACAAATGCAGTATTATAAAACAAATTTACACAGTAGAAACATGGACAGTTATATTATCTATTAGCAAGACTCTAATTACTCACTTATTCTTTTAAATCGTAGTGTTTGTGTATAATAGCTATATATGTGTACATATGTAAATATATGAACACACGTCTTATATTTATTCCTGTTTTATAGATGAAGACAGGTAAGAGAAGTTCACTGATTTATTCAAGGTCATACAGTTACAAAGTGGAAGAACCCAAATTTGAACATAAATCTTCCAAATTCACGTTTCACATTCTTTCCCTATTCCACATAGCTAAAGATCAAAGTTCACTAATCTATTGTCTATGGGTATATATATATAAGTCTCTGTGATATAGTTATAGAAGTGACTTTTTTTCTCACGTCTTAGATCCATACTCCTATTTCTTCTTTACTGTCTCCCCCCTACTCACATACATAAATCTACATGAAGGTGCTGAGGGTGAATGCTGTCTAATCTCGTGTTTTTAGTTGCTAACTCGTTATCCTTCATGCTCCACACTCTAAGTTTGAGATATTCCTTCATTTACAATAATATGAGGGAGTAACTGATTAATAGCAACAATCTGGAATCTCAGTGAGTTGGCTTATGTTGAACATAATTGTATTAAAGTAGTGAAAACTGAAAAAAGGAAATAGTAAAGTCTATTTAATTTTTTCATATGTATGTCTATTTATATATGTATATATTCATATATGTGTATACACATTCAAAGGTGTGTGTGTGTGTGTGTGTGTGTGTAATCTCTTACTCTACACTCACCTTCTCAAATGGATCAGTATTCTCATAAATATGACGGTTGTATCTAACAATGCAGACAAAAACCCATTCATGAATGCTTAGTCAATCAACTAATCAACCCATGCACCATCATTTAAGTGCCCCCTATGTGGTAGACCTGTGCTAAAGTGTTATTGATAAAAAGATCCGAAAATGAGATCACAATTTTAAGAAGTATATATTCCAATACAACAGTGGAAAGAGCACTAAATTTATGGTCCTATAAACCTTGGTTTAAATGTCACCTCTGATGCTTACTACCTGTGTGACCCTGGGCAAGATACAACCTCCATTGGCATGAATTTCCTCCAGCCTCAGATCTGTGAGCCTACGATTTTTGTTTATTTGCTCTGATCACATCACCAAAATGGAGCATACCAATATTTTAATGGTGCTTCTTGCTTTCTCTTCACAGGATTAGAATACTCTTAACCATGGGATCAATGTAGCATCTTTTTTTAATCACTCACATCTTTAATGATAGCCTTCACTCTGTTTTGCCACACTTTCTGAGTGCTGCACGGAAATTTTAGTTCTTTGGAAACTCTAAGATGACTTCTTGATAGCTTCAATTTGAAGACTCCTTACTAACTTCAGTATATTCCTTGAGGAATTCATCAAAGTTCTCTAAATTTCAAGTGATTCATGAGGTTGACAGTGTTTCTTTACATTTGATTTATAGAGATTATACCCCAGTGTCAGGAAAGCATTCTGTTGCAGTAGAGGAAGATGAACACCAGACACTAATAGGTATCAAGGGTTTCAGGACTTCTAAAGCAATGAAGATCCTACCAACGCCTCCCATCAACCCTAAGTACGATGGTAGGTTGCTGATAGAACTGTGCCTCTAAGGTTTCATTTGTTTTCTGAGAACCCTACAGATTGAACAGTGGTAGAGAGAATAGTTTTGGGGGTAGGCTTAAGAGCAAAAATAACAGAATGATGTACTTGCAGGGATGGATAAATGGAGACAGTCACAAGTCCCTGTTATTCGCTGCCTTCTGGTATATGTTCCACTCCAGATTTGAAATCTATGGCTTAGAGAAGTATTCAGGTTTGAGCTTTTGTGCCTCAATAATCCCATAATGTACAGTGGAACATCATTGCATCACTATCTTGAATAGATAGATTAGAGACACCTTAATCATGAGATCATCCTCATGACTGTCTAAAGATATCACACACTGAATCAGCATCACCACCTCCTCCTCCTGCATAAACTTATGTTCTTCTCATGATTTCTCATCTGAATAATTGCTTCTGATGTTAAGGACTGAAATTTCTGACTTGAAAGGCAATAATAACCTTTACTCTGAGAGGGTATGTGGTGAGGTTGATAAGGTGAACTTGAGAGGGTGACTTGGGTTTAAGTGCTGTTTCTGACATATAATGGTTGTGTGACCCTGGGAAAATCAACGAAAGTCAGCACACTAAGCAACTCTTTAAAATTAAATTACTGAATAGGTAAAAATCTACATTTGTAGGGGCAATTTCATCTCTTGAATTTACCTGCTCTCATAAAAATCACAGCTGAATTAAACACCAAGCCAAGAAAAAAAGGTTACACTAAGGAAAATGTTATGCTAATAATGAAATGAATTGATATTCTGTTTACCCTTTTATTTTCTAGAATATTATTTCTTCTAGAAGGTTATCATTTTATGATGAGATTATTAAACCAGATATATTCCCTCAATTGTTATAGAGTGCCTTTAAAAATGTGTATCTGCTCTCCTTCAGTCAGGTTTACATAGCGCAGAATGGGAGGTTGCTTTGGCTAAACCTGGA
>CM053600.1:120369467-120468567 GCA_028646575.1 Pseudocheirus occidentalis | reverse complement strand
ATTGGATGTAAGGGGCGGGGGGGGGGAGGTATATGTCTACAACTTTAACCATTTCTTCCTAAACAAAGTTGGTCACATAACACTTGGGAGTTTGTAATATATTGAAGCTGAAGAAGGAAATGGCAAACCACATAGTATCTTTGCCAAGAAAACCCCAAATGGGGTCATGAAGAGGCAGACAAGACTGAAACAACTGAACAACAACAAATATATTGACAGAAGCAATAAACACTTGTCTAGGAGGGATAGAATAACCTTGAGATAAATAGGAGTATGAGAAATCTGGGAACAAAATAGAAGTTCTGCACAGTTTCATACCAGAAATTGATGGAAATAATAAGTATTTTGATCCCTACATAATTTCTTATTTAATATGTTAGATGGGAGAAATATCATGACACTGAAAAGAACTCAAAGAACTTCAAAATGGAAAAGAACTCTGAATGACACTTTGGGAAATGCTGCTCCAAAACATTCCTTTTATCTACTTCAAAAGAAGCCTAGAAAACGGACCTTAAACCAGGACAGTAATTAAGCAAAAGGTGTATTTTTTTCCTGTGGATTTTGCTTTGATTTCATGAATTAACAAAAATGAAATAGAAATCAAATCAAATATAAATTAAATTCAAGACAATGTACCATATCATTATATTAATAGTTTTTTTTCTCCTGATAAATGAGTTGTTATTGTGTTTTACAGTGATCAGCGCACAAGAAATATTTTCCATCAATTACCCATTGGATAGATTTTATTTCCAACAACATAACCACATTTTGTCCTTGAGACACATAACAGAAAAAAATCATAAAGAAAATGTGAGCACCCATGAAATAAATTCTTGTTAGTCACCAAACCACTCCAGAAAGAGTTTAATGGTATTTTTTAATTTATGCAGCATAAGAAGGACTGGATTTGAGACCTAACTCTGACATTCAATAGCTGTGATATAAATGACAAATCAGCTAACATTTCTGAGCATTGGTATACCTATAAAATATAAAGATAATCTAAAATGACTATAAATGCATAAAATATTTGGAAACCAGCCTACCAAAGCATACTCAGTAAGTGTATAAAGTCAATTACCCTTTAGATCAGTTCTTCTTAAACTGTGGGTCATGACCCCACAAGTGTTGATAGATGTCTCAAGTGGAAAAAACTTAAGAAGCACTGCTTTATATAATGGAGAGTTAGGAAAATTTTAAAGATTTTCCTATTTTTTATTTTTTCTGTTTAAAAAATATGCATTCTAAAATCGGATGGCCCTCTGAGAGAGGGAGAAATTTAGGCTATGTCAAAACATAATGATAAAAAAAAGTATTGTGGTAAAGTCTCTGTCTCACAGAAACAAATACAACTTAAATGGTGCTCTTGGCTGGGACTTACCAATATAATACAAGATGGAACCACTACCAAAGTGAATTTACAATTTCACCACAATCCCAAACAAATTATCCAAATTGTAGTATATTTTAGAGAATTCAGTGAGATAACAGAATTCATTTTGAGGAACAAATGATCTAGACTAAAATATGCAGTTAGAGAGTAAATAAGGAGATATGATGTAGAAAGAACTGTGCCAAGTATGGGTTATCAGAGGTAAATCTCATCTTGTGATGATGTGACATAGTGTATGATCACATTAGGGCATAATTATAGAGGAGGAGAGAAGATCAAGTCAGTAAGAGCAGAGAACAGTAAGAGATTTGATTTCATTAGCATGCTTAGATTCCATTCATTTTACTTTTCTAAATCTCAACAATAGAACTAGATACTGAGTTATCATTTTGTCTTCGACATTAATTTTCTGACCATAAACAAATCACTTAGCCTCTTTCTTTGATTCTTAGTTTCCTCTTATATAAAAATATATGAAAAAAATAAAAATAAAAATAGGTGGGCAATACCTATTCCAATATTGTTATGAAAGCAGCATATTATAAACCTTGGAACTATTAAGATTATTCCAGAACAGCAGACATGCATATATATATATATATTCCTATCCACATGCATATATATAATATATGTGTACATATATTATATATATACATATGTATTTAGATCTTTATATCTATATTTCCCCGTGGGCATTTCTATCCTGAGACTTTTTTATAGCTTATTAGTTTTCTTAAATATAAGTAGGAACTCCCTACTTCCTTTGATTATCTTCCATGGAATATCTACACTGCAATTATATTTGGAGCTATAGGTAAGAAAATGAAAACTTTTTTAAAGGGTGTGGTTTTTGTTGTTGTTTTGTAAATACTAACTTCAATTTGTTATGTGGAAGTGAGCTTACACTTATTCTACATGACCCCAGAGGACAGAGCCAGGAGCAGTGGGTCAATGTAGCCTTGATTTAAGGAAAACTTACTAATAATTACAGCTCTTTTAAAAAAAAAAACAGAAAAGAGCTACTTTGTGGGCGCTGATTCCCCTTCAGTACAAGTCTTCAAGTAATAGCTCAGGGGAACACTTTTCCTGGGGGATGCAAGGCGATTCCAGCTAGGACAGGGTCTCTGAGGTTCATTCCAACTCTGTGATTCTGAGATGAAAGTAACTAATTGGCCATGCTACCATGGACAGACAGAGAAATTGCACTACCATCCCACTCCTTATTCCAAACTGCCAAAAGAAACCCAGTGAAGGAGCGGACAGATCAAAAGGATGAAGCAGAAAAGGTGGGAATATTCTCTGTGGCAAGTGAAGAAGTCTTGAAAAATAGAGCTATGAAAAAAGCATATGAATGCAGAATTTGAATACAATGGTAGAAGGATTGTACAGGTTTTTAGGGTTTGGTTGTACCTCCTTGGAAGAGGAGAGTTTGCTAGATTTGATAATGGTACTCAAATAAAACCTTTTGAAAGCCTATTGAATAAAAGAAGCATATCTAGTGCAGCCACCTTTACTTCTGCAAAGGCAACTAGAGAAACACGGGTAACATTTGTCTCTGTCACAACAAATGGCCCTACATCTTCCTTGCCTGACAAAAAATGGTTGGCAATCCCAAAACCAATGGTGACAGCCTGAAGAAAAGCGTACACTGCCAGTGTTTGTCACAGACAGCTGCCTTAAACTGTTCTGTTCATGATTGGATAATAAAGCAAGTGGATACCAAAACACTTGCAAGTAACTCAACAGCATGGAGGCAGATGTGATAGTGGTTCTGAAAGTGAAACTAACAGAAAACCCATTGGAATCCAGATTACCGCTAAATTTGGTTCATCAAAACTATCAAGTCAACCTTTGTGCTTGGTCTCGCCCAAATGAAGACATTGTAAAGAAGAAAGTGAATGATCCAACCAATAAGAAAGTGGAACTTGAATTATTAAAAAAAAACAGGCTTCTCCCATATCACTGGCAAGAAAGATGAGACTTCTCTTTTGTTTTCAATATGTTGTATCACCTGCATTAGATTACAGGATGATAGCAGGCACATTTTTTGCCTATCTGGGCACATACAGGGCACCTTAATAAGCACTTGTTGACTTGGTTATTGACTTGTCTCTAGGATAGCGACAGATTTTCCCTCTCTCCCAAATACATGAACTAGAGTTAAACTGTTTCTTCATTTCCCCCTAAAACACTGGAGGGATAAATATAAGGGTCTGCCACTGAATGTGAAGGTATCAACGAAAGAGAGGAGAATGAGGACACATTCAGATGATGATCATGCAAACTAGTAGTTACTGAAGTAAAAGGACTATGAATTTTATTCAAAAATGCAGAAGCTTTAAAAAAGGAATTTAAAGACAAGGGTATAGACATAAACACCTGAAACCTTTAGAGAATCAAAAATAAGAGCTTCTAGTTTGAATAGACAATAATTCATACCACATAATACTGAATATCAGGAGTGTGGTGAAGCAAACTCTAACCAGCTCATGAGAACCAACTGTTACATTTTCAGCATGAGCATCTGCACTCCAGAAATTGGAAAATGGTACACTCTTTAGGGCTTCATCTATTGCTTTATTCATTGTCTGGGCTCAATAAAGTGATGAAAAATGTCAATAAGGTGGCTTAAACTCCAAAGTGTCATGTGTGCTTTCTTTTTTCAGACATCCAGTTGTTAAACATTTACCAACACATACTTTGGCATGTTTTGGTTCTATCTGACATGTGATGCACTGGAAAGGGGAGGAGGAGTGAGTGGAGGGAAAAGGCAGTGAGAAATCATCATTCTTATTATGTAGATTCCAAATCCACCAGTCCAGCAAAAGAATGACATCATCCCAACAAAACTTCTAATTTAGAGTTAAGACAAGTGAGGATGCAGACAAATTGCTCAGAATTTTCCGGAGTTTAAAATGGTTGTCTGAAACTGTTGAACTCTTATTGTCATCTTAAAAAATACTTTGAAGATTCATTTGCCAAATTGCTGCTTTTCCTCCCCTTAAAACATTCTCATTTTATTCTTAACTTTCTACTTTGACTTTCTAAAATCTTACAGACTTTCTGAAAGGTTTTGTGGGGAAAAATCAATATGGCCAACCAAAGCTTTAACTGAAAAAGAAACTGAGAATAGACAATATTCATTCATATTCCTAAAATACCAACAGACATTCATGAAAACTGTCACTTAAAGCAAAAGCAAAGGGATTGAATTACTATTGTAAAAATGTTAGGAGAAAGAACTGGAATGATTGTCCAGAGTAAAATATTTTTCTCAACACCTCGTATTTAGTGATTCCAACAAAAAACTCCACTTTCACAAACAGCCGATTTGCTACCTTTCTGACCAGGTTGGGAACTACACAATAGGGATCCATGTCAGATAGAAAATGTATTGATAGAAAATGCTTTTAATTAGCATCATCCTTCCTTCTAATAAATAATATAATGAGAGGCAGTGGTGTATAGGGGAAAGAGTACCGGCTCTAGAGTTAGAAGACATTCAATCAATCCCACCTTAACCAGTGTGACTGGGTAAATCACAAGGTCTATCCAAGACCTTGCATCCCTGGCTTCAATTTAATCTTTCTTAAAATAAGTGGATTAGATTAGATGATCTAGGAGGCATCTTCCAGTTCTAAATTTATAATTTATAATATATAATTTATAATTCTATGATATATACCAGCTTATCATTTAAGTCTGTGGAACAAAATTAAATTCTTTCCTACTGGCTGAACGAACCAAGTTAAGTTGTTAGGAAGATGCAAGAATTCTCTCAGGTATTAAGAAGCCATGCAGTCTCTAATCTCCTCACTGAATTGGTGGTAAACTGGTGTCTTGATTACCAGGGAGAATTATCAGAGAGTAATTTGGATCACTGCGAGATCCTATAACCCCAAATCTTAGAGAAATGTGTGAAAGATATACCTATGAACTGCTTTACATCTAATAATAACGATGATACCTCTGATTAAGAAATGAGGGTGGGCCTATCATTGGTATAGACTACTGTGAATAAGGAATTTCCTTCCTGACTAGTACAAGTCAAGACCTTCTCTGAAACTTAGTCTTAGAGTAGTCTAGGAAACTTAGAGGTTAAATGACTTGCCTAGGATTGTATATCCAGTCTGTCAGAAGCAGAACCTGAATCCAGTTCCTCCTGGTTTTAATATCAGTTCTCTACTATGCCAGGCTTCCTCTAATTTATTTATTTTTCTGAACTGAAATCAAAACATTTGTGCTGACCTCATGTTCACTTAAAAAAGTTTAATTTAAAACCCACTTCTGGTTGTCAACCCAAATTAGATGTCAGTACACTATTAAACTACAAACAGCTTGCAGAAAGGGCTTAAAAGAAAATAATCACAAAAGATGACTGTGTGCAATTTTAAAAATTGACGGCTATATAAATAAATATTCCCAAGGAGTGTCATAATTTGGACCCCATACGATTCAGAGTGCTTTGCTGACTACCATCAAAGTTATTCATCTAGATGCATTTTCTTCCACATTCTCTCCTCCAGTATTTTTGAAAACCCCATAAAGGATTTATGATAGGAATTCAATCACTGCAATGAATTTCAAAGGATCATGATGGGTTCAAGGAATGAGCTGGGATTCTGTTAATTAAATTCTGCCTAAGAAATAAATGAAGGTCACTTACAATATTATTTACTTCTTGGGATTTTTACATGGAGTAGCAGTTATGATTATGAAGGATATTGCTTCAGAAGATATAACATGCTATGAATTAATATCGCAATTACTACTACAGATCTTCAGATTAGATGCTGAAGAGTATGGGAAGTGAACTCATATGTAATTTGCAGAAGGAAGCTGATATTTTGGGAGGGGATGAAATAGAATGACTATTAAAAAGAATCTTTGTTTAAAACTCTAAAGAAATTTTTTTTAATTCTTAAAATTCTTAACATAAGTAAAGATCTAAACTTTGCCACAATACTTTTGTCAACCATGCTTGATTACTTTAATGGAAGGGCATAGCATTTCATAAAGTGAACAAAGTTTTACTATGATGTGGTAAAACTGATCATTACAAAGATTTTATACATGATTTAGTTTTCTGGTTTCTTTCTGCGAAGTAGTTGCCTTAAATCTTCAGAGAATCTACTAAAACATCATTTTACTTTCTGAAATAAATTATCTGCATATCATTTGTATATGCATGAGCTTTCTACCTGTTGATTACTACAACTTGAAATCAATTTATTTTAACAGATACTCTGTTAGAACTTTTATTAAATGCTTCCCCCACCCCCATTAAAAAAAAAAACAAATGGTACAGAAGACACCTGAGGAAGGGGAATCCAAGATATATTTTAAAGCTAGACATTTTAATACAAGTATTGGAGTTAAGTGTCATGGGAATGTTAACACCTTAATTTCAGATACATATGGTATTTTTGTTTTATTCATTAGGGTTACGGACTGGTCAGGTATTTGAATAAATTAGCATAATTTAAAATTAATATATGATCCTGAAAATATATCATGTGCTTTTATTATAATACTTATGGACAGCTGTGGTACAGTCGAATACCCAGTGTCTCTGGAGTCAAAGAACCTAGGACAAATCTCATTACTGATGGCTGGACTTCCATTTCCTCATCCATAGAATGGGATGGGGGTTGTCACAGATGACTTCTGAAATCCCTAAAACTCTTGATCAATTAGGACAGCGGTTCTCAACCTGTGGTTCGCCACCCTTTTGGGGGTTGAACGACCCTTTCACGGGGGTAATAGGGGTCGCCTAAAACCATTGGAAAACCACCCGATGGTCTTAGGAACTGAGACACCACTCTTCTATCCATCTCCAGGCGGGTCTGCCCACATGCAGATATGCTCACATACAAGTATTAAAGGGTCACGGCATTAGGAAGGTTGAGAACCACTGAATTAGGATCTTGTGATCATGTGTCATATATACACATATATTTTTATATAAAATAAACAAGGCATCCAAATGGGAAGTTGCCAGTTTTTTCTCAGTGAATGTCAATAAATCCTGAGTTGATTCAGAAAAACTTTCCAAGTAGTAGAAATAACTCTCTGCTGCATAAGAGACACAATTACAATGCCTCTGACTAGCTCAGTAACCATTTTTCACATTCAGTCGTTCATCTTGAACTATCTAATATCTAAAGATAAAAAACAACCAATGAAATACAAGACAGAAGACTTTTGAAAGAAAAATGATAAAAGGTATTTTTAAAAAATTTTCATTTGTATCATTTGCTTTCTGAGATGTCATGAAATAATTACAATTATTATAAACTACTTTTATATATTTTAATGTGATAATCTGTACTAGTAATGAAAATAGCAACTATTTACTAGCAAAAAGACTTAAAAAATTGTTAATCACTTTTTCCAATAGGCTATATGGAATAAACCAGTTCATAATTGCTTATGTCTGGAAAACCTTAAGTTAAAATATCTGTCTTTATTAGAAGCATGCTAAAGATTAAACAGAAAAAATGTTATTTCTATTACTATATATAGCTATAACTTCCTTATGGCCATTAAGACATATGGAGAAACTCTGATTATTTAAAAAGTTTGGCCAAAAGGTTTATGGACTGCATATACTTCTATCTGTGGATTAAACAGATGTCTTCTGAGCCAATGGTAAGAATGTTGGGTCATATGGAAGAAAGGCCAATGAGCACACAGGTAAGAAGGTAGGGTTGGGGGGGGGAGAGAAGAAACTGAATTTGAATAATTGGAGACAGCACTTAAAGGTATACACATACACATATATGTATTTGCATGCATGTGTATGCACACATATATGTGTATTGTGGAACATACACATAACTTCACAATATGTGCAAAAGTACATCTCAAAAGTCTTAGTGTAAATGTCTTTAAGGTTTAAAAGCTAAAAACTGAAGTAAAGACTTATTGGAATATCCTCTGCATGAGTACATATATATGTGTACCTGCAAACAATACATGTAGATAAGTGCCTTTGGAAACACATACATATGTGTATAGAACATGTTTGTGCATATAGAGAATATTAGTGCACTATTTTATATATATATGTATATATATATATATATAAACACTCCATAAATGTCTATCTACATACATATATACATAAATGTGTGTATGTCTTTCATATATTATATAAGTAAATGATAAATCGTTATAAATTATGTGTATCTAACCTTTCTTCAACTAGAGTAGAATATCAAAATGTCATATGATCCAGTGGAAAAAGCCATGGATTTGGACTCAGATAACCTCCGTTCAAGAGGTTGCTATTTTCATTACTAGTACATATTATCACATTACAAATACTTAAAAGTAGTTTACACTAATTGCAATTATTTCATATTTCATCTCTATAAAGCAAATAAGTGATTCATATGAAGGAAATTTAAAAAAAACATTTGCCATTCATTTTTTCCCTTCAAAAGTTTTATAATGTTTTGTGTTTTATAGGTTGCTTCTGTCTTCAAATATTAGGTATGTCAAAATGATTGTATGTGACATGTGTGACCATGATCAAGTGTAATGCCATGCATAAGCAGGTTCCCAAAAGAATGCTACTGTGAACAGCTTTTAAGGTTCAGGTTACACAATATAGTAAACACTCTGTTTATTCCATTACAAATCAAGGCAAACATTCACAATATAATATTCACAGCATTACATCTTATCACAGAAAATAACAATATAGTCTTCATAACATTAGAATGGACACACAGTTTTCACTACAAGAGCCACAATATTTAGAACAAAGCATTCGATCAATTCACAATACAGGAATCAATACTCAATCACTCAATCAATTCACAATACAATAATCAAACTTCTACTCATGGGGCAACCATTAACTTAATAAATTGATTCACAATACAATAATCAAACTTCCATTCATGGGGCAACCATACATCAACTCAATCAGTCATTAAATACCATCATTAGAAAACTACACAAATCCTCCACCCCTTGGTGTCCAGCAAACCTCAGTTTCATCCAAGGGGAGGCCTTTTCTTCATCTTGACTCTAGGAGGTCTCTCTGATTCCCTGGATCCCCTTCCATGGTTCCAGCTCCCTCCTGAATCCATCAAACAGTTACCTGGATTTAGAAGCAGATAGCTGCCAGGTCCTTTTCCAGTCCTCAGGGCAGTCCCTGGCACACACTGAAGTTCAGAGGGTCCAGCACATCTCAAACCCTTCATCATTTCTCCTGCCTGGAACTCAAGGATCAGCCAGGCCATGAACAAAGTCTTATCCTGGTCATGCTTCTTCAGTCCTCCAGCAGTTCATTTGGCCCTAGGACCCGGAAGGAATATCAGCCTTCTGGGTGGCCTTCACCAGATTCTGGTCTCAGGAAAACTCCAAGTCAGTTCTCAGTCAGCTTCCAGATGCTGGGAGAGAAACTCTCTCTCTCTAGAAAACTCCAACTCACTTCTTCATCCAGCAGCCCAGCTCCCAGATGCTGAGACAATCCTGCATCCTCCAACAGGAAAATTCCAATTCTGTCTCTCTGTCTCTGAAATTCTTCTTTATATACACACATTGGCCTCCTGTCTCAGCCAATCCCCTTCTTCCATGTGATCAGGGGACTTCCTGCCCTCTCAACAGGAGACAGAGCTCACACCTTTCATACTTAGCCCTAAGTTACTAAGTGCTAAGCATTTGCTAAACTAATTGCTGTTACATCAAGTAACTTCAACTCTCTGAACCTCAGTTTTCTCATTTTTAAAAAGGTTCTGGGGATAAAAGGGGAAAGATTTAGACTTGACATTTCCAAGGTCCTCTTCAGCTCTAAATCTAATAATTTTAGGCTAACATTCAGTGGGTTATGAACTACACTTATGTTTTGATTTGATGGAAAGGATTTCAAGCTGAGGAAATTATTTCTATTAATGCATGCTCTGGAATTTTTAAAAATCATGGCAACTTGCTTAGAGTACTAGAAATGAAATGACTTACCAGGAGTCCCACATCCAGTATCTGTCAATGATGGAATCTGAATATAGTCTTTCTGGTTTAAAGGTCAATTCTATATCCAGTACATCACAATGTCTCTCACAGTACACATGTAGAAATGTTATTTTTCTCATTTTTATTATAATTGCTTCCTCTTTCCAATGTTTTGTTATTTAAAATTTTATATTCTCCATGTCACAACTATTTTTCCCCCAAAAAAAGCACCTTTCTAAAAGACTTTCAAGTCTTTCTAAAGTATCTTCATAGTCTTATCATTTTTGTCTCTCCTAGAATTTTTCTGGTAATGTTTTCCTATATACACCATGTTCATGCTTTTCTTTAGCACTCTGAGCACACAATGTAAATAATGACCATCTTATCACCTGTTCTTCATCCTCAAACTTTGATTCATCCAATCTTCATTTTTCCTTACTAGTTTCCTTGTACCATCTTTCACACCAATCCATATGCTTAGGAAGGCTTCCAGATTTTGTTCATGAAGCTTTCGCTGCCTCCTCCACATACCCCTGAAAAACCAACCTGCTCAGTCAAGAATTCCAACTGCAACCTTTTACAAATCTGTGTTCCTTCTGTTTGTATTAAACTCAACTCTTGGCTTTTATCACTGGGCCAATGTACCTAGGATCAGACATTTTACTTTTCTGTTAATATCTGAATGAGATTGCTTAGATGATTCACTGGATAACCCCACTAATAAGAACTTTAAAAAATTCAGCAGAAATCTATTATGTCCAAAAAGCCAAAGGAGCTAGAGAGTGGTTGAGGTGGTCATTCTTAGAATATTTACAAATTGTGTTAATTATTTTTCTAAACACAAATAAAAAGAGCTAAGAAATGTGTATGTGGGTACACAGACCCTGCTCTCAGAAGCTCATTCTTTTGAAAATAGACAGCTCTTACCACATTCATATAAGGAAGGGTATTTCTATTTTACAAATAAGAAACTGAAACAAAATGAAGCCTTATGTCACAAAATCACTTTATTCCTAATCAGAATTTTGGTCCTATGAAGTTTTCAAAATTACTGGATGAGAGAATGTGGAAGAAAATGCATCTAGATGAAAAACTGTGAGGGTAGTCAACAAATATCAGGACTTTATATTGTTGTCATGGCTTTTGCTTCTAGTAAGAATTTTCATTTAGTAAAAGAAGGCAGTAAGTAGAATTTTAGGTGATTTGCCAACCCAAGTTCCAGGTCCATCTCCATCATTTACTATTTGTGTGACCTTCTAAAAGTTATTTAACCTCTGTGAGGCTCCTCATTATCTCATTACCTGTCTTAACAGAGAAACAAGAGTGTAGAGAAGAGAAAAAATCATTTGGAAAACCATCAGCATAGAACTGATAATAGACTATAGAACTTGAAGGAACAAAAGGAAGCAAAGGATACCACAACTTCTTACATACTCTTAAGATGGAATGAAGGTCGCATACTTGAGAAAAATGTTAAAGCATGGATGCTAGACAGAGTAAAAGCCTAGCAAAGAATATTTTAATCGTAAGAGAACTGAAAGATATAAAGATTTATGTCTAATTGCGGAGCTTAGGAATTTCAAAGATGATCTATTTCAGCTTCTTGTATTTACAGATGTGGAAATTGAAATCCACAGAAAGAATAATGAGTTAGCAAAGGAGTCACAGAGGTAGCAGAATCACACAGATTGCATTTAAACCCCAGCTCTCTTAGTCCATAAAGCTTGTACTACCACTATAAAACCATAATGATTCAGTTAGAGAAAAAAATAAGTCAGTATCTATAAAACGTTTTGCATTTTAAACAAATAGAGAGAAGCACTTTTTATGTGGTTGCATATGTGTAACTACAGGTTTGAAGAAACCAGTTTTTTGTGGCTATCGGATTAATATAGGATTCTGAAAATGAACTCTCTCTGCCTAGTTTAATTCTTGAAAGAGACTTATTTTAGAATTAAAGAAACTACCATCATATTTAAAAGCAACAAAATAAAAACATGAGGAATGAAAAAAATATTGAGCATTTAAAAATTGTCATGAATTCTAAAATTGGGTTAAAGATCTCGAGCACAACATTTCCTTCACAGCAAACATGAGTATTCTTATTTACTTTTCATTTTCCTTCATTAATACTTACCAGTTAAAGTACAATCATGGAATATTTGAGTGGGAAGGGTCCTTAGGTGCTGTCTAGTCCAACCTCCTACTAAATATGGGAACTGCCTTTTTAGAAAGTTGTGATATACTGTAAAGTGCACTGCTTTTAGATTTATGAAGGCCTAACTTCAAGTACTGTTTCTGTCCCATGACAGATGCATGAACATTTGTCAACTCATGTCACCCCTCCAAGTTTCCAGTTTCTATTTTGTAAAGTGAGGTTTGATGAGATGATCTCTAAAGCCTTCCTTAAAGACTGAAAGAATTCTATCAGTCTAATCACTCTCAGGTGATGTCTTTACTTGAAAACATTTAGTTTTCCATTTTTGAAGAGGTCAAATTCTTAGAAAGCATTTCTTTACTTTGAACATAGACTAAGCATTTTTTTTTCTATATGACAGCCTTCAACACAGTAGTTGTTAACTTCCAACACCCACAAAACACACACATCCCACTTGCACTGCCCTCCAGGCTGCTGCTTCTCTCCTCCCTTCTTTTCTCCACTTTAGCCATTCTCAGTTCCTTCAGTAATAATAGCTAGCATTTATATAACACTTAGATAGCAAAGTACTTTCCAAATATTATCTCACTTGAGCACCCCTGTAAGTTAAGTGGCACTGTTCTCCAAATGAGGAAACTGAAGCAGTTAGGTTAAGGGTGGATTTGAACTCCTTTCTTCCTGAATCTAGGCGCACTGCTAGACTCATATACGACCTGGTTTCCAATTCTGGTTGCTCTTCTCTGAACATCTTTCAGTTTGTCAATGCCTCTTTTGAAATGCTTTGCTTTGGACCAAAATCATTACATCACTTGTCATCTGACTGATGCAGAATACAGTAGAACTGTTATTTCCTTTGTTGAAGTTTCATATTTCTAATAATGCAGCTTAAGATGGCATTAGCTTTATTGGTTACCACATTGTACTGTTGATTGGTATTGCTCTTTAATTGATCAAGACATGTAGGGAACTGCATAAGTTGTCTTTCCTATTATGTGCTTGTGAAACTGAAACTGTTTTAAAAAATACAGAATATATTAAACCTTTATAAATCTAACCATTCTGTTGAGACGTTCCTGTTCTCCTTATTTGGAAGGCCTTCTTTTCTTCTTCTGAATTCCTACTCAAACTTTAAACTCCTACTCCAAGATATGTTCTTCAGGAAGCCTTCCTTGAGTCTCCCACCAAGAGAAACCTACCAAATCAAAGCACCGACATTTAATAACACAGCCTCTGGAAAGAGGAAACTTTGGAGTAAAAAAAGGAAAACTGTCCATCAGCTCTTCTTGCACTGAAGTGATTTCTCTCACACATATGGGTACATGTCTGTAGGTTTATGTAGGCAGCTGGGTCTCCTGTTTAAAGTTCTACAAGCCATCTGCTTAATAATCCATTCTCACATTTTGCTGGGGATAGATCACTAGTGCACAGTTCTCTAGTTTCCAGAACACACCCTGTCTCCTTCATGAAAACCAAGGCAATTATGTGAATGGCATACTTAGGGAATTTCCATTTTACCACTCTCAAGTTTCCTTGCTTAGTGTAGTAGATGGTGCTTTATGAATTATTAATAAAGGCAAATCATTCCTATCTAGCAACTCCAATCATATTAACTGTGAATAGCCTGTCAGGTGAAGCAATACTAGTCTCTTGAATTTCATACTTCTGTCTCATAATCTAAAAATCACTTCTTTTGCCTAGCACTGAACTCAGTGGCTCAGATAACATTTGGGGAGCCTCCTTTTCCAACCATTCTTCTCCAGACTGAGGGAACTGAATGGCATAAGCATGGAGTCACTTCAAAGGGCTTTTCAATGAAAGCTCCTACCATTCTTTCTTTGATCAAGAGCATCCAGAAACTGCATTATAATTGCATTGCTGAGCTCCACAAAACTAATCCATAACCAACTGTAGAAGTGACCTGCGTTCTGCATATTGACTACTGAATTTAATTTCTGCAAGATGGCAGTAAGCCTGAGGCATTGATTTACTATTGATGTCTAATTAACTAATTCAAGTGTCAATATATTTTATTCGAGGGGATGAGATTCTTATATCAAAAATAGTTTCTGAAAAATTGTTAAATAACTATAATAAGAGAAATATAAGATATAAGTTAAATCATAATCTATAAACATATTCAAAGTATAGCTGTGTGTACATGTGTGTATTTGTTTTGTATGAGATTTTAAGTCATAATAAGAGCTGTTTTCCTCTGTCCCTACAGGACATAGTCATGGTCTCTGAAGTGAAGAGATCACAGATAAGACAATCCTCCACTTGCTTCTGCTATAAACAGAAACTGATATGCCTTATATGCCTGGGTAAATTTCCACAGGTTTTTGGTACCTCATACCTTTGCTTCAGAGGTTGAAGAATCTATTGAATAACTATGAGGCTTAGTATGGTGCTATTATTTTTACAGGATGTATTCCTTGCAAGGAGCTAATTAAAGGACGAATTACAGTGTACCGTGGTAAAAGGAGGCATATTCATGGACAATATACCTTCATTAACCAGTAAAAAGCACATATTGGGTACATTGAAGAACTAACCGCAAGTGGAGAGTCAATCGTTATTCACTGCAAGCATGTATCCGGAAAACAGAGGTTAAGTCACTTGCCATTCACAGAGCTAAAGTATCCAAGGATAGATCTAAACTCGAGTCATCTTGAATCCAGCCCTGGAATTCTATCCAAATACTAGAAAATATGCACTGATCCTATGTGATTAATGGATTACCCCTTTACCAAACAACTGATGTTCATACAAATGTAGTTGGAAGTCCCCCACACAAAAATGAAAAGAAAAGGACAAATAAAAAGGGAATGAGATAAGTATCAGTCCCTGTTCTACTATCTTCTATCACTGATGCCATAATTTGACCACACAAATTCAAACTATTATTTATAAATAAATAAAACTTTTTATGCTCATGTATTTTTTAGGATATTAAGCCAAAAAATCATGACATGAAGACACTTTTCATAAAATTGATTAAAAAACAAATACGGGACAATATATAAATAAGAATAAAAATTCATCATTATTTATGATTTTATTCTGAGTTTTCATTATGTTATGGAAATTAAGACAACATCTTGATGACAATGTCAAAATATTCCAAGTTCTCATGGGTCCTATCAAGTTGAAAAGAGTTCTTTTATGATTGACTGTATGTCCATAGTTTGAGTACCGATTTAGCTAAGTTTGTAAAGATCCATCATCAGATGTTTGGCCATTAGGTGACTGGTGGGGGTGGGAGGGTGGGAAGGTGACAGTATCTCCTAAATATTGCCTGTTATGTTACTGAAGTGCTGGAATCAGCATTAATGAAGGGAGCACCCCCACCAAGAAAATCAGAGATTTTTTTTTGAGCAACCACAAACATCTAAATCTCTTCAGGGGCTCTGAAGAATAAGATGCACTATTATCTGCATATGCAGGTTCAATCCAAGTTTTGATCATACTGTCTAACTTTACTTGTTTCAGTCTAGTGAGCCATCCATGCTTTTTTATAGAACCTTTTGTTCAAAATATTAAATTGGTGTGACCGTTGTAAAGTGGAAAGAGTGGTAGCTCAGAGAACTGTGGCATTTTCTCTGAGTTATTCCACTTGTAACACGGATAAAATTGCTTCTCCCTCTCAGAGGTTTTAGAAAATATGAACTTTTTTCTAAACTCTGTTGAAGATCTTTGTGCTTCTTGAGATAAGGGTCATAAAAACTAAAACATTTTTATAATTATTTTTAAAATGAAAGGCTTTTCATCTTTTTTGGCCCTTGATAAACCTACCTTCCTGCAGTTCTTTGCACTGAAGGGATGGAATGAAGTATTAGTTTAAATGGATACTTATTTGGGGAGAGGGGCAGGTGAAAGAGGCCCTCTTTATTTAAAACCTGATTTATATAAGGGTGCTTTTATAGCTGTCTTGCAACACTGTGAAGAAATTGTGAAGATATAAACCTAGAAAGGCTGGGAGGAAGACATTTGGGAGATCTCTCCCAAGGGGTTAGTAGTTCAGTCTGTTATTCAAGGAAAAGGATAGCAATAAGGAATGTTCCTCTGCATTGCCTTCAATTTTTACCCAATGAACATTAACACTTACTTTAACTACTACTCCCCTGTTTACAGAGTAGATATCACTGTTTCCCAGAGGTCTAAGTGAATCAATTTAACTACAAGTAAGGGGCACAAGAGCTTATCAGAGGTTGGTTGTACCTACCCTTCCTCAGCCTGGAAATCTACTCTTCACAGCTGTGTGGCAAGACAGAATCTTCAAGCCCTGAAACCATTCAAGAAATATGTCGACAAGCTACAAGGTTGCAGCTGAACAATACACATTGTCTATAATGGACTGGTATTGCTGAATGTTAAACAAACACTGTTGCCCGTTTTACTGAAAAAAAATCCAGCTTTTAACAACAGCCTTTGAGAGGCATCATTAGGAAGAAGAATGAACACTGGAACTGGAGTCAAAATTTCTGGGTTCATATCCTGGGTCTTCCACTTATCTGTATGACCTTGAACAAATCACTTAACCTTTTGGGGCTATGGCTCTCAGGCTATTAAATATAGACAGTCAATGACATCAAAGGTCTCTTCCAGCTCCCAACCTGTGTTCACTCAATACTATTCCATAGCCCCTCTGGTAAGCTGCATTAAGTGGGAGGCTCAGCATGAATTACCCTCTCCTAATATTATACTAGTTCCCTTCCCCTTGGGGCTCACTGATCCTGAAGGTCAGATTTCTTCTCTTGGCCTTTCATTTTAGGTTCCCTAAAATCTCCTTGATTATCCTAGATGACACTAAAGGCTGTCAGAAGGTAGTTCTGCTAGTAATGGTGGTTTCTTTATGCTTACTCTAGTCCCCTGTTCTCAATAATGTCAGCAAGAGTTCTCCGAGAGCCGTTGTCTGTACTGTGAGGCTGTTCTTTGTCCATAAAGGACAAAGTGACCAGACTGCAGCACTATCAGTCTGATCCCTTTGACCCTGTCTTATCAATGCACATCCCTGAGCGATCACTTTAGTCATTTGTATCGATCAAAGTGGCCAAGATGTCTGGATTGATGTCTGTGCTAGGACACAGCAGTCTAAACATGGCAAAGCACATTTTAAAGACATTTGGACTAATTGCATATATGCCTTTCAATGCCCTCCTTCTTTCTTCTACTTTCCAAAGCACAGCATAAAAGTGGAAACAGTTATCCAAAACATTGTGTAATGATTCACTGGTCTTCGCTCCAATACAGAGAATGATTTGGATATTTTACTAGGTTACAATGGGGTACACAAAGAAGGCTACACGATTGTGCTGTTCATGTGTGTAATCATCCATGGAGTGAATGGAAATAACAGTGGGCTTATTATGCAAACAGTAGTCTACAATATGCAAATAAATACAAACAAAAACAAAGCACAAACCTCCAGAATAACATTAGCTGATCTGTCAGTTACAAATTCCTGTCTTCAAACCACTTTAATTTTTTTCACGTTCTTAGAGAAAAATGAAAGAAAACCAAAGCAAAGCTTAGGTACTTATAGTCTTATGTCTTAGGTTTTGGAAATGAGACTATAATAAAGTTTTATTCTGATTATTTGATTTATGTCATCACTGGGCCATTAATGCATTCTGGCATCATTATACGCTTGTGTAAGGTTTATATGGTGTCTGTTTTAATTGCTTAAACTAATCTATTCAGTGACTGCAAACCTAATGCACATTGGAACAAGCAGCACATAAATTCCAACCTTCAGATCTGTCCTTGAACGTGTATATATCCTGATGCCTATTAGAAACCAAAGAAGAAAAAAGACACAAAGGAAAGGCAGCATTCCTGTATCTAAGAGAATGTGAAGATACAGAAGATTTCCAAGTCAAAGAAGGAAGTCTGTAAACTCCTATGTCATTTCAGATGTTCACAATGGCTCATTCTAATCTATCTCACAATATACAGGCTTCAGGCAATGCCAGAGTGGTAGCGTCCTATGTTAATACACAATATCTGTTCATTACATATTATCTTGGCACAGTCAGCTAATTTCATTTTCAGTGGATAATGCCAGTTATGCAGAAATATACGCAAAATCAAGGTGGAAAACGAAGATTTACTCTACTGCAGCTGTGATCTGTTCATCTGACTTATTCTATTCAGCACTGATTTGGGAGTGCGACACCAGAATGCAAAAGCTGTTAAAACCATGGATGCACCTCCCCAATGCAGAGGCTCTGAAAAAAAGCAAATTTATTCCCATGTAGAGACTTAAGAATGGCATTTGTGAAAAGATATCCAAACCAGATTTCAACTTTGCATGTCAAAAAGTGATCCTATCTATTTGTTGTTCTTTTCTATCAAGTAAACAAGCAGAAACACTCACATATCCAGCTCATCGACTTTCCTTTTTAGTAAGCAATACTACTAAGAAGGGAGCCTGTCACAAATACAAATGGAGGGGATGAAGAATTCCTAACACTGCAGAAAGAGCAGAAGCCTGGGTTTCAGGAGACATGGGTTTGAATCTGGTCCCTGATAAGTCCAATGGCCTTGAAGAAGTCACTTAACATTTAAGAACTTGTGTCTGGATATATGTAAAATGATAAGCTGTCAACAATATAGTCCTTTAAGGTGTGGAAAAATACCTTAAAGGGATATCATCATATTTCATCTTAACAATAACCCTGGAGGCAGGTATTATAATTAGCCCCATTTTACAGATGAGAAAACTAAGGCAGACAGAAGTCAAATGACTTGTCCAAGGTCACACAGAAATTAGTTTGAGGCCATATTTGGACTCGAGTCACCTTGATTTAAGGTCCACCTTTCTACACACTGAACCACTTAGCTGCCTCTAAAATGAAATGTGTTACAGGTTTATAGACTGAGAGCTGAAAGGCAACCAGTCCAACTCCCTCACTTTCCAGATAAGGATCCTGAAGACTAGTGGGCTTCAGGAACTCACCCTAGATAATATAAGGGAAAAAATATATTAGATGCAGTGTTAAAAACCACATTCTCTCATATCATTGATTCCATTGAACTGGGCTAAGACTAGATGTCCTCTACATTATGCTCAGTCTATAAAATGCCATGATAATATCTTTCCTAGGCATCAGTTAAAGATATTGTAATTCTGCATGGGACTCTACTCACGACTAGATAACTGGTCTGGTGTAATGCATATGTAAGAGAGGCACTACTAAAGCATTTGGAGACTAAAAAGGGGGTATTTATTTTCCCTCTCAAGCAATGATGGCTACAGCAGATTTCCAGGTTAATTTTGCTTTACTGCTGTGTGTGTGTGTGTTTGTGTGTGTGTTTGTGTGCATGTGTGTCACAGGGGGTGGTGGTGTTGTATAGTAAAGCAGTAATGAGCACTGATTTGTATGGTGGTATTCAGAGAGACATCCATCTGAGACTCTACATAGACATTTTCACGAAGTTATTGTAAGATAGTAGTCTTCCTATCTACTCCTACCTGCCCCCCACTACATTTACATAGACACTAATTTAAGAAAATATGTCAGTAATTTGGGGAGGGAGGGTGGAGCCAAGATGGTGGAGTAGAAACAGGACTTCCTCCTGGCTCCAGGTTCCACCTCCTCCGATACATGTAAAAAATTACTCTAAACAAATTTTAGAGCTACAGAACCCACAAAGTAATAGAGATAAGCAAATCTTCTGCTGAAGGCAGCCTAGGAGGCTGGCAGAAAGAGGATATCACACTGAGTTAGGAGCCAAGCCCAGCCCCGTGAGTCATGTAGTTTCAACCTCAGGGCAGCCCCAACTAGCAGCAGTCATTACAGACTTCAGGGGAGTGAAGCACCTATAGCTGTACTGGTTTCCAGACTTCTCAACCAGTAAATGCCAAAGACAAAGTAAAAGGTCAGTGTGGAACTCTGTTGGAACAGGGTTGGAAAGAAGAGTATGGTCCAGCCTCTGCCCCCTTGGGCAACAAGCAGAGGAGGCACAGTGGCTGCTCCATGTGGCTGTCTCAGGAGCTCCTGGCCTGCAGATTGTAGAGGAACCAAGCAACCATTCAAAGGGTAATTGCTTTTCCTTTTACCTGCTTGGATCTGGATTATGGTCTTGGGTGGAGGTCCTGGGATGTGTGGTCAGGTGCCAGATCCTGTGGGGGCTGCAGAGAGGGTGCCCCCCTAATTGCTCCAGCAGCTGTGAAAACCCCAGTAATTTGGGACACAGCTCTTTCCATTCTCAAATCAGGTTTCTACCATGGCAAAGAGTTCAAAAGTCAAGTAATTCACCAGTAACATGAACAAGCATAAGAAATGCAATCCTACCATAGATTCCTTTTGGGGGGGGGACAAAAAGGATCAAAGCATGGAATGGGAGGAAGGCAACAAAGTCAGAACTCCTGTATCAAAAGCTCCCAAGAAAAATATGAACTGGCTACAGGCCATGGAGAAGCTCAAGAAGAAGGATTTTGGAAACCAAGTAAGAGAAGTGGAAGAAAAATTGGGAAGAGAAATGAGAATGATGCAAGAAAATCAAGAAAAGTGAGTCAACAGCCTGACTGAAGAAAATAACAGCTTAAAAAGAAATTAACTCAAATGGCAAAGGGGGCCCAAAAAAGTCAATGAGGAGAAGAATGCCTTTAAAAACTGACTTTGCCAGATGGAAAAGAAATTTCAAAAACTCACTGAAGAGAATAATTCCTTCAAAATTAAATCAGAGCAAATGGAAGCTAATGACTTTATGAGATATCAAGGTACTATAAAACAGATCCAAACAAATGAAAGAATAGAAGGCATTTTGAAATATCTCATTAGAAAAGCCACTGACCTGGAAAATAGATCCAGGAGAGATAATTTAAAAATTATTGGACTACCTGAAAGCCATGATCAAAAAAAGAACCTAGACACAATCTTTCAAGAAATTCTCAAGGAAAATTGCCCTGATATTCTAGAAGCAGAGGGAAAAATAGAAACTGAAAGAATTCACAATTGCCTCTTGAAAAAGATCCCAAAAAGAAAACTCCTAGGAATATCATAGCCAAATTTCAGAGTTCCCAGGTAAAGGAAAAAGTACTGCAGGCAGTCAGGAAGAAACAATTTCAGTATTGTGGAAGCACAATTAGGATAATACAAGACCTAGCAGCTTCTAAGGGATCAACAGGCTTAGAATATGATGTTTCAGGGGTCAAAGGCACTAGGAGTAAAATTAAAAAATCACCTACCCAACAAAACCGAATATAATGCTTCAGGAGAAAATATGGTCATTCAATAAAATAGAGGATTCTCAAACATTCTTGATGAAAAAACCGGAGCTGAACAGAAAATCTGACTTTCAAATATAAGAAGCAAGAGAAGCATGAGAAGGTAAACTGGAAAAGAAATCATAAGGAACTTACTAAAGTTGAACTATTTGCATTCCTACATGGAAAAACAATAATTGCAACTCACAAGGCTATTTTCAGTATGAGGACAGTTGAAGGCAATATATATTTATAGATACATATATATGAAGGTATAGGATGGTACAGGTGTGTATAAATACATATGTGAGGGTGTGCATATGTATGTATGTATATACATAGAGAGTACAGGACAAACTGAATATGAAGGGATGATATCTAAAATATAAAATTGAGAGGTAAGAGAGGAATACATTGGGAGAAGGAGAAAGAGAGAGATAGATTAAGGTAAATCATCTCCTATAAAAGAGGCAGGAGAAAACTGTTACAATGGAGGGGAAGAGCAGGAAGAAAGGGAATGGGATAACCTTACTCTCATTGGATTTGACTTAGGGAGGGAATAACATACACACTCAAGTGGGTATCTTACCCTACAGGAAAATAGGGGGGAAGAGGATAAAAGGGAGGATGATACAAGGGAGGGCAGAGTTGGGGAGAGGGTAGTTTGACATTTTTGAAAAAGGACAGGGTCAAATGAGAAAATAGAATGAGTGAGAAGCAGGATAGGATGGAGGGAAATATAGTTAGTCTTTCACAATATAACTACTATGGAAATGTTTTGCAAAACTACACATGTACAACCTATATTGAATTGCTTGTCTTCCCAGTGGGGGTGGGTAAAGAGGGAAGAAGGGAAAGAAAGAACTCAAAGTTTTAAAAACAAATGTGTATTAAAAAAAAAAGAAAATATATCTCCAGTTCTAGCTACATCCTAATACTTTACAGGAACTCAGACCTTCTGGTTCTACAGCAATTATGTCAATAACTGCCCCAGAAATCTTCTGTTATAATCTAACACAGGAAAATAGCTAAATATCATTGTTCTATTTAGTCATATCCAACTCTTAATGACCCCATTTGGGGTTTTCTTATCAAAGATACTGGAGTAGTTTGCCATTTCCTTTTGCAGCTCATTTTATAGATGAGAAAACTGAGCCAAACAGTATTAGTGACTTACCCAAGGTCACATAGCTAGTGTCTGAGGTCAAATTTGAATTCAGGTCTTCCTGACACCAGGCCCTGTACTCTATCCACTGCACTCTATCCACCAAGCTCCCCAGAACTAAATATATGTATTCCTTAGTGGGAAAGAGTCTTGAATTTGTAGACCTAGTTCTACTACTTTCTACTTTGTGATTTAGGGGAAGTCAGGTCACCTCTTTTGGCCTCAGGTTTCTAATCTATAAAAAAGGTTATCAGTTAGGAAGAATTATTAATTTAATTTAGAATCTAATGACAGATTATATAAACTTCTTGGCAGTTTACTGGCCAAGAAAAACAGGAATTCTATTAATATAACTAGAAAACACTTTACAGGAGCTAAAGATAGTACTTGCTCATAGACTGATGATCAAATATAAGACAAATAACAATATTATCTAAATTTATTCATTATGTAACATACTAAACTACTGAAGGATTATTTTGTAGAGATAGAAGGAAATAACAAAGTTCACATAGAAGAAAAAATGGTTAAGATTCTCCAGGGAAATAAGGAAAATAGTGGAAAGGAGGAGGGCCTGCTACTACAAATTTCAAACTATGCTACAAAGGAGTAATTACTAAAACAATTTGGTTCTGGCTCAAAAAGAGAGATAGATCAGTAGAAAAGTTTAGATAAATAATATACAAATACAAATAAGCCTGAATAGCTGAGTCTTTAATAAACCCCAGGGCCTCAGCTACTAGAATAAGGCCTCACTTTTGTCATTTAACAAAAAAATATTGGGAGAACTTCTTTCCTTTCTTCTCCTCTTTGCTCTCCTCCACTTCTTTCTTTCCTTCCTTCTTCTCCCTCTGTGCACATAGGGTATCATACCCTTACCTGCAGGTATTCTGTTCAAACGAATGTAAATTTTGATGGATGACACTTCACAAGATATCTTGGCATTTGGGAGCTAGATTTCTTTCTTAAGGACCATACCTTAAACCCAAATCAGTCTGGCCCTCATTGACTGGCCAACAATAAGTCCCAGCCTAAACCTACTTGGTCACATTTTGGGTAGGCTTTGATGGCTCAGAGTAGATATAAACAGCAATTGTTTTGGTTTTGGCCAGAAATCCAAAGGCCTTCCCTTCCAGAATGAATTTTTTTGCTTTTGGATTAGTAAAAGACCATTCTTTGCCTCATTTCTTACCTAGCCTTAATCACTGAATGGGCAATGCCTCAATTAAACTAAGATGTATTAGTTAACAAGGCCAAGGTCTCCCACTGCATCCCAGGACATTTCCAGTTGTTCCCAGATGACTCCAGAACAGAAAGTGAGGCTCGTGACTTTGCACAGCCCTGCCTCACTTAAATCTAGTTCACTTGCAAGTCAGGGCATCACCTTCCTGATGTCATGGTCGTCTTCAAGAACAAAAGGCAAACAACCACGTCAGGTGAACTAGAAAGCAGTCTGTCAGAAATTAAGTTCAGACTAACACTTCACATCACAAATTAAGAATAATTCTGAACTGAATGCATAACTTAAATATAGAAGATCATACCATAGGGTAAAAAAAATTGATCTAAGTATAGGGGAAGAATTGATGATCAAACAAGGGATAGATAGGAACACAGAAGCTAAACCGGACAATTTTTACTATTTAAAAGTAAATAAATATTACATCAACAAAACCAACGAGCCTAAAATTATACGGGAAACAGTTAACTCACTGTAAATGTCTCTGATAAAGATCTCATTTGCAAAATACACAAAGAATTATTTCAAATTTATAAAAAACGAGCCATGTTCTTGTTGATGGTCAAAGGATATGAATAGGGAATTTCCAAATTAAAAAAAATAAAAGTGTCAGTGGTCATCTGAAGAAATGATTGAAATTACTCATAATTAGAGATATGTGAATTGTGGCAACTCTTATTTTTCCTCACATCTGGCATATTAGCAAAGTTAAAACAAAGTAAAAAGAAAAATTTCTAAGTAACCATGGAAAACAGACACATGAACACCTTTCTGGTTGAGATGTAAGTTGATGCAGTCATTCTTGAAAGCAATTTGGAACTCTGCCCTACAAATCACTAAACTGTGCCTACTTTTTGACTCAGTCATAACAATTCTAAGCTTATACTCCCAAAAAAGAAAAAAAAGAAAGGGACCCGTATGTACAAAAATATTTATAGTAGATCTTTTTGTACTATAAAGAACTGGGATCTAAAGAAATGTCCATCAATTGTGGAATAGCTTAACAAATTATTGTATATGAATGTAATGGGATAGCATTGTGCTGTAAGAAGCAATGAAAGGGATGGTTTCAGAGAAACTTGAAGAGACTTACATGTATTGATACAGAGTAAAAAGAATAGGAAAGGGGAAGACTCTAAATACATATACATACATACATATTTACAGACATGTACACATGCGCACATGCATATATATATATATATATATATATATATATATATATATATATATATATATTTACTAATAACACTGCAAAAACACACTACCTTGAAAAACTTAAGGATGTGATTAATGCAAAGATAGTCAGAATTCCAGAGGACAGGTGAAGCCTGATACCTACCAGCTAGCAGAGATCTTGGTGGTTGTTTCAAGATATAGAATGTAACACATATTTCTGTAAATGACCACTGTGGGAATTTGCTTTGTTTGACTATGCAGATGTGTTATGAGGTTTTTGTTTTTTGGTAATGAGAGAAAATAAATGTTTTTTAACTTTAAAAAGTAATTTAAAAAACTAATTTCAAAGTATAATAAACTAGATGACCTCTCAGTTCCCTTCTAGCTTAAAATCTATGAAATTATTACCAATTAAAACAACTTGGACTTTGCTTAAACATTTCCAATACTGAAAATCTTCAGAAACCTAACTCCTGAAATTATTTCTTATGGGATGAAATCTATGTCTCAATTACACACAAAAAACTATATACACACATATATACATGCATTTTCCCTCAACCTGTTTATATATATGTATATATATATAGCATATATGTGTATATATGTAGCATATATAGCATAGAAAGAATATATATATAAATATTCTTTCTATGCCTTCTTTTTCTCGTCATTGATCTCTAATATCTTCAAGTTGTCATCATATAACTTGGTTAATCAGTCTGCTTACTGTCTTCATTAAATTCCTCTGACAATGGAACTATTGTCAATGTCCCCAGTGTAAAAAAGGAATCTGCTCAGAAGACCACCATGGTCTACTGTTCTTTGCAGCATAGAGTAGCTTATTAATTAGGAGAGGTCCTATGTAGCTAGTCCCATGGGACTGTGTTGACGTAACTTAAGATTTTCTCTCTGAACTCAGTGAGTTTTGTGAAGAATGCTAAGGAAACCCACAAAATAACAAAAGAGATTGGTAGAATTGGCACTGGGGTTTAGACATGGTGGAGGACATTGAGGAGGTTACTAGAAGTAGAAAATGAGCAGCACAGAGAGAATGTCTGCAGCTGTACTATCATATACCCCAGACACTCTGTAGAGAGTGTCCAGAATCTACAAGACCGCATACCACATGCTATGAGGAGCCTTGGAGAAAGTTTGCTACTACGAGGAACTACTAAATATGGTGGGTTTATTGGCTATACCTAGCTCCTGGTGCTATACTACTATGCAGGAGGAGCAGGAAGATTCAAGGCAATTGAAAATTGCTCCAGCTTTTCTCCCTCTCAGTGTCTATCATGCTAAAAGTCCTTTTCTACCCAATTTGTAGTAGCTACTGATTCTGTATTAAGGGTTGAATGAATTCACTGATCTTCAAATGGAGAGAAGAGGGAATTCATATACCTTTAAGCCAGACACAGTTTTCAAATTTATCTTCACATCCCTGATGCTTAGCATGGAGTAAGCATTTAAAAAATGTTTGTTAGGTTAGAATGGAGGATAGCTGGGAAGAAAAGGAGGTCTTCTTGGGGGAGGTAGGGTGCAATTGCATTTCTGGCACCCAAATTGGAATTTAGAATGCATTTTTCCATAGAAAGATCAGCATACACAGCAAATAAATTCTATAGTCTTATACTTCATATACATTATAGGTTAGGTAGGCTTTAGGTGGCTTGTTTGGAAACCTAATCACCATGTACAGCATCATTTCTGTGGGAAACTCTGTTCTCAGTTCCAAGCAATCAAGTTACTAAGAAACTTTGCCTTTATACAGTTCCTTAGGTCTTATAGAAATTAATGGTCTTAAGTTTCTATAAGGTACCATTTTATTTTGTGTAATCTAATTGTGAATGACTGTATAAGTCCTGAAATATGAACTGTTAACCTTATCCACAGCAGTGTTATGACATAACCTGGTCTAAATAATGTGCCACTTTAACCACACTAGAGTGAAATGACTTTTGATATGACACTAATAAAAGCCTGTCTAATACTGGAGATTCCCGTTGCTTTTACTCCTTTGTTTATTTTGAGAACACTAATCATTGTACTAAACTAACAAAGGAGAGCTGTGGGTTTAAAAATTCCATTTTTCAAATTCTTATCTTCACCATGAACTAGGCATGATGAATGAATATAAACAATGCACTGTTTTCCCCAGTGGAATCTTATTATAATAAACCAAAGAGACAGTGATACTACATGTTTAAAAAAAATAGAAATATAAATTGCCTCCAGTTACTGAAGTAGACTGAGTGTAAATGTTCTCTGTGTAGTAAAGTTTTCTCAAGTTTCTAGGGCTACCAATAAAATTGACATAACTTTAAAGATAACAGGCACTAATTTCTAATAAATGTCAAATTTATCTAATTAATTTTATGCTGGGCTTATAAATAAAGTCCATCTGCTTATCTGTGAGAAGGCTGATGTTAAACAGTCAATAACTATGTATTGAGTATCTACTTTGTGCCTAGCATGATATTAACAAAGATATCTTGGTTGCCACTGTGAATTCAGGTCAGCACATATTTATTAAACATCTACTATGTTCATAGAACATAGACAAGAGAGCTTGCCCTCACAAAATTCTTATTAAGCAATGTTGACACTCAGCACTTAAATGTCTTTATTTAAATTGGAGTATGATCAAATCACAGGAAACAGGCAAGTTAAGTGACATTAGATTCCAAAAAAGGACAACTTATTTCTAGTTGGGCTTCAGGGAAGTACTTGCAATGAAAGAACATAGATTACTGGGGAATTAAGAAATATTCAAGTAAGGGATAAGGCAAAATCCCTAGGAAACGTTATGAAATTAATTTTCCTTTGATATAACTATCACCTCATTATCCCTTCTTTTTGTTCTTAGAAGTATTCCCTTACATCAACTGTCCCCTTACTCATTTACTATTCCATGGGGTCCCAACTCTTAGCTAAGTGTCAAACAATTTCACCTACAAAAGTCAAAGCCTTTATAATAGAAAGGAAAACACACACACACACACACACACACCAATAACACCAGCAACTTTCCTGTTGTAGAATTTCAGGTACACTTTGATTGGTGGTTAAGAGGGAAAATGTTGTCATTTCAAACCATGCTACATCTAAGGCAATTGATTATGCCACTTTGTAAGGGCAGCCCTGTTTTGTTTTCACATTATTCTCTACTTCATAGATGATAAATAATTTACTTGAGGTCAAATGTGATGAAAACAAGATGTGGGATTGAAGAAGAAAGCAGGAGTTTTATTTTTGCCTCATATTCTCCATTCACTCTTGAGTAACATCTCCATTATGATGCCTTTATTATATAATCTTCAAGAACAAAAACAGAGATGGAGCAATTTACTACTGTTAGATTGTTCTTGCTCTTGTTTTTTTTCTTTAAACTCTACCCTAATTCTGAGAAAGAGGACATCGAATCCATTGATCAAACTATTGAAAGACATTTGCCATTTCCAAATGACATGTCAGGACCATAATTTTCCCTACATTCACTTAAAACCTATTATAGGTTTTTTTTGAGTCATTTTACTTGTCATTCTACTAAAGAGTTCATGAGATTCTGACATTTCCCCCTAGGTAATGTTTAATAAATAATGCTTGATGGATCTTCACAGTACTCCTCTCTTTGTAGCTTTAGAACCTATCTCATCTAAGACTAGAGACTTTGCTGGATTTTTGGATTCTGTCTCAATTTCATGAGAAAAAAATACTGGTTTTCAGGGTGTTTAGAGTAAAGCGATGACAACCTATATACCAATTTCACAAGTGTTGCAGCCTGAATCATTTCTGTAAAGGCAGCATATGGTGAGAGAGTCCTAGCAGCAGGATAACGTGACAGTGCCCAGATCACAGCTGTAGGCACACAAAGAAAGTTGGGTTGTTTTTTTTTTAATTCTTGGGCTCCATGCCCCTCCCTCTCATCAACAACAAAAAGAATGGCTATTTAAGATTCTGTTGTCTTAAAGGCTTTATTAAGTTATTGCCCAGGGTAGGAAAAGGATATTATTGCCTACATATGTTTGCCAGAATCATGTAGCTCTTCTATTCTGGCTTTCGTAGCAGGTGTCGCTTTAAGTGCTTATTTTAAATGGAACACAACTGGGAGACATCAGAAAGGGCACTGTTGACAACTGTCATAGGCTCTGGCTTGAGTAGGAACTGAGCAGAAGGTCTCTCTCCAGAGTACTTCAGATCATTCTAATAGCAGCATCATTTCCACTAGGCTCCCAGCTTCCACCAGAAAGGAGTGCTGGGAAATGGTGCTTCTAGCAAAATCTAGTCTCTTCATCAGAGATCCCCTAAGCAACCAGGCTTCTTAGACACAGTACTCTGCTACAGCAAAGAAACTCCTGATCCTTAAAGGCAGCATTCTAAGGAATAAATGGTATTGCCAAATATAGATGACTAGTAAATGGCATGCTTCAACTAAACCCCTCTTTCCTTCTTGTTCTTAGAAGTACTCCCTCACATCAAGTGTCTCCTTACTCCCTAAGTATTTTAATGAAGAAACCCTCATGAGATAAAAGGAAAGAAAACCCCAAATCTACCCTTCCATTTTGAGTAAATTGTTGTTGATGCTTTCAGTTTAGATGGTAAACTGGAGAGACGAAGGGATCTTTTTTTCCCGTACTAGGATGTAGGCCATCAGATCATAATGTCCTTTGTAGCAGCTAGTGCACTGCCCTGAACATTTTTTGTTGCTTTTTCATCGTTTTAGTTGTGTCCAACTCTTTGTGACCCCATTTGGGGTTTTCTTGGCAAAGATACTGGAGTGGTTTGCCATTTTCTTCTCCAGCTCATCTTACAGATGAGAAACTGAGACAAACAGGGTTAAGTGACTTGCTGTTATGGGAATCTGAAGATCTTCTCTGCCCCTAGGTCCTTTGATGGGCTTAAGTGGCTCTGAGAACCTTCCCTGATTTGAAAGTATACTCTGTCCCCTAATAGGCTGAATGTGGTCACATGGAGCCTGTGGCAGGAGGTTTGTTCTTCAGGAACGCCCACACCTTATTACTCTGTGATTGGGCAATGGGTCAAGAGGGCTGTGACATTCTCTGACCCCGGAAAAGGCTATGTATACACGCCCTGATGTGAGGTTTTGCTTTGGGGCTCACCTTGCAAAGAATTGTGTGATTTGGCTGGATGAGACTTTGGGAAGCCATTGAGCCCCCTGGCTTTGAATGATTCCCTCTCTGGTAACTGACTAGGTATGCATGTGATAGCCAGATGGTTGGAAGCCCAACTGCTTATCTTTTTCTTTGTCTGCTTGTAATTTGTGCTTGTATTCTCTGAAGTTTAGGGTGCTGACTTTTTCCCCCTGAACTAGGTAAATGATATGTGTTTGGTTGATTAAAGTAAGATTGTTAACCCACTTTGAGTTGCTTTCTTTAGAAAAGCAGATCTAAGAACCTGTGCTAGCAGATACTCTGGGTATTCTATGGTGCTTGTTGCTACACTTGCAAAGGGCCACACAGCTAGTAAGTGGAAGAGGTTGGATTTGAACTCAAACCCTCCTGATTCCAAGCCATATGCTCTATTCACTGTGCCACTTAACCACCATGCACTTAGTAAGCATTTAATGTTTGAGATGGGGGTAGATGATAATACATAAATATCAATTCATATAATTTTGTATTATAATTTGCTGAAATAATTTTAAATGGCTACATTTATACGACGCTACTGGTAATATAAAATTACTGAGAATTAGAACACAAATCTGTGTCTCATATAATAAACACTTTAATGCCCATTATTCTTCCTATGTACTTTTAAAACTGCAAAGAAGGGAATGTTAATTCAATGAAATGTTATTCATTCCCCCCCCCAAATTCTGAAGGCAATTATAACCACTCCCATTACTTTCATTTTATAGATGGAACAAAAAAATTAAATGATTTGCTCTCTAGCTATAAGACAAATTGATGTCACACCTGAAATGGAACCCTTAAATGAGCATCTGAACCCACATATAACAGAAGAAAACAGATTTTTATTGCATGATCCAGAAGTTAATAATGAACTCCTATTCTGCCACCTGTCACCTATGTGACTTTGGCAATGTCACTGAACCAATAATGGATCTCAGTTTTTCCTTTGTAAAACAAAACCATGGACTACATTGCTTTTGACCTCCAACTCTATATTTATGCTTCTGTTAATAGTAATGTCTTCTTATGACAAGTGAGATATGTTAAGTTTTTTCTTGCTTAAAGGCACCTTTTCCTTCTTATAGGAAAGTCATTCTTGTTAGCTTAAACTGCCATAATGGTAAATAGTAAATAGTAGTAAGAAGAACTCTTAAGGTTATTCAGGCTAAAACACTGAAGAACGCTGTAGATCACATTACATTTGAGGGTTATATAAAATGTCCTTGCTTCCTATGTTCATCTTCCACACTTTAAACAATTGTACTCAACAGTACTTAATTTCTCAATGTTCTTCAAAGAATAGCCAAAGAAATGAATTGCCTTAAGGTCACAAAAGAGTTGAATCTTTACAAAAATGTCCTCATAATATTTATCTTTATGTGAAACATAAACTAGACTCCCTACTACACAATTCTTGTAGAAGTTACAAGGTTTTTTGTTTTATTTTGTTTTATAAAAAAAAAGCAGAAGTGATACTTTACAGATAAAAGCACCTTATGATGATCCCCTTCAGAAGCTCCAAGCTACAATCTATAGAAGAAAACATTAGGGTAAAATTCATTATATATTTAAAACCCAAAATAATACATAACCGCTAATATGTATCTGAACTTCATTTAAATTTTTTCCTTTGTTACTTCTATAATTATGTCTCCAGAGATAAACATAAGGGCTCATTCACATACTTGTCACTTTAAAGGATATGCTCTCTACAAAACTCTCACCAAAATAAAAGAAAAAAAAAGCTCTCTGGCTCTTGTTTATTATTAATTGAACTTATTGTAGATGATTTACACCCATCACACTTTCCCAATCTTTGCTGTTCTTTCTTTTCCTTGATTTCTCCCTTTAGTAAATGCACTTGACTCGTTGCTACCTGCAAGCTAGTGATCAACAAAAATGGAAGAAGTGGGAAGCAAACATTAGGACATGGAACAACTAAACATCTCTGCCACAACCAGAATTTCTATTATCAAATAAGCCATCTGGGCACATACTCTTGCTTTGGAAAATAGGAAATAGAGTTTTCAAAGCAAAATTATGTTCTCCTTTGACTCTAGTTAAAAGGATTCCATGTTAAAGAATTTTCCTTAATTAAAAAAAACACCTGATTTTATGGGTAGTAAGAATTGTAGGGAAGAAAAAAGTCATTTTACCCACTAGATTATTCTGTGTCAAACCTTAATCCTTTTTCTTTCAAACTTCATTGAAGTACTGTAATATAAGGCAAAGGTGCTGACTCTGCTTTATTGAAAACATAGGTGGAGCAGGAGCAGAATATTGCTGTTTTCTACTCCTCAAGATTCTGATCCCAGGAAGACACCTACTGTAGCTCTGCTAGATGGGAACCTAGTAGTTTGCTCAAGGCAATACATACAATACCAGGTTAGGACATGGGCATTTCTTTTAACCACATATGTCTATTTTTTTTCTTATTTTTGCATCAAGGCATTTCATTGAATCAATGTCTCTTATTATAAACATGGTACATCAATATATACACTCATATAATGTAGTCATATATGTATATATGTGCACATGTATTCCTATATGCATATAAAGAAAAGTCAAGAAATCTTGATACTTTTCTATTTTAAATCATATATTCCAAGCAAGAGAAACCATTAAAATAAACTGATAAAAATAATCTGACTTGACAAGGCTGTTTTTACTCTGCTGCCTGTTTTTGATTTGTTGTTAAAAAAAAACACCTCTGATGTGAAAAAAACATTAGTAAAATCATTCAAAGCCAATTAAATAAACAGATTTATAAAATCTTTAAAATCAAAGTTGTCTTTGTTAGCATATTTTAAAAGTTTAAATAAACTCCATTACTTCCAAAACTCAAATAGAACATTCTGTTTGGCTTTTAAAGCCCTTCACAATCTAGCCCTTTCCTATATTTTCAATCTTCTTCCAATTTATTCCTCTGGGTGTATATTGTAAAATTTTAATAAGGTACTATGGCTAAGGCAATATAATCCAACTATCATAAGCTTCTGGACATAATCTTTACTCAAAAATGCTTTTCTAGATGAATGAATGAATAAATGTGACTCAATGTCTTTTGAATCTTCATTTATTTTTATCAATGTATCCAAATGGTAGCTAAAGTTTTTTTGGTGGTATCTTTTTTTTTCATTTTATAGATGAGGAAATATAAGAATGAGATCAGCTTATTTAAAAGAACTTTGAGCTCAGAAATTAGAACCAAGAATTTCTTTGGAGGGATTATTCAAAAATTTTCTGATAGAGAGTTCTGAAAACTATCATTGTTCTATGTGTAGCTGGTAGAAAATCCTTAAATTATCAGTCAGACTGGTCCATCTCTGTGTAGTGTTAGCAATGGCAAAAAAAAACCAAAACACCACCATACAGGTATAAGCAGGATCTCTGAAGGTCTGAACTGGTAAGAGCATAAACACATCCTGAATAGTTCTATGGTTTGGAGAAGTCAGAGAAATGGCATGCAAGTATATATCAAAAGTGGATTATTGTTATTATCAGGATATTAATGAAATATTACATTTCCAAACTGTTTTTATTAATCCTAAATATAGAGTATAAAGGTGACACTGATTTTTAAAAAAAAATGCGTTAAGCAGTCTGAGCTGCTAATAGTCAATTTTTACCAAATATTGTTCACAGTATATACAAAAAAAGTATGTATATGTCATGAGTGATAAGGACGGGGGGCAAGAAACCCTGAACATTTGCAACAATCACTCATGGAACTTATCAAACTATTACTCTGTGATAAGAGGTGGCAGAAAATGAATGTTACTAGGTTTTATCTTTCTTTTCCCAGGATAATCTTGACAGCAGCGATGGTAATTGGATGCTTAAAAAATAAAATGAACCACATATGCATAAAGTTGAGAGAAAAAAGGTTCTAGGCTCATGAACTTCTACTCAGTAAATTCTGAAATCAATCGCTTGTCTTTTATTCCTACATTAAGATAAAAAAGCAGCAATTGATCATTTTGTGTACCAGAAATTACCAATCTCACTGAGTTGCTGTCTTCTACCTCAAAATAAAAAGTAGTGTTCTTTAGTATCTTAATTATAATTTATGTTAATATCAGCATTTCCTCAATGTCTAAACTTTTAAGATATGTCTTCCCTCATTGTTCCCTGTTTCTTTTATTCTCTAAGTTACCTTCCAAATCTTTATCACTAAGAAGCTGTCTCTTGCTTTGGATAAATATACTGGTCATATTTTAAAGAAAACAGTTTTTTATATCAAGAAAGCAGGAATAGATTCAGATATCTGTAGAGTTGGAAAAGAAAGAATACTTCTAATCTTTTTTATGTTTTACAAATGTAAATTAATATAAAGAAATACTTATTAATGAATGATATGTGAATATTGAGAAAAAACTTACATGACATTCAAAATCAGTAATAATCAAAATGTTAAGCAAGCATAACAAGTTAAAAATTTGTGCTTCGATACTTTGATGGTCCCATGATCTCCTTGATGTTGTCTGGGCTTCCTTTCAACAGTGCAGACTAAAACCTATGCTTTTTTATTCGCTGTGATCATTGTCTCGGTCTTCCAGAAGAGGTTTAGCAAACATGCTAAAATTCATCTCTCTTGATTCATCTTTGGATAATAACAGAGCTCACTGTATGGCCATTAGACATTCCTCTTCTTGGTGACATGACCAGCCTGCCTTCTTTTCTAACCATAAACCTCTCTGAAGACATCTGTTACAGCTTCTTCTGCAAAGTCTTTGTTGGTAATACTCTACAGTCTCTCCATGCCTCCCCTTCCCCTTTGGGTGACCTTCAATTTCTTCAGAGACTATAGTAACCCAAGACTTCATATTTCCATAGCATTACAAGAAAATCACTGATCTAAAAGAATATCTTTTTCTTTCCAAGAGAAGATTGATGTCACTAAAACAAATAAACAATTTTCAAAAGGAAGTCAGTCTATATCATATACCCTTTTACACCATATTCAAATCTGAGTATAGTTCCTATCCAGCCCCAGTGTCTAAGACATACATAGTGATGGACCAGTTCCAGCAATTGTTCATCCAAGTACATCTCATAGTCTATATTTTTTTAACCTTTTTTTCCTCTACTCCACTATTTGGATAATCAGGTTGAATTATTCTGAGTCATAATGAAGTTCATTTAGGAGTGGTCTAATTGATATAGTGTTAATGGCAATCAGGAACATCTGAAGCTATCATCTTATATAAAGAATATCTCTCTAATTTGGAAGCTGTGATGGACAGCCTCTCTTAGCAAAGAAAACATCTTTGATTGTGGATTCTTTAGTGTAGGCTATATCAGTGACGCCTAAGCTCTGGCAGGGTCTGCTGTGCTGGAAAGGATGCAGTTATTACTCTGCTAGTAAACCACTCCCGCTTTCTAAGGACAGGCCTAAAGTACACAGTAGTTGCCCATTTGATAATAAATTTTTTGTCCATGATAACGAAATCCCACAATAAACTCAATTTCCCTCAACAGAAGATGCTTACCTTTTAGTTGCATTCCTGATAACCCAATGTTGTTATAAATAACTATCACAATACAGGCAGGAAAAGGGGAGAGCAACAAGCATATGCTAAGTTTCTATTCTATGCCAGGCACTAGGCTCAGTACTTGTCAAGTATGACCACATTTGAGCATCACAAAAACTCCAAGAAGTAAATGCTATTGTTATTCCTCATTAAACCCCATTTTACAGTAAGGAAACTGAGATGTGAAAATGAGTTGCCTAGGGTTACAATGCTATTAAGTATTTGAGGCTGGATTTGAACTCAGGTTTTGCTGATTCCAGACTCAGTGTTTTATCTAGTGTATCATCAAAATATCTAAGGTTATAAGTATAATATACAGCACCAAGACAACATAGGTTGTCTCAGTTAATTGAAAATTAACATTAACTAGCCATCAATTTATTTGGCAGACTTCAGAGTTTTAGAATATAGTTGGTAGATTTCAGAATTCCAGATGTTTTAGGAAAAAACTATGAGTATACACACATACATATACATTTGTATGTGCATGTAAATGCATGTGTATATGTACACACATGTATATATACATACATATATGTGTGTATCTATATCTATAGATATATACACACATAAGCATTATTCATTTTATTCTCACAACAATCCTGAAAGGTAGTTGATATTATTATTCACATTGTATAGATGAAGAAACTTAGGCAAACATAGGTTAAGTGAGTTGCCTGGGGCCACTAGAAAGCTCCAAAGGTGACTTTTTTAATGAGGCATAAAAACAAATAATTCTCAACTTTACATGCTTTACATTCATGTAGTGTATCACTGTATATTAATAATCATCTGCTTTCTACAATCTGTATCTACAATGATTCAATAATTCCTCATTTTCATTGTACCAGTATTTTTTGGCCATACATGTTAAGAACCTGTAACTTTGTCTCCATATTGAAATGAGTCATTCAGCACTATAGTATGATCTTCAGCCATCCCCCAAATTAGAGGGGTCCTGACCCATGTGAGTGAGGTGTTTTATGCTCTTAGGTGACCAAGAAGCTGCAACAAAGAAGAAAGGTCCTAACTAGGTCCTTAAGATAGCTTTGTTACTTTCTAGGGAAAAGTAATCTCCGTTTCGGGGAAAGGTTGGAAACTCCTAATTCTATCACAACAAGAATGATCTAGAAAGGGGTACAACATGAGGCTTAAGGGAAACAGGTATGTGATGGATATGGAGGAATGTCTATTAGAGAAAATATGGGTAAGGATGAGTGAATTGTAGGAATGGTGGAATAAAGAAAGAAAATTTAAAAAGGAGAAGGGACCAGAAAAGGTTGTTAGTTCAAATGCATGATACTTGAATTATACATGAATTTGTTGTACCCTCTGTTGAGAAGTTAATTGAAGACAAACTACTGTATTTCATATTACTAGATATACTTTCCTCAAGAGTTTCTAGCATAGAAGCAGATGGAGTTGAAAATACACTCAAATTACAAAGTTAGATTAGTGGTATGTGATTTAGCAAACTGAATCATAAATTCTCACTCTGCAGATTTACTCTAATTTTTGTGGATATAATACAATATAAAGAAGAACTGATTATATTGAATTTTTGATTTTTTGGTAATCTTTCTGCTGTACTAAAATTTCTATCTTAAAAACTTGAATCTCATAAGTAGCAGTTTCAGTTAAAAATATTTATAGAACTGGCATATTCTACAACAAAGATGATTTTCTTCCTTCTTTCAGTCCATAGTATAAATGTTAATTCTGTGTATCTATGTTTGAAATCTCATGAAGGCTAAAAAAATGGAAACAATGCAGTGTAGTTTTCCTTTTGCCACTGAATCCCCAGTATCTAGCTTTGTACATAATAGGCGTTCAATCAATATTGTACTCAATGGGTTAAAATGTTGGGATGCAGTACACACAGGTAGAAAAGGCACTGGACTTAGAGTAAAAAAAGACATTAGCTTTGCAACCCTGGGCAAAACTTTTAACTTCTCTGTGCCTCAGGTTCTACATCTGTAAAATAAGAGGTTAGACTCAATAATCTGAAAAGTCCCTTCACGCTTTAAATCTGAGTCTCTGATCCTTTGACTGGACTTCATGCTTACAATGAAATAGCTATGAAAATGGAGATTAATGAAAAGGGGAATCATACAATTTTCAGCATATTTTACCTGTTTCTAATATTGTAACAATAACACTAACGTTACCATTTATAGTTGCTGAAAGGATAAAATATGAAAAAGGGCAAAGTGTTACCTAATAAAAAGAACTAAATATGTACAAAACATCTGTTTAACCACATCCGCAAGCCACTTAATTTACCTGGATAAGCACAGTGCCTGGCACAAAGTAGGTACTTAAAAATGCTTGTTGGTTTGATTATAGAAATGTTTGAGCATTGCCTTAACAAAGATTTATTTGTAGCATAAGGGAAAGAATTCTGAATTCCCGAACTTGGGGAATGATGCTTAACCATTTGGGCCTTTGATTCGGATTAAACTTCTTGACTCCTAACTAATACATTTTAATGACATGACCAATAATTAGGAGAATTTCAGCAAACCATAATAGAAAATATTCAAATAGACCTATAGGGTACTCTGGGGAGCTGAGTACCAGAGAATCTCTAATCCACACCCATGTGAACACTTTTTATATAGTACAGAAAGATTCATAAAGGACAAGACAGAAGAAAATACTTCCCTTAAAATACTTTCTCTGGCAGACTTGATGTACATGCGCTCAGATTTAACAGTCACTTGATACATTTCAAAAATGCTATACAATTCAGAAGACTCTTGAAATTGATGAAAGTGTGATTCTACATGTGCACAGAGGTGCATGTGCAATATATGCACACAGCTAATAGCAATAAATCACTAATGGAATGGCTTTATTAGAATCCAAATGAGCAGCTTAGCCTTTAATTAATAGTTATTTTGCAGAAGCAGGCATTTTCTACCATTTTGCACATTGACAAGCTAACTACTCATTGGAGAATGGGTCACGTATATATTTTTATCACTTAAAGTTCATTTGAAGGTATAAGTGCTGTAAAAAGTGCCCAAACTATGAACATTTACATCTCTAATAACTGACTCAATTTAAGTTTACTACAGATATAGTTCTCTTTTGAATCAAGTAAAAAATAATATGGTAACCAGACTATTTCACATGACTGAGAAAAGGACTTATTTTAAGGGAAAACAGTCTATTATATGCTGCACTGAAGGCTTGCTCTGTTGATGCATTTTTCTTGCCTCATAGCTATAAATGCAGCATAGCTAAAAGACAATGGGATTTCATCTTTCCACTACAAAATAAGGCAAAGGAGGAAAGCAGAATTGTACTTTGGTATTCTCATCAATTTGAATGAAATGTTGCGCATTATTTATGAGATCTGTGAGAGACAAACCCTTGTGCTGAACAATGATAGTCAATCCTAGTCATAAATAAATCCTCTTCTGGTCGATAACCACTATACCTACTGCCTTAGCCATGAAAATGACCTAATGTAGCCATAAATTCACACATTGTCCATTGTTCATGGAACACTTCTCTTCAAAGGTACTGGCAACAGCACCAACGTAAACAATAATTGACATGCTCCTTCCTACCCTTCTATCAGAATGCTTACTAACAAGGGCAAAGAAATCACTTGAAATTCAAGAGGTCAAAAAGAAGAAATAACACCCTAACAGGAAATACCACCCTTAGTCAGGTGTGATGGTATACTACAGTGAGCTACTGGGAAGGCTAAAAATAAAGTCCTTAAGCTTGGAATTGTGGTAGACTAAGCTATCCAGGCAACTGCACTAAACTTGGCATGAAAAGGTGAGTTTCTGGAGCAGTGAACCATCCCAGGTTGATAGGTTGAAGTTCCTGTGCCAATAAAGACTGGGACTGGGCCCATAAGTAAGCTCTGCACTTCCTACCTGGGAAAAACAGGAATATGTGTGTGTGTGTCCACAGAAGTTCATTAACAATGATTATAATAAGAATAGTATTACTCCCTCTCCTGCAAACTCAGAATCATCCATTTACCCAATAGTTAAAAATAAACTAATATCTTTCAGTCACTTGTATTCTAGAATCCTCTGAAGAACTTAGTCTAAATTCTCTGAAATCTTATTAACATCTGGCATAGACTCAAAGACTTTCTATGAAGCCAATGGATAATTAGTGCATTTTCCAATGAATTTCTCCTTTTGGGGGCCACAGTTCTAATGGGTTTTGGTGTCTGAATTTGGCACTAAGACTGGGTCTGTTGCATTACTGTTTAAGAACGTTAAGCTGCTTATTTGAAATGATACTGTTCCACGAGGAAAGTCTCCCTTCATTGCTAATGATACTTGAACCTCTTAAAAGAACAAATAAAAATGATATTCAAAGTGTGGTTTTTCTGGTTGTACTATAATTTATGGATTACACAAAAGCAAAAATAAGCTCTCATTAGAAATTGGTCAGGAAATTTTCCTGTTAAATTTTAGTTTTCTTAACAGACACAAATTAGGTTTGCCATTTTAGATCCTGTATCCCCAGTCTTTATTAAAAATATTTTTATGAATAATTTTGGTGACTCTGTTCCACAGTTTTAAAATATATAGAGAGGTAGTTTTCGTATTCTACTGCAAAAACTTTGGAGCAGTTGTATGAAGTGGCTGAAATAGCTCATCCTATCCTTTTTTCTACATTTGTGACCAGGAGGATTATTATATTTTTATTTGATAATCTACTGATACATTAATGTTTTATTGATGATTTTAAAGGTTTACAGCCTCCTTGAATTCCAATATGACCTTGTCTTTCCCATCCGCTGTGAAACAACATGTAAAGCGTAGCCTAGATTATGTCTATTGCATGCTTATATTTACAAAAAGAAAAATGCTACTCTCTAATCATCTAAATAAGGGGTAAGTAGAATTTACATTGCACAAAATCTCAGAAAATCTGACAACTGTGAGGTACTACAGCACCCTGAAATTAGAGGCCAGCCAACATGTATACGGTTGACCTTATTAATGGTGGCTGAAGGAAGAAGGAGCTTAGAAATGCTCCTGTGGCTTGAAATAGAGAGAGGGGATTCTAATATTTCAAATTTAAATCAATTTTTTTATTTAAAAATCCCCAAATGGACAAAAAAGTTAAGAAAAATTGCTCCCCAATGCCCTTAGAAACCTTTGAAAAAAATCAATTTTAGCATGAGATTCTTATTCCTCAGACCCAGATGTGGAACCTGAAGGCCAGTTTGTTTACCATGAAGTGAAAACCAAATAGAAAAATACATGAGTTAAATGCACAGGCTGGAAAGTTTGATAGGTCATAAATAATGCTATACAGTTTGCAATGACAATTTTAACATGTTTTCTAGAGATTTGTATTTCAGAAAAGCATAATACTTCTGGACAGTGCTTTTCATCAGCCCTGCTTTAAAATAAAAGCAGTCCTTCTTTCTCCCTAAAAATAATCAAAGACTTTTTATCACCCTTTTCATCTAACTGGCACCAAAGAATGAGAGAAAGAAGAGAGGGAGGGAGGGAAGAAGGGAGGGACAGAGAGAGAGAAAGAGAGAGAGAGAGGAAGAAGGAAGAGGAGGAGGAGGAGGAGAAGGAGAGGGAAAAGGAGAAGAGGAAGAAGAAAGGAAAGAAGGAAGGAAGGAAGGAAGGAAGGAAGGAAGGAAGGAAGGAAGGAAGGAAGGAAGGAAGGAAGGAAGGAAGGAAAGAAATGCTACTATAGTGTGTTACTGTGCTCCGTGTTTGGAAAGGGCAGGAAAGAATGGGAAGCTTTGCTTTTTTAAAGTAACCGAACAATTAAAATTGATTCTCTGCCTTGAGAAGAATACCTGAAGACCATGCTTCAGAGGAAAGAGAAAAATAAAAAGAATTATGGACAGTGTGGACTAGTGGGCCAACACTGGTTTTGCAATCAGAGGGTTTGAATACTCACTCTTTTAGTCTGGTGGGAAAATACCTCACTTTCCTGAGGTTGTTTTTTTTTTAATCAATTAAGAATGAGTACATGAGGTATCCCCTCTACAATCCTTTGAGGTTGGAGAGGCATTCTTGACTCTCAGCATGCTTAGAATGTAATTGAAAAAAAACACATACAAATGAAAATATGCTTAGGGATAGATAGCTCAGAAGAGAGAAATAAGGAGGAAACAAGGGGAACAAGCAATGAAAACATTTTTTTAAATTAAAAAAATAAATTTACATAATAATTATTTATTTGAAAGGAACACCAATTTGTACATAATAGAGTTTCAGTTTCATGTGCAATCATCTTTTTTTATAACACTATGTTATGGAAATGCATATTTCATAAATTGAAATTTAAATAAATAAAAATTTAAAGAAAAAAGAAAATGCATGAAATTAAGAGCTAGAGAGGATCTTGTGCAAGAAACAATAACCAGGTCAGTGTCACTGGATGGCTGTGGTAGTAGTGGTAGAAGGGATAAAAATTAAAGGAGCAACTAGTCAGGAGTGTTTAAGAAAAGAAAGGTTTTGAGAGGGCTATGAATGTCAGAGAAGGCATTTCTGACAAAGGAAAAAGGAGAAGTAACAGTCACGTGCACGGAGCAATAACCAGATTTGTTCAACCACAGTGCCTAGAGGGTCTATGTTGAAAAATGAGGTTGCTTAGAGGTTAAGACAGAAACTTATATGATAGGTTGAGGAGAATAGATTTGATAGGGTAACAGTTACTGTAAGTTCATGAATGTGGGGGGGTTGTCATGATAAAAACAGTGTTTGTGGAAAATTATTCCAGCAGCTGTGTGTAGGATGGATTGCTTAGGAGGTAAAGTAGGGGTTGGGGAATGAAGGCAAAGAGATAGCATCTTTAAAAAGTACAAATTAAGGGAGGAAACACTATCAATGGCATTAGCTCACAATATGTCATCAGTCACTTGGACAAATACTGACCCACACTTGCCAGTTAAAGTTGACAAGGTAGCATCATGAGGTATGGCAGATGACTTATTTTCATTAAAGAGGGCCCATCACTGGCAGAGAGTTTACAGCAATTCATGTTCATCATCCCACTGGTTTGCCATACTGTCACAAATGTGAACTGCTTAAGAAATAGCCTACAATTTATTCCTCAACTAATTTTATCTACTAATGAATACAACTTCCTGATAGCAGAACTAGCACTTTATGAAATTACCCCCATGATCCTCTGAGGTCTTTTTTCATCCTACCACTTTACCAGAAAGACTTTTATCTAAGTATCAGCCTTGAACCACTTTCTTCATGAATAATAAACTAACAATCAAGATGCACCGGTAAATTATTTTAGATATCTAAATTATTGTTGGGATTTGCTTCCTCACTTCATATGACCATGTCTAGTCAGTGGTGCTCTGGATAAAGCAGCCGCTTCCTCCTTGTTTTTCTTCATACTCTCAGAGTATATTAAACAGGAAGAAGGAGCTATTGACAGAAATGAGAAAAAAAGGGTGGGGGAAGGAGAGAAACTTCTTAATTTTAGCAGTATTTTAGCTCTTCAGAAGAAATGATTAAGCCTGACCAGAGGAAAAGGCATGCCATTTTGCAAGAGCATTTTTAAAAAAAACTGATAAGAATATTCCTAGGAATACCAAGAAATATAAATAAGGCATTTTTTTGTTAATGACACTCATATTCAGCCTAGAATATGTTGGGGTAGGAGGGCAGGGAGAAAGGGCAGTTATTTTGAAAGGAGAAAAAAGCAAAAGGTGGCCTCTTTTTTATAACTCCTTCACCATAAGCTGCAAAAAATTTAAAGATTCTTTGGCTCCTTAACAAAATGTAGTTAAATGCCATTGAGTTTCAGGAGACTATGAATGCCAAATAAGGCAAACACACACACACACAAACACAATGGATGAATATCATCCAATAATCTTCATGACCACAAAATACATATGTGTGTGTGTATGTGTGTGTGTGTTTGTGTGTGTGTGTGTGTATTGGGGGGTGGGGAGGGTCCCTGAACTTTGACAACTATAAAGGATTATAAGGAGGCTAAGGGAAGAAAGATTTCCATTATGTTGGTAATAATCTTCCATTTTTTTCTTCTCTGGATCACTTTTTAGGCACCAATGTGAATATTTTAATGACCATGCAAATATAGAGGGTCCTAACATTTTCTATCCATGAAATTTGTTTTTTATTCTTTGATATTAATTTTCTCTTCTACATTATTCTTCTGAATATTTCTTCAATGTCAGTATTCCACTTTAGCCCTTCTCTGGCTCCAATGTACTTGTTATAAATCTGATCTGGACCAGAGTTCATAATAAGTTTTCTTATTAGTTTTTGGTGAGACAGTGCCCTGAATCTGTCTATGGTCCATAAATGATCTATATATCTGATGGAATCAAGCCTGTGCTTGGAGTTATCAGCAGGTGTAAAGTCAGTTTTCCAAGACCAATCCATTAGTATCTAAACACTATTCATAGGGTAGAGAGGATAAAGCATAGTTTTTCCCATTCCAGGGGACAAGAGGCTAGACAGTAGCACTACAAAGAAATTAGATCATGTCTATCAGTTCGAAAAATCTATGGTAAACAGAATCTCAACAAAATTAACCGTTTCATATGTACCTATTTGAAAATCAAGGAATGTGAGTCAATGGGCACAATGAATTTAACATGAAAAAAATCAATATATATATTTAATGCTCATAGAAATAAATTACTGTTATTTATGATATCACTGTTAGTTTTCTTTTTTCCCCTTTATCCTGAACTTGATAAATACCAACAAAAGGAAACATCTCCATATACAAAGAACAGAAAAAGAGGATGTGTAAAACCTAGAATGTCATTAGGTAAAGTTTTTAAAAATACATTTACATATACACACATATATGTATATGTGTATGTGTGTATATATATACATATATGTGTATATATGTGTGTGTATATATGTGTGTGTGTGTATATACACACACTTTGGTGTCTTTATCACTATCCATCCCAAGTTCCCCACACAGTTCTTCCCTTCAACAAAATACACACACACACACACACATACCCCACCTCCTCTAACAATTTAGTATAGTTAAGCAAAACAAACCTACATATTGTGGGGAATAAAAGAGTATTTCATGCTTTACCATTAGTCCCTTTCATCTCCGCAAAGAGGTGGAAAGTATGCTCTACAGTAGGCCAGTTTGGTCATTCAGAATTGTAGACGGTCACTGAATTGATCAGAGTTCTCAGATTTTTCAAAGTTGTATTTTATAAAAATATTTGAATCATATAAATTGCTTTACTGGTTCCGCTCATTTCACTAGAACTGCTCACACAAGTCTTCCCAGGATTCTCTTAGTCTATCACTTTTATCATTGGTGTAAGATACAATTATATTCTATTATACTTATAATTGTTTGTCCATTCCCAATGAGGGGGCACTTCTTAATTTTCAGATCTTTGCTACAATAGAGCATTTGCTATAAGTACTTCTATACATGAGCATCATTTCCCTTCTTCGTTGATCTTTTTGGAATATAAATCTAGTAGTGGTATAAGTGGTGTAAGTGTGTCAAAGAGGATTCACAGTTTAGTGACGCATCTGACAAGGTTGCTGTGAAGGTCAAATGAAGGTGCTCTGAAAATTTTAAACATAACACAGAAATGTCAGTTTTTTCTGTCAGCTTTTTAGTAGGAGAGATAGCATCATATCTATTTTCAAGTCTTTCCTAGTGCCCAGCACAATGTGTATATAGGGTAGGCAGTTAATAAATAATGGCTGAACTGAATTGACTCCATTAGAAAGCATGTCATACAAAACAAAGAGAAAAGGAGATGAAAAAATGTTGACTACTTACATCATTTAGGGAAAAAAAAGTTCTAGAACTCTAGTTTGTTATTATTGCCACTAAGTATATCTCTTCATAGTGTTTTGCTTTTTTTTTAATCCATAGGAAAACTGCTAATTTATGGAAAGGCTGCTAAGATCTAAATGTTTCCAAAATGATAGAGGAAAGCTCTCATTTTACCATATCAGTTTAAATAAAAGTTTTCAGATGAAGGATTTTTCAGTTAAAGAGTAACATTGCTTACTACCTAATAAAGGTATAAATGACACAACATATATAGACACATTAAAATATTGCTATATCAATTCTTCTTTGGTCCTGACCTCTCTCAAGGGTACACTCTACTGATGCGGACTGATAACTTGTCCAAAACTTATAATCATGGGTGACTTGCATCTAGTCACAAAGTATGTCAAAGGTAGAACCTGAATGCAATTCTTCCTAATTCTAAGGCCAACACTTGATCCACTGCCCTCACTATGTCTCTGATGTATTGCTACTGTCAGTAATAAATTCTTATATAGAGGTATGATGGAAACATATGATGACCACTTATTAGCCTAATTCTGAAATTCAAGATATGAGAGGAAGTATGGTATGCCAAAAAGAGCATTAGTCTCAAAAGTCTCCAGAACTGGCTCTCACTTAAGTCATTTAGCATCTGAGGGAGAAATGTAAGGGACAGAATACCACTTGTCCTAGGTAGACAATTGTGTCTCACTCGAGCCACATATCAATTACAGGTAAAGATGAGCAAGGAATCAGAAGGCACGGGTCCAGGTATCAGTTATGCTTCTTATAATGTGACACAGAATTCATAATTTTACCTCCTTAGGCCTCAGTGTTTTCATGTACTTAGCAAGGGAAACTGGAGATAATTTGTAGACTCCTCCAATCAACTTGTAAGATTAAAGGGTGTGGGCATACAGTGAGGGAGGTCTTTTAACAAAGATGTATCCTCCTGGGATTTATTTGACTAAGCTTTGGGAGGCAGCCAAGAAACTAGACACAATCAGAGGAATTCTTTGTCTCCTCTCAACAATGGACCAGGGTCACATCCAGCTCAAAGGGAGTTGCCCCCAACCATAAAGAACTACATCACATATATTCAATGAGTTGATGGAAGACTTAATGAATTAATCGAGGTTCCCCTGATGACCTCTACTACCTGTTTAAAATAAAGGAATTGAAGTAAATGATCTATAAGGGCCATTACAGCCCTCATGTTTCTGCTTCAGCTGCTAAATTAGCTAAGTGAAAGCAGTTTTTAAACTATAAATTTCAATATAAATATAAAATATCATATAGCAAAATATGGCTGCTGTTCTTTCTACAAAAATTTTTCCCCCAAAAAACTGGGTATTTCAACCCGCAGATATGGAATGCCTCCCAATATAAAGGACAGCAAGGGATTCTTTGGGCCTGCACCTAAAAGAATGCTGGGATTTTAAGGCAGAGTATAAGACCATAGGGTGTTGAGACTAAATAGATTATCACAACTGAGGTATGAAAGAGGGTGAAGAGAAGTCTCCTGAGAAATCCTTAAATTGAAACCCTAGTAGGTCCTACTAGATTTTATATTCTTTAAATACAATCTATACTGTATGTTTCATCGCCCAAGGAGATCCGCATTCTGAAATGTGCTAGTGGAATTAAGACAATTTAGAAAACGGAGATGAATAGATTTCATTATTACTTCTCTTTATGAGGTATTGCAGTCAATCACAGAAATTCTGATGAGACTTGTTTTGAATGCCCGGCCACTGCTTGTCTAGCAACTGATTATTTCTTCACAGAGAGGATTCTCTATCTGCTTAATGATAACTGACAGGACCTCTACTTTTTCAATTCACTTTCCTTTGCATTTGTGTAAGTGATAGAACCAGAGCCAAAGCAATGCCTCAGACACCACATTATGCCTGTCTAAAAGCAAGCAAAGGGGAAGTGATGAGTAAAGTCCTAACAAGTAGAAAGATCAAAACACTAACAATGTCATATTCCTATTTTGAATTTCCCTTAAAAACAACTCGCTTCTTCAGTGATGTGATCTATAATATGGTGTTCATATAATGCACAATATAGGATCTTCCATGCCCTCAGATTAAATATTTAAATTCAAATGGAAAGTGAAACAGCCTAAAAGAAACAGCAAATGTTTATGTTTGCAAAATTCCTCATATCTTTTTTTCAGGCTTAAGAAATCTAGGCCTCGTTCATAGTTGCTAAACAAAATTTAACTTAGACTCTTTAAGAATTCACTGTTCCTATACGTCCCTACCCTGGTAAAATAAAAGACTCTCTAAACCTTTTAAACTGGGCTTAAATTTTGCAATCCATTTATTGAACATGCCTGCAATGAAAAATTAATTATTAAACAAGTGCCTCAGGAAGACATCAATGGCCTTGTCACCCATGCTCAAGATTGATAACAAGTCATGTCCCAAAGCAAGGGAGGGCCCTGATGGCACTCGAATTTAAACCTGGAAGGGTAATACTAAGTATGTCATAGCATAAGTCACATTTTAAATTTATTTTTTATTAAACGTTAGGTAGAATAAATTCTTTCAGGCCTTCCAGACTCAGTTTTATTAAATGAGCTCTCACTCTTTCAAATGTAAAGAATGATCCCAGCTTCTCAAGGGCATCAGACACCCTGAAGCATGAGACACCAGTAAGTACAAAAGGCAAAGGCAGAAGACAGTGATGTATTCACACGTATAAGGGGTGGGGTATGGTTTTGAAAATGCTGAGCATAACAAAACTAAGGCAGTGCACACCCCAAATGGGAAAATTGCCTGAAGTCTGAGCTCTGCAAGAGTAATAGTGCGTGAAAGTGTGCATTAATGAGGAAAAACAGAAGTGAAAAAGGAATAACTGTATCAGAATAAAATTACTAGCATTTAAGGCACATGTATTGGTAATTGTTGCAACTGAATTTTAACAAAAGGGTAAACCAAGGCAGTTCTTCAAGCAAGATAACATTTATGACAGGCATATGAACCAATGAAGACTATTAAATAGTGTTTCAATGTCTGTTAATTTTTCAAAACCAATGTCTTTTCTGTTCATATAAAGAAAAAAAAATCCTTTTACATTATGTTCAGCTGGAAACAAGGATAAGAATAAGATGACCAAATGATTGGCACAGATTTTGTACTGGCAACAGACAACAAAGTGAAAAGAGAATCCTCAGCTCCTAGTTTACTCCTAGTCTTCTCTATCATGAGACATGTCTAAGAGAAAGAAGGCATAGTTATATGAAGAGACCTTAAAGAGCATACCTACCTGCTTTAAATGAGTTTATATCTTTATACTCAAACACATTGGAAGAAGATGATTTAGATTAGCTGTTCTCAACCTGTGGGTTGCAACCCCTTTGGGGGTTGAACAACCCTTTCACAGGGGTCGCCTAAGTCCATCATTAAACACATATTTCCAATGGTCTTAGGAACTGAGACACTGCTCCTCTGTCTCCAGGCAGGTCCACCCACATGCAGATACACCCACATATGAGTATCAAATGTTTGTGGCATTAGGAAGGTTGAGAACCACTGATTTAAGCTAATCCCTACATGTTATAGATGAGTTAGTGCCAGATGTGTGATGTTACTCATTCAAGAATAAGTATCTGAGCCAAGTTGAGAACCAAGCTTTTCTGACTCAAAGTCCAACAGTCTTTCCATAATATTTCATTATAAATTTAGTTCAAGTTAATGAGCATTTATGAAATGCATGTTATGTAAAAGGCACTGTCCTAAGTGCTTAGAGAAATGAACACAAAATGTCATATTTCCTATCTTCAAGGTGCTTATTGTCTAGAAGGGGGGGGTTACATCATGTATAAAAATAAGTAAATACAAAGTATAAGCACAGAAATTTCAAAATAGAGAGGCTGCTAATTACTGGACAGAACATAAAATGCTTTGTGTGGGAGATGGCACCTGGATTGCTTTTTAAAGGAAGTTAGCATTCTATAAGGCAGAATTGGGGTGAGATTACATTTCAGGCACACGTGCAAAATTTGGAGAGAGGAAATGGAATGTCACATATGGAGCAGCAGCTAAGAGGTCAGTTTGATATAAGAGTTATTGTGGAGGTTGAGTTGACAAGACTTGACAAGAAATTGGATATAGACGTAAAGTGAAGAGTCAAAATTTTGAGCATAGGTATGTTAGAGAATAAAAACTCCATTCACACACAAAAAAGAAAAGCTAGGAGGAGGTGGTTTGGGGGAAAAAAGGGGATGGTGTTGGTTTCAGGGCACACAGGTGATTTTTAGCAACTACATAGAAATTCAGACTAGAATTTAAAAGAGAAGCAGCAGCTAGAGGTATAGATTTGGAAATCATATAAATGGAGATGACAGTTGATCCAGTACATGAAGTCGCTAAGGAAGAGTAAACAGAAAAATAGAAGAAGCTATCCATGGTAGTTTCCTCCCAGCCCCCCCCCCCCAGTTGGAAGACTTCTTTGTATAGCTTCCAAGACTAAAATTTTAAATTAAATAAATGTAGCAACTAAAGTAATATTTAATTTGATAGAGTCCTCACCCTCCATTCATTAAAATAGGACCAATTAAATTTAAGGGGAAAGGAAGTCAAATTCTATTTTTATAGAAGGACATTTAAAAAAATCTTTTAAGAAGTATTTGCCTTTTGATGCTCTGAAATTATTGCCCAGATGTCTAGACTTCAGGCTCAATTCATAAAGTAATTAATTTCATTCTCAGACTTTACTGTAAGGGTATTAAAAGAAAATATAAAATATTTTAATAATGGTGACAATTTTTCTAATATCTTCTACATACATGTAAAGCTCCTAAAATGTTAACTAACTTAAAATTACATTTGATAATATTATTTCCCTTCCTGTTATACCCATAGAGAAAAAACAACAACAAAGTAGCATAGATAATCAAATAGTTTATATAATGTGAAAATAAAATTCAATGCCAAAAATAAGATTAAAATTCAAGAGCCTCTGCTTAGATGATTAGTATGGAATCTAATGAGCCATGGGGACAGTTTTAAAACTGTTTTAGAAAATAGTCAAGACAACTGTTGTATGAATTCATACGAGTATAAGATACTTCTATTTTTTTGAAACTCCCTAAGCACATATCATAGAATTTAGCCTATAGTAACTAGCATAATGGGCACTTAATGAATGTGGAAAGAAAAAGAGAGGAAAACAAGTAATTGGAAGGGAATAAAGAGTGAAGAAGGGGACAAAGAAAGGAGAGAGGGAAGGGAAAAGACTAGGAGAAGAAAATAAAAAAGAGGGAAAAAAGACAAACTGATCTCAGTAGAAATATACTTTTGCAGCATTATAGAGCCGAATGGCATATAATCAAGGTTCAATTTGATTCTTAATGGTAACAAAACAAAGACAGGGAAATCCCATAATGGGAAAAGCAATGGGTTTTTCCCTGGCTAGCATGATTTGGGAATGTTCTTGGTGTAGCATTCTAAGTACCTGGGAGAGAAAGTTCAATCCCTTTGGTTTAATTAGGACCGATGTTGTTTGGTTCAGACTGGAAGACAGAAAATATTCAACTTGGGGGAAAAATGACAGAAGAAAGTACTGAGAAAGGATACTGAAATGATTAAAAAGTTCTCTATCACTAGGAGGTGAAGATAATCATATAGAAGATCTTTCAGAACTGATCCTTAGCTACACCAAAAGCTTGGATGAATAAATCACATCAATGTTAGCCTTTGCTTCATGCTCATGTGGTTCCATTTTTCTTCTGGAATGGATCACTTTGTTGTATGGTATTTCCGTTTGGGTAATGGGCCTTCATACACTGCAGGGAAGGCAAAAGATGTTATATAAGACCCTACCAAATAAAATGTATTTGGATAACCATTTATATTTATGTGGAATTTTATGTGTACAAAACCACTTAAGTCCATCAACTAATGTGTTTCTTGCAATGCTCCCTTGAGGTAGTCATTGCAAGTACTGTTATTGCTATCATGTAGATGATCCTCTAGAGAAGTGGTTCTCAACCTTCCTAATGCTGCGACCCTTTAATACAGTTCCTCATGTTGTGGTGAGCCCCCAACCATAAAATTATTTCCGTTGCTACTTCATAACTGTAATTTTGCTACTGTTATCAACTGTAATGTAAATATCTGATGTGCAGGATGTATTTTCATTGTTACAAATTGGACATATCCCACAGGTTGAGAACAGCTGCTCTAAAGCTAAATTGTCTTGGCTAGAATACAATAGATAGTAAGATATGGAGCCAGAATTTGAACACGTTTTTTGTTTTTGTTTTTAATTTCATCTAGGGTTCTTTGCATTTTATAATGTCATTTTTCTTATATAGCATAGTTAGTCCTTTAATGTACTTTGGATAAGACAACTCTGAATGATAAATCCTAGTTGCTCTGTACTCAAGCAGTATAAAATATATTGATCACGGAGGAATTTCTATACCCAGGACTTAGCACATTGCATGGAACAACAGTTTAATAAATTCCTGATTCATTGATTAAAAAAAGAAAGAGAGTTGGGATTGTATCAGAGTAGGAGATATCAAATGGACAGTCCAAGTACTGCATTGGTTACCTTGAAAAAGAAGTGATCTAGAGTAGAGCCATCAAAAACATATTATTCAACCTGCAGCCTTCCCAAGTATGGCCCAAATCAGATTAAAATGCAATTGACAATGTTTTCATATAAATTTTAAAATGCAATAGTACATAGATAGCATTACATTTTAAAATTAAGTCTACATGCTGCCACAGAAGTCCTTCAGTATGGATTAATGTACCCCTGTTTCTATTTTGAGAAGGCCACCAGATTGTTGTGTTGAGATCCCATGGAAAATCTATGGATGAACATAGATGAGAATTGGGTATGAATAGTTTTCAATAGGTAGCAAAGACAGAAAGGTATACATATAGTGATGGCATAAAAGATCCACTGAAGTTTAAGTTATTATATCAAGCAACACTTATAATCTAAATAAATAAGAAAACAATGCCAAAAATTTTGAAAATCACTGTTTTTTTCTAAAAACTTTCATCAATAAATTTCATATTTATAACTTCTATATTTCCAATTTATTCCTACTCCACAGATCTTCTGGAGATCCATCCTTTTTAGCAAAGAATTGAAAGGAATTAGAAGGAAAAATAGTTCAGCAAAATTAAACAACACATCAACCAACTGGAATATTATAGATAGTGTTCAAAACCTACAGTATCCCATCTCTTCAAAGAATATCCTACACATTTTTTCCTGTATTCTTTTTTTAAAAAAATTCCAAAGAAGACTGCATGAGATGGAGTAAAAAAAAAAAGAACATAATAATGACTCCTAATAATTGGTTCTATTCAGGAAGGATAATTTTGAAAAAAAAATATTCTGTAAGAAAAATAGTGTAACCATTATAAAGAGAAAGTAATGCCTGGAAAACCTCTATTCTTTTTTTCATACATACTAAAGAAGTAAAATCAATTATAATAAATAATAGATGCTAACAAACAAAAAGCAACCTCTCTAATACAAAATTTTTAAATCGCTCACTTTTCTTGTTAATTCTTATAAGGCTTGGAAACATTCTGTTTCAAAATATAGTCCTAACAAATGTATAGAACCTATGTTAAAATCAACATGAAGGCACACATTCTCAAGACATCAAAGTAATAACAATTATTTCCCTACTAAATTCTTTCTGTTCACCATTAGGTCACCTGAAAGGCATTTTACCATAAATCAAGAGCCTGGAGACTGGGTTTTATATTTATTACACATTATTAACTTTTCTATTTTCCAAAAGGCTGAGAAATAGATTTTCAATGACCCACCATTCTTCAACTTAAAATCAACTAGTATGTGTGCATGTATGTATGTGTAAAATACCTACTTTCTAGGTCAAAAACATCATCAAATATATGATTTTCATTCTTAAAAGGTAGAAGATCTATATTGGAGAAGCTTAACCTGAGAAAGTAGCTCATTCATATTAATTAAAATCAAAGTGGGTGGGTTACCAAAAGTCAGAATTCGTGCATAAAGCTCCTGAAAGAACTCCTGGATCTCACTCTTCTAGTGGCAAAAATGACACAAAGTAGTATATAATTGGAGTGTTCACTTACTAATTTGTGTTATCTTTTAAGATGTATTTCTCACATGTTACTTTTAAACTAAGAGGAAAAAGGAGAAAGGGCAACAGAGAAGTCAAGTTTGTACCTATACCACTACCACCACCACCACCACCATCACTTTTCAGTCATTCTGTTATTCAGCAACAGGAAAAAAAATGGGGAGGGAGGGCAGGGTATTAATTTTTGTTACATGCTAGACACTGTGCTAAATGCTTTACAGACCTTATTTAATCTTCACAACTATTCTAAAAAGTAGGTGATTAATAGTTTCATTTTATAGTTGTAGAAACTGAGGAAGAAAGAGGCTGTGAGTTGACCAGGATTATATAGCTGTTAAATGTCTGGCTTTTTTTTGAACTCCGGTCTTCTTGACTTCAAGTCCAGAACTCTATTCTCTGACCCATCTATCCCACTATAATTATGTCAGTTACATCAGAGTACAATATTGAAGACAAAGAAAATAAGCAAATGACCCTATAAGAGAAGTTGTAATCCCACTGGCAACATTAAAATTTCAAAATTCTGAATAAAAACCTAAGTTACTGATATTTTAAAAGTTCATGAAACTTGAAACCGTAAGACGCACCCACTCTAAAATTTGATACAATGGGATAGGAGACTGGAATGGAGGTTTTGTAGCATACTCAGAGAAAAATAAGCAGAGTCTAGGGAGAAATGAATGCTAAGGAAAGAACTATTTTTTCTAGCTCTCGTTGGACTGCCATGTAAAACTGTTAGTATTTTCTTAACATTGAAGCCAAGCCAACAAATAGAATCCTGCAAGACTAGTTAATAAATACTTCTTGTCCTATTGTTTCTAATGTTCTGAAATAATATCCAATCCCATACATGTCAATACTTGAACTTCCTTAGACAATAATTTTGGCTAACATTCCGTGCATTAAGTCTTTGTTTTATTATGTTGCTCTTAATAGTTCTGATCATGCTTCTTTCTAGTTTTAAATGATCATGCTTTCCAAGTGATTAGAGTGGGAGTGGATATAAGGTAGAGTGGATATGTTTAGAAAGATACCTAAACTATTTACAAGGTTAAATAAAAGTGCATAATAGGAAAAAATCAGAAAAAAAAACCAAACAGCAGATAGTCCACATTGTTATATTGTTAGTATGTTACGTAAAAACTATGACCAATCTTCAAAACAATACAAACCTTAATGTCTGGCATGAGTAGAAAATTAATAATTAAACATTTACAATTCTTTGATATCTAATCTAGTAGTAAATATTCAAAATTATATTCCTTGAAATTGCTACATATTAGATATTTGTTACTTTTATTGAAGTTGCAATTGCCTTTTAAAATAATTACAATTCAATTCTGGAATTAATGTATTTAAAGCTATCATTTTTAGTGTAAGAGTTTAGACGTTACACTGTTGTTTTTATCTGGTACACATGACACTGGTATATATGTGTGTGTGTGTCTATATATGTATGTATATACACTTATACATATCCATATATATACATTTTGTAAATATACACACATATACCAAACTGACTTTGACATAGGCTGCTCTAAAATATAAGATAAACTATATATGTACTTAAATGATAACACAAAACTATATAAATTTACCATATATCTTTTTCTATGTAGTTTTCCATTCAAATAAACACATTATTGCTCTCTGTAACTTTGTCCTGATGATAAAAGTGGATAAAATAAAAAAGTATAATTTTAGACCATAGAGAAGATTTATATAGATCAAATTTGGGGAAGTATAGAAAATAGCCTCTTTTCATCCAAACAACAACCTCCACACCCATATATTTCTGATAAATAACATAAGTATTAAACTCTAATCTAGCCACATGTTACGTACTCATTTTCTAGATCACTTATAACCAATATTTCAGCTCAGCTTGGTAGGCCCAGTTCCATAGGCTATCCTTCCACTGTCACTTGTCATATTTTTCAAGGAACACAAATTAATGTTAATAATAATATAAGCAGAACATAATAATAATGTACATTCTTGATAAAAGATAATAAAACATTTAAGTTAGCTAAGACTTACTCAAGGATTTTCCATTACTTAGTCTATAACCTAAGGAGACCACAAAGAAAGAAAAAGAAGCCACATGTACAAAAAATATTTAAATTTATTTTCATGTATTTATATGTAAAATATTTTTCTTAAATAATATTTTTTAAACAGCTGGAAAGTAAGGGGTTACTTATGGCTGAACAATCTATGGTCCATAGATATAATAGAATGAGAGAGACAGGGCAAGATACACTGATGCAGCATGAAGTGAAAAAAATAAGAAAAAACTATGATGTAAAAATAGCAGTGTAAAAAAACCCAATTTTTAAAGACTTATAAACTCTGACCAATGCAATGAACATACACAATTTTAAAGGACTAATGATTAAACATGCAACTTAATTCCAACAGAATGGAGATCTGCTCAAGGTGCAAAGGAAGACATGTATATTTTTGGATACAGCTAATGTGGAAATATTTTGATTAAATGAATATTTTGACAAGTTTTTGTTTTTAATTTGTGGGTGGGTAGAAATTGGGGACAGTCATCAGGAAATAATGGAGGACAGAAGAGTCTAGCATGTTCTAGTGCATCAAGCCATGAAGAGTTGAACATGACTGAACAACAACAAGAATTAGGGGAATAGTAAAAGGCTAAAAAAAAATGAAAAGAGTGGTATTAATATTGCATAGAAAGTAACAGAAAAGTCCAAAAGAATCACAATTTACATCCTGAAGTTATTTGCATTTTTAAAATAGTAAGCTATATATAATGTAGTATCACAGGTTCATGTTAAACCTTTTCTAATGTTCTGCCACGTATATGAAAACTGCTCACTTGATTTGGTATTTGGAAGTTCAGAATTTTTTTTAAAAATGTCTTCATAGGTCTGTTTCATCAGCACTTACATCTTAGATAGGATCTTCAGATTAACAATGTGTGAGGTACAGAACTGAATGACAAAAAGAGAGGTGTCGCTTGAATCCCATTTGAAAAATAAATTTTTCTCAGTGGTTCCAAATGGGTGGCTGCCACAAAAGCCAATCTTTATACTTCTGGTGACTCTATGTGAAGAGAAAGATCATGGCAGAATAGTTAGATAGCCAGCCTTGAAATCAGAAAGTAATGAAATCAAGCCTTGCTTCTGACCTATGCTGTCTATGTGACCTGAAGAAGTTACCTAATCTCTTACTGCACGAGGGAGTTTCCTAAGACTCTAAGCTACTGAGAAGATGCTGATCATCTTGGGTAGGAGTTGTTTGTTCAAGAATTCCTTATACTAATACAATCACAGCTCCAGTGCCTATCTGATTCTATGAAGACTAGTCATGGAACACAATATTATTAAAATGGAAGATGATTCAAAGGGCATTGTGAAGGCAAGCTGGCAATAGTATACCATAAACAAAGATTTATATGCAAGAAATACTATAAGAGATAAGATTAAAAACATGTATCGAGAAAAGAGGGTGAACATTCCACACAGAGTGACAGACAACAAATAGCCACCCTCAGTGTCTCACTAGTATCTATGAAACACTGAAAGAACCAGAAGATGACATTGAATATACCCTCTGAAAGGATTTAGGGAACAGTATGGAGAAGAATGGTACAAAACGTAATAGCACCAATGGTTGCCATGTGCATCAGTTGGAGGAGTTGTCAATCCCTATAGTATGAAGGACCCACTAAAGGATTAACACTATCCAGGGACACAGCGACTAGCAGAAAACACTTTTAAGTGGCCCCCAGTAATCACTGAAGTACACAGATCTGGAAAGAAGAAATGACCTAGAATAGTTCCTGCTGATAAAGGAAGAACCTGTATCAAGACACTAATGGCTCTAGACTCTGCCATCTACACAATGACTGGTCCCTGATAAGGACACAGGGGGGAAGCATTTGCATAAATAGGTCTGACTGAAGGGGAAACTATCAGTGAGGTTGGGATATTCACGGGGCTAACATCCCACTTGCTAGGCCTGCTAGGATAATAATTAAGCACCACACAGACCACAAAGAGGAGAAGAAAGATCTATTAATTCTTTATATTCAGATGTTAAATAGTCTGTGAAGGAGCTCTCAATCATTAGTGTGAATTAGCAAGTTTTTATTGTCTATGATTTTTATGAGTATCCCTTTAAGCAAACTACAAATGTAGACTCTCCAACTTTCCATTAAAATGCTGTGCACTTAACAAATTATGCATTTTTTTTATTGAGGTTTACATTCACACTTAGATTCTTTTTCATAATGACTTGACCATAAGGGTAAGAGCTTACTGCACAAAATGAGATAGCAGTTTATTTTCCTGACAGGAAAGGACATACCATAAACTTTCCTACTGATTAAACTCTGGCTTTTATATCTATCAGGTAGAATCTGGTGGAAGGACACTGTTCCTTGCATTCCTAAGCAGGCAGTCCCTTAGGAAGAAAAGTAACATCAACAACCTATGTCAAGGCTTAGTATATTTATTTACCACAGCCCAGTTGCCTAAAATTATTCTCTGCATGGGGTTAAACAATAAGGAATGAACACCCATCACAAAACTGCAAAATCTGACTCAGAGAGACTCTTCCTAAGAGAAAAATAAACATTTCTATGATCGTACTTGGGCCTATCTATCAAATAGCAAGATATCTGCCATCTGACTGTACATCAGCTGTCTAACGATTGGTTTGTTATGCACTTAATTTCTCCAATTATAAAGATTATGAATGGAATTGGAAGGTGACATATTGATCAATCCATTAATTATCAGTCTGTCTCCACTCTCTCATTTTTAGCGTTCTCCCTCTGGGCCTCTCTATCGTTCCTCTGTGCTACTGAGGCCTGCATTTTTTATGTCTACCACTAAAACTACATTTCGATAGAGCTATATTTAATAGAGCTGCACATCTGGTTATGAAACCACCTGCCTTTTTAACCCATCTTCTTTTCCTTGGCCCCCAAATCAAAATGATTGTTTTTAGCATCATGAAGCTTCCTGGAAATTAATAGAATATTTATGTACAAAAGTATAACTTATAAGATACATATGATATCAAAAAGAGAAAAAAAATAAAGGAGAGACAGAGGGAGGGAGAAAGGAGAGAAGGTGAGTTGAGAAAAGAGTGGGGGATTAGAATCAGGTAGATTTAATTTAATATCTAAATCGACTACATGGTGGCTTTCAGAACCTGTGGAAGCCATTTTTACTGCCCAGGGACCCAGACAATTCTATAATCCTGTAAAGTTTCAAAATACATGTGCATGTCTTCTAAATCTCTCTGTCTCTCTGTCTCTCTCTCTCTGTCTCTCTCTCTCTTTCTCTCTCTCTGTCTCTCACACACAAACACACATACATAGAGTACATGATAGAATCATATAAAAAGTGAAATACTTAAAAATTTGAGTTCATTAATAACTTTTTAGCACTGAAGAACCAAATGTGGCTTCCCAAAAGACATCTTGCTGTGGCAGAACACATTTTTGTGCCCCTCACACCATCCTCTGAATTGCTGTGTAACATAATGGTACAGTAATGTGTAACATAATGGTACATTCTATTCAACAGCTCATCTGCCAGCATTTGCCTAGCATCTGCCTTATTGTTAGGGCATCTTAAAACAAACAAACAAACAAACAAACATGTTCTTTCACTATATCCTCTTCTAGGTGCTCTATTAACTGGGAGTTGCCCTAAAATTTGAAGTATAAGATTGAACATAATTTTTTAAATGCACAATATTTTTTGAAGTCAAGTAATCACTTCACCTCATTTATTAGTGTCTTCATTCTATGCAAAAATGTATTTCTGAGAAGATAGAGGAAAACAGTTATGTGTGATGCATTAAAATTATTTTTAAATAATATATATTCTTAGTAATTCACATTGCAAATTCAAAGTTATTTTATTTTTATTTCTATTTGAACTTGAATCAACAGTGACTCATAAAACATGGTTTCTTTGCCACAGTTTCACTGTTCATACATAATGAGCTAACATTTTATATAATTCTTAGGTGCATTGTCTCTTTTTATCTTCACAAAAACTCTGAAAGGTAAATACTTCCAAGTATCACTCTTGCTACTTTATAGATGATGAAAATAGGACTCAGAAAGGTCTTCAGATCCTAGATATATAACTGAAAGCCATCTAATCCAACCCTTTTTATTTTACAGATGAGGAAACTGGGATTCATTGGGGTTAAGTGGACCCAAATCATGCAGGTAGTAAGTAAAGGAGTCAGGGTGTTAACCTTGGGGCCCTGATACAAGTCAATGATCTTTCCTCCACTACTTTTTCCTCTATCTATATTTGAAGTAGGCACTCTGAAGAAAAGCAAGAATGGTGTAAACACTCCATATGTCTGAAGTGCAAGAGGAGAAAAAAGTGAAAACAATGATGTCCAATCCATCCAGGATAACCTTGAACACAAGAAAGGTCACAGGATTATAGGACTGTGGATCAGAAGGTGGAAAGGAATTAAGAGACCAACTAGTTAAATCCTCTTCTTTTAGAGAAAGAACATTGAGAGCCAGGGACTTGTTCATGGTCACATAGGCACTATGTGCAAATGACAAGAAATGAACCTTGGTTTCCTGTAAGTCCAAGTTAAATACTCTTTCCACATTGCCATGCTTTATGATAATTCTTGTTGTTATTATTGTAATACTTGCACTTCAGAGAAAAGTAAAGATGACATGAGTATAAATGGGGAAAACAAAACAATAATATCCATTATATACTCATCCACGCTTTTTTATCTTCCCTTAGACTCTGCTTTAATGTGGCTTATATACGGATGACAAAGGTTTTGCTGCGTCACTGACTACCTAACCCGTGTTCTGGTCTATCCAATTGGCTGCCGCTTATTACTCTTATCAACCCCTGTAATAGGCACACATTTCAATCTGATTACAATGTTGCTTATTCTATTATCTATTAGTCTATTCTATTATCACAATATTCTATTATTAGTATTATTATTATTACCATTATTAGCCCCACAACACATTCTGAAACGTGACAATTATTTAAAGAAAAATGAAAATAAACTCATATCTTATATGATAGAAATTATCATTACTTGATATGTTGCTAATCCAGGTCTCCCAATGGCATACTCAGTTATGATTCATTGTTACGGTATCCTACTTCCTATGTATAATAACTATAAAAACCAAATGACAGTTTACCAGAACTATTTCACTATTTCAATTCATTATTAGAGAATAGCACTGGCAAGATCTGTTATTAAAAAATACTCTCTCTAAAACATAATATCTGCCTTGGGTTCTGATGTGCTACTAATCTCTTGGGAAGGTAGATGGATGGGTTCTGTTCCCCAGTGCAAAGGAGATCTAAGAAACCTGACTGAGTCTCTGATAAATCTTCTCTACGTTCGCATCAGTTTTGATGAAGGTTCTTTGTGAAATGGGGAAGAGAAAAATACTTGTGAAAAACTGGTAGTGTTATCAGTGTATTGATTTATTTCTTGCAGGGGAGTGGGCCACAAGGTAAAAAAAATAAAATGAAATAAAATAATTTCTGAAAAGCATCTTTGAATCATGTTTAGTTTGAAAATGTAGAGTTGATAGTCATACTACATTAATAAAGTATTAAAATTAATTATTTGTTCATTCTTAAAATATATCATCTCCTTAGTATTGCTTCTATACAACATGCATTTATGTCATAACCAAGTTTATACAAACTTGTGCAAATAAGACACCTTTGGAAGTGGGCATGTGTACATACCCCAACATACAGATTGTCACCTAGAATTATGATTTAGGTGTACCGATTAGTGGAAAGACCAAATTCTATGAAGGTTACACATATTTGAATTCATAAAGGCACAATTATGTAAAATATGGTAATGGGTTCCAGCCCAAAGGAAATATGTAATATAAATTCAAATAATATAATCACTCAAAAGGATTAATTATTTTCACTAATTAGAAATTAGCTTTCATTTTACAAATCAGGAAAGTTGTTCATCACTTTGAAGACAGAAATGGCAGAACCTGAATTCGAGTCCTCTGACTCCAACCCTACCAATGCCACTGCCAGATAATTTTTAAAAATAATATTATCAATGCCAGAAAATAAAGTGACACCAGTATGCCAAAGTAAAGAGCTACTGGTATGTATGTTTGGCTATTTATTATATATTTATATATCTAAAATAATTAGACTTCTATTATATTGCAATATTCCACAAAGGGTCAAGTTTTACAAATTTAATTTGATTTATGAGAAATGGTCTCCCTACCTACTATACCAGTTGCATAACTTCGAAAAAAAAAATCATTCTTTTTCTTCTTATATTCCAACCAGTTGTTGAGGACCTTTGGGGTGCTGGCAAAAGTTAAGAATGTCTGGCAGTGGCTGATGAGACTTTGAAAGTTGGTTTTCCTGTGTGTGCTTGCAGCTGTATAGTAGATTATGGGTTCCAAAGTCTTACCAATAGCCTTACGCACCAAAAGATAAAAATTTCCTGGGATCATTGCCATTCCAAGGTTCACAGTTCTCTTGTCCATAGCCTAAGCCTCTTTCCCAACATGTGAATTACACAGTTTACATAAAGGAAAAGCCATTTCTTAGCATTTCAAAATATTAAGACTGAAATATAACTGACAAGTGTAGATGCTTAGTGAACAAATTGTATAGAATGAACATTATGGGGCTGCTGGGAAGGTAACGCAGAGACGGCCTGCAGTGAGGTTTTACCTCACCACTCACATTAGTTTTCATTGTGAAATGGATAATACATTCATCATGAATGTACATTCTTTGTGTATAGCAAAAAAGTTCAAATAAACAAAAGAAGTTTATCGTGCTTGCCTTTTCCTTCAGTTAGAATAATTGCCAATCAGTAATGAATGTGGTGGTGCATATTTTGTCTATTGTTTGGACAAGGAGAAAAAGACAAAACAACAATAAAATGAAATTTAATAATGAAAAGCATATAACAAATGCATATGTTTCTGTTTACATGGCCCATTATAGTTAATTGCTAGTGCCAGTTCCACATTACTCGAAGGTAAAAAGCATAATAATGGAACAATGGAATTTCTTTTAAGTACCAGCTACCTATGGGGAAAGGACTGCATCACATTTCTAAGAAAACAACAGGAGCAAAGAATTATCAGTCAGCATGCCAGCTTTTATGTAGCTGATCTATATTTGGGGCGGAGACTGCATTTACTTAAAATCATTTTCCATTATATTAGCCTTCAGGAAAATCACCTGCCTATATAAATGTAGTTTTCTCACATGAACTCTCATTTTGTATCTTTAATTTTCTACTAGACATTTCCACTCTGGAATCCTCAAAGCTCACTGGATCCTTATACACAATATATCTAGCACGTCTATACTGCATAAAACCAGATAGATCAATATTACTTTTTGACGTCCTCCTTATTTGGAAGTGGTCCCGTCATTCTTCCTAGTCATCCAGGGCTGGACTGCTTTGCCTTTCCATTCCCACATGCTCTATCTTAGCTGAGACTTTTGTTGTATTATAACTGATCTTCCTGACTTTTCTTCATTCAATTTACGTTGAATCCTGCTAGCAGATCAGCCTGTAGAAGCAAATTTCATTATTCTTCCTCCATTCATCATGCAGAGCTAGCTCATTTCTTACCACATCAAACTGAAAATATTCTGCCTGGTTTTGAAGGCCCTCCGCAATCTGGTAGCCTAGCTGTCTCTTTAAAGTCTCAGTGTTCAGTGATTGTGCCATGAATATACCTACCTGTGTTCCCTTACTAATGGCATTCTTGGTCTCCTGGAATGCTCTTCTTTCTCTCTTGCACTCAAGCACATGATATACCAGCACTTCCTGTCTTGCACTCAAGCACAGGGTACATCAGCAATGAGCAGCTGCCTGATTTTTTCAATTCAACCACAGCTATTTGTTGGAAGATCGTGAGGCTACTGACGCTTGGGGAAGACAATGACCCTTATTTAGTGACACTGGAAATGAAGTTGAATATCAAAACAAAAACATGTAAAGAGTGGAGGTTCTAAAGGTCTCAGCAAAATACAAAGGAAAGCAAACTGTCAAAGATCGGGATAGAATGGAAGCAGGGATGTAAACGCCTTTTAGAGGGAACGGGAAGTTTCTGAAGGAAAGTCATGGCAGACATATAACTAAAATGAGTCCAGATCCAGCAGTGACTGCTCCCCTTCTCCAAAGTAGTACCCTGCCAATGTCAGCTAGGTAGCATGGTAAATCAAGTGCTAGGGCTGGAGTCTGTAAAATCTGAGTTCAAAACTGCTTTCAGATATTTACTAGCTATGGGATTTGGGCCAATCACTTAACATCTGTCTACTTCAGTTTCCTGCAAACTGTAGTTTCCTCAGTGATCTGTAAAATGGGCTTCCTTACTATTTGGTATATGTGGGTGGGTAGGGGCATGCTTTTCCTTTCATATGTTTGCATGAATCATGGTTCTTTCTACTTAACGTTACTATTCATTTCTGGGTCTTCTGAGCACTGTTATACTTCTGTAATTCCTGGGAAGGGGGAGATCTTGGATCTGTCCATGTTTCTATGGATATATGGAGGAAACTAGGAAGTGGTCTCAGTTGGTCAATTAAATACCTATTATGTATCAGGCACTAGGGAAAAACTGCTATTTCTAGGGACTGCACAAGTTTGCCATTAAACTGGTTTCAGGACTTTAGGCAAATAACATAACTCATATATGCAGGTTTATTTTTTTTTTAAATCTGGGCTAGATGAGACAATGCACCTTCAAGTTTTGATATTCTACTAATGGCTTAAGAGGAGGTTAGTTTATCTCTCATTGGAGGATATAGGTGAAGGACTACCTCTCTTCCTTTCAATACAGTGTCTGGTAAAGAAATCTTTATCTTTAATAGCTCATGATCCAGTATGTGTGCATTGTACTTTGATATTTGGATGAAGAAAAAACCAAATTCAATTCAGCTATTCAGAATATGGTAACCAAAAAGTGTGAGGACATGACTAAAAACTATGATATCCAAGCAATATTAAAGGAACTAGGGGTGCTTAGGCTAAATAGAAGACAGGATAAAAATGTTATCTCTCTGAGTATTTGAAAGGTCATCATGTAAAATAAAGATTAGACTTATTTTCTTTTCTTTGAACTGAGGAGCAAGAAGCAGAAGCTTCAAAGAATCATATTTCAGTTTGCTAGGAGGAAAACCTCCTATTAATTAAGGCTGTCCAAAGATTAAATGGACTGCAAGAAGTTTCCTTTCCCTAGAGTTTTTCAAGGATAATTCAGACAACCACTTATCCAGGATATTATGGAAGAGATATCTATTTCCATACAGACTTGTCTGGATGAATTATAAATTATAAACTTTTCCAACTACAAGATTCTGTGATTCCATAAAATTCTCTGATTGTGAGATTTGTCATTATTTCCATTTCTTATACATACTCCCTGTTTCCCCTCCAATGACCTTGGAAATATTAGCCTATGTCTGCTATTTCAATGTCAGCATTTTCTAAGATTCCCAACTATTTTTAAGACGTTATCCTATTCATCATAATATCCCTTTGAGGTGATGAAGGCATTTTTTCTCATAGACCCCTTCTCAAAATGTTTTAAAACAATTTTTAAACAAATAAAACTATTTTAAACAAATCAAATAAAACATACAGAATTTAATATAGAAAATAAATTGAAATATGTTTAACAAAGAATTATGAAAAATTCATGGACCTCTTAATCAGTACTCCTGAACTTATACAATTTATTCATTTTACTTAGGAGTGTGAATTAACACTTTAAGGATCTGTGATTTGACAGAACCCTTTTAGGTTCTTTTCCCACTCACAAAGAACCCAACATTTGATGTTTTCACAGACTGTATTTAGAATTGCAGATGAAACTGCTCAGGTAGCCAATCTGATGATGGGCCTCTCCACATTTGGCTGCTCAGGCCCTTAGACAACATGAAGTCCATCCATACAGTCCTTAGACATACAGTCAATCACAAGGTCCGTACTCAAAACCTTTCCAGTTTGGAAGGACTTGACAAAGCTTGTGTTCTGTTAGCATAGTCTTCAAGCATCTAGTGCTATGTCAATTATAAGAAAATGGGATAGGGTGTTAGCAGAGGAACATTAAAAAAAATCTTAAATTTGGGGAAAATGGAACTACATTTAATTTTTAGTAATGTTACCCAACTATTTTGCTTTGACTTAACATTGTGACTTATATATAGTTCCAAAATATATATTTAATTTTTTTAAATTAACAAATTAATTTGATTTTGTAATGAAACCTTACATTCTCAGTAAGAGAAAATATTTCTCTCTCTCTCTCTTAAGGGCTATCTGCTCTTTATGTCATGGAAGTATCATTTATTACAATGCTGTTTATGGTTCAATAAACAGGATTAACCTAAAGAATTACTGGATACTTAAAAAGCTAGTGTTTTCCTCTTTTTTTCACTGAAGCCCTGCTCAAAATTCTTTTTTGCGTTATTCTAAGGCATTCTTAGCAAAATAAACCCTTAGAAGTTTAGGAGTGGAGTGGCATCATTAAGAGATCCTTTTGGTAATGCAATAACTTAATCCCATTGGATAGAGTCTAAAATAGTCTTGTTCTCTTTCCAGGAAAGAGGGTTATAGCCAGGTGTCAGTGTAGGAAGATCAGAGACATTATTTGGACCAGCGGCTTTTTTCAAATGGTTTTTCTAAATCCTGCCTCCTGCCCTTCCCCCCCCCCCCAAAATGCCATATCTTTTGTTTCACCTTCTAATCCTATATATAGAAGGTAACCATCACAACAAATCCTCCATTCTCTGTAATAAAATTAAGTGCATATTTCCCAGACTACTTTCTTGGTACTCAGCACAATATGTATCTCTTGTCTTAACTATATAAGAAAGAATATCTTTTTATCGAATAGATACTAATTCTTATTCTCTCTCCCCTTTCTCTTCCCACCTTATCCTCTTAGTATGTACAAATATGCAAATACACACATATACGTACAAGTATATTACCAAAATATTTTGTCAGCTAATTTAACAGTTATAGACCTAAAACCAAGTTCACTACTGAACTCTCAATTTGTTGTCCAAACTATGAATCTACTATATTGTTTTAAGTAACAATAAAGCATTACATAGATTATACATTTAAAAAAATGGCAAGGCTCTTTCACATGATTTAGTAACTTGAAACTTGTTTTTTGGTGGATTCACCAATATTCACCAAAATATGATTCCATTGTTAATTATCAAATGGATCCACAATATTCCACAAATGAAAAGTTAATTTTAATCCTCTTATAAAATGGCAAAATTGCCTTCCAAAGATTTAAGCACTAAAATAGATGTTTACAAATGAACATTTCATATGGTTGACTCTTGAGTCTTATTTATGTTAACCAATTAGAATAAGGGTCACATACTTTAGTCATTTCCAAGGGATACTTTTTAAAAATGTAGTTTTGTGCACATGCATATGAATTTGGCTATTAATTCTTATACAAAACTACATTTTTTTCCGGACAAAAACAGACAAGTAATAACCACTAGCATCTAATTATTTTTTCCTAATTTATCACTGAGGCAGGAAGAGAAAGAAAAAAAGCAAAAACAAACTATGGGACCTCACAATTTCTCCTGCTGAATGAACACTGATAAGAAAATTCTGAATCATTGTTTCACCCAGTTTATGCTATTCATGGACTGATGAGCAGGAAGCCCACAAATAAATTGAATAGTTAGTGAATCACATTGTTTTCCAGTTCATGAGCACCAGAGACAGCTCCAGATTCATACTATTCCTAACCCCCATAATTGTTAAAGCTTCCCTAGCTCCACTATGTATAGTGGATAAAGAAGGTAAGAAATCATTAATAATACACAAATAATGATTTAATTTGGAGATCTGGGAGAGAAATATAAAAAGGTTTGTAAAATACCATAAAGGGGATAAAAGGTCAGCTTTGGGAAATGAGGTAATGCTCAGAAGTCAAAGCATAAAATGAAACTCAGTGAACTTTATCTTTTAAGTATAGTAAGGGACTTAATGAAGAAATCCAATATGACCTAAAGATGTTCTGATGACAATTGCAGAAGACTCAAAAAGAACTCAATACTACCAGCAAATATGATACATATACTATTATATTATATACTACCTGTGTAACCTTAAGATAATCACTTTATTTCTCTGAGTCATAGTTTCCTCATCTGCCAAGTAAGGGACTTAGGTGATATTTTCATTCAGTTCCCTTGTGATTGAAAATTCTGTGATAATAGTATTTATATATTCAAACAATTCCCCAAAAGGAGGAGGAAGGTTCACTCTTATCTCTTTGCTTTTGAATGTTCTATTCTAGGTCTATAATTATATACTTTTCCTATTTTTGCTATTGTTATTACCTGCTCCCCATTCCTATCCTTTGGAGTCCAACTCAAACTCACCATGAAGCCACAATTAGGTTCTCTACTCAGTTATGACACTTAAGGGCAGGGCAAGAGTTTATCTAATCTTTCCATAACTTCCAGTATTTAACACAATATTTTGAGCATCAATCAGTTCATCAGCATCAACCATTCATCAATGATTGATGAAGTTTTTGCAAAACAAAGTATCTTAGAAATGAACTCTGGCTAATGTGACTGAAAAGTAAATTGACAAACATGAGAGGATATGTGGGAACATTGAGACACAAATTACTATTGGTGAAGTTGTGAACCGGTCCAATCATTGTGGAGAGCAATTTGGAACTATGCCTAAAGGGTTATAAAACTGTGCATACCTTACTACTAGGTCTATATCCCAAAGAGACTTTTTCAAAACGTAAAGGACATTTTTGTACAAAAATACCTATAGTAGCTTTTTGTGGTGGCAAAGAGTTGGAAATTGTGAGTGGATGCTCATTAATTGGGTAATGGCTGAACAAGTTGTGGTATATGATTGTGACAAAATACTACTGTGCTATAAGAAATGAAAGCTGAATGCTTTCAGAAAAACTTGAAAAGACTTAGATGAACTGATGCAAAGTAAAATGAGCAGAACCAGGAGAACATTGTACACAGTAACAGTAACATTGCAGGAAGATCAACTGTGAATGACAACTCTTCTCAGCAACACAATAATCTATAGCAACTCCAAAGGACTCATGATGAAAAAGCTATCTACCTGGGGGCAGGGTGGGGAGACTGATGGAATATGAATGAAGATAGAAACATACTTTTATTCACTTTCTTTTTGTTTTTTTTCTTAAATAACATCTTTTATGTATTTTTCTTTTCTTTTTTCGCTTTTTGGAGGGGGTAGGGCAGGGCAATTGGGGTTAAGTGAAATGCCCAAGGTCACACAGCTAATAAGTGTCACATGTCTGAGGCTGGATTTGAACTCAGGTCCTCCTGACTCCATGGCCAATGCTCTATTCACTGAGCCACCTAGCTGTGCCTTTTTAAAAAAAAATCTGTGTTTTCTTTCACAACATGATTAATAAGGAAATATGTTTTAAATGACCACACATATATAACACACATCAAGTTGCTTGTTTTCTCAATGAAGGTGGAGGGAAAAGAAGCAGAGAATTTGAAACTCAAAATTTAAAAATAATAAAATATTTAAAAAGATAAAAAAAGAAATGAATTGTAAATTATAACCCATAGTCTTACTTTGGCTCCACTGAGTTAAGACAAGAGACTGATATTTGAAACAAATCAGATTTCCATATTTAAAATGGAAACACTATTAACACATTAATTAATCCATAGAACCTTGCTACAATGCTATCACTAAAGCTCTGTTCTCATTATTTATCAAAGGTCTTCTCCCTTCTGATCTAGTAAAGTCACCAAAAAAGGGACAAGGTTTTATTTATATTTGCTCATATACACTCCTACAAGTGCTCTGAATAGAGCACATGCTCAATAAATAGATGCTATTGAATGAATGTATGGATAAATGAATGAGGAGGACAAATGAGCTAATGTCTGTAATGTACTTGGAGCTCCTTGGTAAAAATCAAAGCTATATAATTTAAAAGGAGAATTTGATAAATTGAACCCTCAAATCAGGGGTTGGCTCAAAGCCTCCATTTAAAGGAAGCTATTGTATCATCTTCCCAACACAATCCTGCCAATTCACCTCAAAGGTGATTTAACACATGCACAAGTACTAGGCTCTTGTTAAGCACAGCAAATGAACTTTATGAAAATGAATGTTGGTCTCAATCCAGTAGGCCTATTTGTAGTCATTGGAAACCCTCATTGTTAGTTCATTGACCCATTACATCATCATCGCACCCATTTCATCAAAATTGCGAGCTATTATTGAAACTGGAAAAGTAGAACAGTTGACTCTTAACAATTTAACAGTGGGCTTCATTGCAAATCTTTATTGCTAAGAACCATTTGACTTTTCACATTGCTTTATCTTCATGCAGGGTTTCTAAGTAAAAGGTGACTATAAGTAACGATATCATTGTCCTTCCTTCTTTCAATAAATATTTATTAACATCAGGTTAAATAATGCAACGTAGAGAAAAGAGTACTAGGGCTTAGAGTCCAAAGACTTTGGTTTCAATCCTAGTTCTGCTGTTATTTACTACATAGGTGAAAATGGACAATTCGCTTCACTTTTGGTCCAAGGGTTTCTTCATCTTTAAAAAGAAGGGGATGGAGTAGATGATTACTGAGGTTCTTTCTAGCCTAGATCTTTGATCCTATGATAGTACTAAGGGCAAGGTACTCTGTAGTCATAGGGGAGAGACAAGGATAAGTAAGACACAGAACATCTCTGCAAGAAGAAAGGCCTAGGCTGCAACAATACTTCGGCTATGTATTAACTCTATCAATTACCAAACCTTTTCCTCACGATGATTCTGGAATGGAGATGGAAACATGGGCTCAGAAAAGGTTCATCACTTTCCCAATATTACATAACTATAAAATATTAGAGTCAGAACTAAAGCTCATGCTTACTCACTACATGTTACGGGTTTCTTCCATCATACTGAGAAATGATATTCAACAAATTCAATCCAATTTAACAAACATTCATTATACACTACCTATGTACAAAATATTTGTTTAGATGCTGAGAGGAAGGGAAAAACGTAAAAAAAAAACCTCAATCTTTTCCTTTAATAAGTCAATCAATAAACATTTATTAAATGCCTGCCATATGTCAGACACTGTGCCAAGTGCTAAACATATAATAAGAAAAAAAATCCCCTGCCCTCAAAGAAATTTACAATCCAAGTCATAATAGAAAATGACCTAGACAAAACAGTCAGACATAATGCTATGAAGGATTCAAATTAGAAAGATCAGTTCTGACCGAAGGGATCAAGGAAGGCTTAATGGAAAATATGGCATCTGAGCTAAACCTCTATAAAAGGGAAGGAGATCTTCAGGCAAAGATGGGGGAAATGGATTTCAATCCTGGGCAGGCATGTGCAAAAAGGAACACAGATGGATCAGAGAAATATATCATTTACAACAATGACCAGAGATACACATTAAGTATTGCTGTTATTGTTACACGTTTTAGAACTTCTCTAGAATAGCACCCCCCCCAAAATCCCCATGTCTTCTGATACCTCTGAAATGAACAATACAGATATTATTTAAATAAACCATAGTAAGCGATAAAAAAAACCCACACTAATAAACAAAGATACTTGAGCAAATATGACCGACAGGCAGTCCTTAACAAGGCTGACTATGGTGTGCTTCTCACCATTTTGAAAAACTGAATTACTTCATTTTGTGCAGAACTGTGATCTAGGAAACAGAAATAGAGTAGAACTCAATTTGGTTTCATAAGGTAACCGTGCTCTAAGGTGAGTAGATTCTCTATAAGCCTAAAATGCAATTTACACAACACAATACACTTAAAGTGTCTGAATGTTCACTCTGTTTCACTAAAATGAAGTTTCATTCTAAGTGATCTCCATTGCTGCTTTCTGAAACAGAAATAAGTCTTGCACTCAGAAGAATTCAATAAAATTGAGATGCCCTATAGTTCACAGAACCTCGCTACCCTTTACCTATATCCCACTCTACCCTCCCCCAGTTCACAAAGTAAAGCAAGTGAGATAAAATTATATGGAGCTTGAGAGGGGAAAATGAAGAGCAAAACCCCACTACTTCCATGGCCTAAAGTTATTAACTACCAAGAAGATTTTTGAAAAAAAAAAACAGTCTTTTTTTGTTCTTTGTTTCTGCTTCCATCTCATTTCTGCATTGATTTTATAGGTTTTGATGAATCAACAGTTAAAAAAAAAACCTGGTATTCTTCCATTATCATTCTTGGACTCTACTGGGCCGAAGGAAAGGTATTTGAAAATCATGACCAAACCAATTAATGTATATTGTTCATTTGATGTGCCGTCTATGATAATAGCTAGTGTAGGAAATATAGAGAAGAAACAGACATGGTCATTCCCCTTATGGATCTAATAACCAAGTTACTGAGGCACAAGGTTATGAGCTTAAATAACAATAAAAGATTTACACAATGTTTTAGGAAAACAAAATCAGAGAGAGACTGTCTAGTATGCACTGAGCAGCTAGGTGGTCCAGTGCAAAGAGTCAGAAAGCCCTGAATTCAAAACCGGCCTCACATACCAGCTGTTTGACTCTGGGTAAGTCATGGGACTTGTGTTTGCCTCAGTTTATTCATATCTAAAATGGGGATAATAATAATACCCACCTCCCAGGGTTGTTATGAGGATCAAATGAGATCATAATCATAAAGTGCTTACTTAGGACAATGTCTGGTACAAACAGGCACTCTATAAATATTATTATTATTAATATTATTATTGCCAAATCAGTGACTTAAAACTGCAAGTGCCTCCAGAGGAGGAAGAGACTTCAGGTCTAGATAGTCAAAGAAAGTCTTACAGAAAGTGTTATTAGAGCACAGTCTTGAAGGTGGCTGGAGAAGATGGATGATGGCCTGGAGAGATTCTAAAGGGTGGAATAGCATGCACAGAAGCTCAAACCTGCAAAAGTATAAAGAATGTTCTGGGAATGCTGAATTACTCAATATGTTGGCAACAGAAAGTCACGTGATAAGAGATAAGATCGGGAAATAGTTTAGGATCAGAATAATGAAAGCCTTAAAATATTCTTTTCCAGTATTATCCCATGTTCCCTATTGATGAGAGTATCTTAACAGAAAATTTATAAGAGGATATAATATTTACTAATTTAACTTTTTCTTCCATACTAAACAGCCATTCAGTAAAGAAACATTTATTAGGCGTATGGATGATACACAGTGAATGATACTTGGATTTTAAAGACATGGTATGGATTTATGATGTTACTTATTAGGTCTTAGATCTTGGCCAAGTCACTGGACCTCTCCAAGCCTCAGTTTCCTGTGTAAAGTAATTGAAAGACTGTAGATAATAAGCCTGTAAAGCATGAACAGTCTGTCTTACCAGATTGCTATGTCAAATAAATAATGATTATATAGTGCTTCAAATTTTTCAAAAACTTTTCATATTTTATTTCATTTGAACTTCAATGTTGTAAGGTAGATACTGCATTTGAGTATTTTAAAACCCATTTTATAGATTAGGAAATTGAGTCTTAGGTTCAGTCAACCAGCATTTATTAACTGTTTCTACGTGTGAAATTTAGTGACTTGCTCAGTCACACGGCTAGCAATGGACACACTCAGAAGGCTATTATTATACAATGCTGCTTCTCAAATCACATAACGTATTTAAAGAGTTTTGTAAATGCCACATTAATTGCAGTATAAAAGGCAAATACCTTTCATATCTTAGTTGGATATGTTATCTGTATCATTATGACATGGTATCCAAAGGAAATCGTCCTAGTCTGATAGACGGGGTGCTACAGCACCCAGCTTCAAAATATAGACTCCTCAATACTCTTGTCCACTCAGTTCATCTAAATTTTAAACATTTTTTTCAGTAGAAATTCATGTCTTTTGTAGGCTTTTATAAATAAAAATGAAGTATGATTGTAGAATTTACTTAATTTCATTCAATCTATTATTCCAAACCAAAATAGCAAGTATCATGTCTTCACAAAACCTGCCTCTTAAAAGCACAGGCTTGGGTACCATCTCCTACATAAGACTTTTCTTGATCAACCTCATTGCTGGTATTCTCTACATGTGAAATTATCATATATTTACTTTGCATTTACTTATCCACACACGATTTGTATTGCCCCCGTAGAATGTAAGCCTGTTAAGAGCAGAAATGATTTCATTTCTGTCTCTATATCCCTAGTGCCTAGAATAGTGCCTTTGAATATACAAATAATTTAAATATTTATTGAATTCCCAACAGTGAGAATTGAACTCTTCACTCCAAGATGTCCTGGGAAGTTCTCAAAAAGCAGAAAAATACAAAATATACAGGTTACCCATGGGCCATCAACCTGTATCATCCTGGGGATAGGCTTATTGATATCTTATGTCAGCCAGAACCTAGCAGATGAATTTGAAAGACTATCCACAGTTCTCTTAGTCAAACAGCAAGAATAAATTCCCTTTCAGAAAAAAAAGAGCTGAATGACAAAGTAGATATAATGGACTTTCTCCAAAGAGGAAACTCAAGAAGTTTCATTTATACTTAGGGAGATAAAAAAAAATTACCAATGAATATTGAGTCACCTGGAAAAAATGTACTTTTCTGCTTTCTTAGAAACTAATTAATTCAGTTTTTTATTAGCAAGATAAAGTATGCAATTATGTTGCTTTTATCTTTCAATCCTTAAATGATTAAAATATCCTTGGTCACAGATTTACATTTCTAATGTTAGGATTACTTGACACTTTCCATAAAATTGCCATTGTTTTTAAATTTCCCTTTCACCTTTATATGGCAGCTAACTGGTGCAGTAGATTGAGAGCTGGGCCTGGAGTCAGAAGACTCATCTCCTTGAGTTCAAATGTGGTCTCAGATACTTACTAGCTGTGTGATCCTGGCCAAGTCACTTAACCCTGTTTGCCTCAACTTCCTCACCTGTAAAATGAGCTGGAAAAGGAAATGACAAACCACTCCTGTATCTTTATCAAGAAAAACCCCAAATGTGATCGTGACCAGTCATATCGACTAAAAACAATGAACAAAAACAACAAAAGTTAAATACTGCTTAAAAGCAAAATCCATCTTTAATACGTTTAAGGAAATCGTTTTTGGTTGTTATAATATTGAATTATCCCTGTTTTCTTATAACATACCATACATGAGTAACGTACTCAGCATGTAACCACCTCTTTCCTACACACCAGACACTAACAGTTATATAGGAGCTGAAATACATTTATAGTCAAAATTATTTTTGGAAAAATTCAAATGAAACCATGTTGGATCCCCAACACTCCAAGAAGTCTATAGTTTCTCACTTCCTAAACAAATAATAAGAAATTGAGGAGACTGAATGCCAAATAAACTTCCTTAAAAATAAGAGCTGGTATGGATATAAATTCTGTAGTGACAGCTTTCATTCATGTTAGCAAAAATTCCCCATACACTATCAATGGAGGAAAAGAAGTTATTCATCAAAAAAAGCAGCTGGAGAAATCAAAGCAGTAAAATATGTACCTTGCGTCTCTTTCTTGTCTACAAGCCAAATCTCCACAGAGAAAAATGCCATGTAGATTTCAAGTCAGTAAACAAATATTTGACAGGAGGTCAAACAAATCAATCCATCTTGTTGTAAAGCATCCTATACTGTTACAGGATTTGCATACTAATATCAATAATAATAATAATATTTTTATTTTTAAAGTGCATGCAGAGGTGTAGAGGAACTGAAATCTCCAAATGAAAGGGACCTACACTGAGAAAATCCTAGATCAACCCAATTCAATATTAAAAAAAAAATCAAAATTTTGACTGGTTTATTCTTGCATCAATCTTCTTGAATTATAATGACTCTGGTATGGTTTTCCTCTCTTTCCAAAAGGCATCAGAACTGGGTCATTCTTACATAAAATAAGAACAGCATCAGCTACAATTATTAAATGAAAAAGTATATTTTAGAAGTAAGGCCAAGTCATGTGCTTTGAGACTGAGTACAAATATAACTGTGGACTTGATACTCTTTATGTATAACTCTTTATATGGCAGAGCTTGATATTTCTGCTTCTCTTTCCTTTCATTCTTTTGAGACCAGCAGAATGTACCCTGTTTTTTGAAATCTCAGGTATAGTCCTCCTCCTGCCTTCTATTTCTTGTCAATGTACCTACATATCATTCTTTAGACACCCAGTACCCAAACACAGCCAGACTTTAACATTTAAAAGAAAAGTTACACCTGCTTTTATAAGTACTTACCACTACTTATAGGAACTAGCAAAAGAACGAAGCCTTCTTCACTAAGTGTGCCATCTGCAAAGACTAACTAGGAATTCTTTCTAAGCAGATGTCTTTTTAATAAGAAAACAGGCATCATTTAATACTCACTATATGACAATAAGGATTAATGCTTCATTTTCTCAAATTCCCTAAAAGATTTTGATACAAAAAGAATATCATTAAAGTGAACTGTACCTGACCTTTTATGTTATGTGAAAGCTTAAAAGGCTACTAATTAACTTGAAAATAATTAAAATGGTAAGTAGAAATGCTCTCTTGTCATTCGTAAACCTGAATAACTTTTTTTTAAATTGCAACAACTCTTTTTTTCAGTTATAAAATTTAAGGCTAGAAAGACTACTGACATATCACACTTCTATAGACAAGAGATTTTAAAGAAACATAAGAAAAAATGCACTAGTGGGGAAAAAGCATTATATGTGTAATGAGGGTCTGATCCCCATTCACCTTGAGATTCAATGCACGTACAAGTATATGGAAAGTACGACAGGGACCAGCCAAAAAGCCTAGTCCTTATAAGCATATATAGAGGCGTCAGATAATGAAATTGCCATGCGGTCTTTGAAACATGCTTGAACCTGATGTGACTGGTTCCTGTCTATTAAGTGCAAGATGACTAGTAGCCTCATGATTGTCAGTGGCTTTGTAGCCCAAAGTGGAAAGGGGAGTATTCAAAAGACACTAATAATCTTTGTCTTCTTAGTTTGAATTCTTCCTATCTGGTGATGTTCTGATTAAAAAAGTGGGCACGCCCTAACCAAAGAAAACAGTAGCCCAGGAATACAGACCTCGCATCTTATGCTGAGATTTTGTACTTTTATTTAGGTGAAGGAAATGGAAGATTAAGACCTTGTGAGTTTCAAAACATCATAAGAGAGAGCTAGTATTTGTTGTGATTAAAAATATATCAGAATCGTTAATTGCACTGTCAAGGGACACCTTCTTGAACAGAACCTATGTGTGACTGTATCTCCTTGATTAAGCTTTGCTCAACCTGAGGCAGCCAGGTGATGAAGTGGATGGAGGCCTGGGCTTGGAATTAGGAAGACTCATCTTTCTGAATCCAAATCTGGCCTCAGACACTTACTAGCTATGTGATCCTGGACAAAGTCATTTACCCTCCTTGCCTCAGTTTCCTCCTCTGTAAAAAGAGCTGGAGAAGGAAATGGTGAACTACTCTGGTATCTTTGCAAGAAAATCCAAAATAGGGCCACCAAGAGTTGGATAAGGCTGAAAAATAATAATTTTGCTTAACCTAAAACTTCAAGTCTCTTAAATTAACAAATTATAAGCTCAAAGCCCAAAGGAAACGTCACTTACATTTCCAATGTTCACTCAAACTTAATAAAGATGAATATTTCGAGTAGATGAACAGCCTTCATTACTTTGAACATCATAAGAGAGGAGTCACCACAATATTCTGTATAAGTAAAAACTGTGCTCTTTTTTTTTTTCTAGTGAGATGTGAATCAAGGTTATTTAATGGCCAATAATCAAAGGCTGGTATAGGTAAGTTGAGTGTTGGTGGATATAATTATTGACAAAGGGTTAGGGAAAAAGAGTATTTAAGACTGACTACACCAAAGCTCTGGGTCCTGAGTATGACAGATGCTGCAGATGTTCAATGCTTTGCGTATTGATACAAATTGAATCTGAAAACAGCAATTTCTTCAGCAAATCAAACCAATCACTTGCCTACAGTTTTCCCTTTCAGCTTTCATTTCCAACCAACTTCTTTTAACCACGTTGGGACTCTGGTTTTACATTCTTCTACCAATGTGTTTGGGGGAGCAAGAACAGAAGGGCTAAAAAAAGGCTTCTTGGAAAATTGGAAGGTTTTGCGATTCATGTTTCTGGACTGTCATTTACTTATCTTACTGACTCTAAGCACTAGTGATCAACACCTGTTCCAAATTAGTATTTCATTTCCCACTCTCCACTCTATCTTCACCAAATTTGTTTTTTTGCCTTCCCCAACTGATAAAAACTAATCACATTAGTTTGCCTTGCAAGGCACTCCTAACTTCAAAGACTACTGCTAAAAACGCTGCTGAGTATATGTGCCTATGGAGCTATTTTTTCAAGGCATGCAAGGAGATTAGACAATAAATAACAGATTTTAGAAATCACTTATCTTAAGTCTAATTCCCTAAAAAGATAACTAAAAGCCAGGTCAGAAATTGGAGGTCCAGGAAGTAAGTGAAGTTTGCCAGATGGGAACTAAATGGGGTCAAAGGTCTCTCACATCATAGGATGACTGGATGGCAACAAAGTAGAAGGGGGAAATTAGCTACCTCCAAGTGGGGAGACAATCTATAACTATGGATTCACAGCCAGCCTTGGCAAAGCTCAAAAGAAAAAGCTGACCCTGGCCATCCCTGGCTCACTGATACTGGAGGTGGTTGCTATAGTTACAAGTAATATGTATCCAACACAAAAATGAATTCTGAAAAGGTAATTGGGGAGTATGTAAAAGGAAGTAAAAAATATTTGCAAGACCACATATATAATTGCCTTCCTGATAAAAGTTCAGTCAATGGTAGGGAAGAGAAATTATATCAATAACAAAGCACACGTAAAGCGTGTCTGGTACTGTTGGGCTTCCTAATTGAAAGAAATAATTTTCTGGTTGGCACAAATGCATGTGTGTGTGACTCAGCACATCAAGAAAAATCGTTTGCCTCTAAAATCCGTGTGAAATTCTGAGCCCATTGTTCTCACCTAAACTGTTTACAGGAAGAGAAGAGTGGCCCATTTTGGTTGCTTGCCTTTACATCATTCTGTCCCATTCTGTCCTGATGTATAAAAGGATTCTGAGATGACTATTACTCATTCAGACAAAAAGATTTAGAACTTTACAAATCTGGTGGAAAATTCAGGCTACTTTTCTGAGATTGACAAAGAACTGGGCTGGTCGGTTAAGAGCAAACTTTGTTTCAGAATCAGCTGGCTAGAATGGCACTCAACAGGCCATAAATCATGGTTTCTCTGCCCAGCGGTGCTGCAGTGTTTGCGAGAAACTGTTTCACAAGGCAATGTGATAACTAGAGACGTCTGTACTAGGAAGGTAGTTATTGTTGTTTACGTGCTGTATTATCACTGCAAAATTCGAGAAGACTGACTTTTTCTTCTTCTCAGTCAACAGATAAAAGAGCTAAATATATGTTATCTAAGCTGTTATGGGAAAAGCTAGATCACATGTGGCAGATTCCCACCAGAGAGATGGTCAAGGGCAATTCTATCCTTCTCTTCACTCTTCACTTCAATTAGAGGGATTTCTTAAAGAGTACTCATACCTATGGCTGAAATCTTAAGTACCAAGGAAGAATTCAATGGCCCTTTCTTAAAGCATGACATTAGACTGAGATTAGCATTGATATTTTTAGAAGCATTTCTCTCCCCCCCCCATTAAAACACCACTAGTTCTACACATGTGTTTTTCAAGTTAAGGCACAAAAACATCTAGGTTAATGTGACAGAGAGGATAATGTGAAACAGATAATGAACTTTACAGTATTAGAGCAAGGACATCTTTCAGGAATTTGCCTTCCATACTTTGTAGGGTTTATAACCCTTAGGTAGATCAACAATCAAGTCAAAAGATTGCCTCTATGGAGAGGATCACTTAATTCAGGAATTATACAAAATCTTCTGTCTCACCCCATTTCATATATTGCCATTGTATCGTCACCTAAAGGGAACTTAGGGAACATTTAGTATAGCCCCCTTGTTTTACAGCTGGGGAAACCAAACTCAAACATTACATGGGTAAAAATAGTAAAGTGAGACTTTTAGTCCATGATTGCCAAGTTGAAATTGAGGAACTTATTCTAAATTTATTTTTCTTGCTCTATGCAGTCACCCTCCACGTCCTAAAAATTCATAGCAGGTGAAGGCAAAGGTGAGATTGTAACAAAATTTTCTGTTCTTCATTTCTCCCAACCATAAAAAGTTATATTATTGACTAATTATTTACTCAAAAGTTGTGAAGTTAAATAAAATACACGAAAGCAAAAAACCTACTATAAATGCAAGGTAATATTAGCAAGGAAAGTCTTCTTGCCAAGCTTTTTTAACTTTTCTGATTATTGTGTCCTTTCAAATATTGAGTATATTCTGGTATAGAGGCAAATTATCAACCAAAGAAAAAAAGTCCATCTATACATAATTGCCCTGAACTCTTTCTATATCTACCTTAATGCTCCAATCCTCAAGACAGTGTGGCTCTTCCTTTAAAAAAGCTCCTATTTCCCTAATTCTATAGAAAGTAGCTTCCCCTACTAGGGATCATGGGGAGGGGGGTGAAGGAGAGGGAAAGAGAGAGAGGGGTGGGGAAGAGAGAGGGGGAGAGAGAGTCTGTGTGTGCACATGTGTGAATGTGTGCTTTAAGAGCCTTGAGTAAGTCATTTTGCCTCTATATTTCCAATGTGCTTTTGAATGATCAATATACATTATGGAATTATGCTTACTCATTATTTTTCCCAACCAGAAAACACATCAATTTTCTGGCAAGAGCAGTTAAGGATAATTAAAATCATATACCTGTACTGCACTATTCTCTGATATTGAGCACTCTTCTTTTTCTATCTTACTGCCTGCCCCTTCCCCCATATTGTTATTTTTCCCTTCTATTTCTGGGTAAATCTTTCAATTCCAGAGACAGAATGTGGATTCTATTCAGAACCACGTGTTTCATCTTATCAAGGAATCACAGAACCAGTCAAGTAAGGAAACAAACATTCCATAATTTCATTCTTTGGATCACTTTCACATATGTGTAGTATAGGAATCAGTCGTTTCTTTTCTTGCTGCTCTATTGGATTCAAATACACCTCTGTTGATGAATTATTTCACTGAATTATGTGTGGGTGATCAATATCACGTGAGTTTCCACATAGTACATGAAGCTTTACTTGATGTCCCTACAGATGTTAAGAGTTCTCTTCTTCTTCAAATTACCTTATACTTACTTATACATAGTAATGCTGTTTCTACCAAGGACAAGAAAAGTTTCTTGAGGGCAGGCACTTTTATGTGTTGTTGTTTTCATGGTCTTTGTATCCCCAGGGCCTAACATAGAGATAGCAAGTTATTAACATTTGTTGAATTGAACTGACAATACTATATAGACTGACTTGTCATAGGAAGACTGTGCTATTGGCGTGTAATGATATACAGCTGTGCAAGGACTTTGTGAACTATAAATCAATATACATATTTGATTTATTATTTTCATTTAAACTGAAATTGTGAGGCTGATAATAAATTATTATATGTATGTATGTGTGTTCATTTACAATTCTTACGGATAACAAATTTTTCCAGAACTTATAAATGATACTCATTTCAAAATGCAAACAAGCAACAAGCTATACCTAGAAGCCTTCATACGTAGAGAAAGGCAGGTGGGATTGCATTTAGAAAATTGTATGTGCCTTTTATTGCCCCTCAATTACTTCAAAATTCAACTTTTCAGTACCCAGCAATGCTCTTATGACTGTAAAAATATAACACAATCATCTCTGCAAAATCAAAATTGCAGATCACCCAAAGGTCACACGTTGACTATACATAGATCACAGAATGTCGCCAATGATTACTTGCATGCAAGAAGTGACATGAAAGTCATAATCAAGGACATATGACAAGAAAAACGAGGTGAGCTAGTTATGTAGCGAGAGCAAAGAATTGTCAGCCTGAACTTTGCACTGGCATTTCCAAAATACTTGGGAGAAAGATCTATATGTAAGATCTGTGGAATGACATAGACATAAATCACACAGGATGCTAAGGCATAAAAAGCTCAGGATCTATACCAGCAGAGAAAGTAAATGTTCTATAGGAAATGACTGATTCATCAAAATATAACTAAGCCTATGTAAGCACTGTGCTAATCACCAGTGATATAACAAAAAATGTGACAGAGGTCTTCTTCAAATAAAGATCCCTGTAAATGGCATGATAAATTAGAGGAAGCGTGTTTATTTAATATCATTTTCTTCTGGTAGCAGTATGGGAAGTCAGGAAGGTACAGTGAAGACTTCATGGAGAAGTTGTGTCATGAGTCTCAAAGACTCAACAGATGGAAATGGGGGACAGAGAGTAAGCTTGCAAATTCTGAAGATGACATTATCAAAGACAAGAGGACAAGAAAGAACAGAATGGAAACAAGAACATGAATGCTTTAATTTAGCCAGAATATAAAATATGGGAAGGGATGCAAATAAGTCCGGACAAATCTGAAGGCAGACATTTGGTTTGGAGTGGAGGTGGATTGTGTTGAATGCCAAAGGAAAGAATTTGTATTTTATTCCATGGGCAATAAGGAGCAACTGAATGTTTATGAGTAGAGGAATGATGATCTTATCATGGGAAATTAGAACAGGGATTTGGGATATGCAATGAGAATACCCTGGAAGCAGGAAGAGAAGTCTCGGTAGTCAATGATTTTAAAAATGTGGTCTAGGAGATCCTTTCAGTGCATCTGAGAGATCTAAGCTATTTTTGACATTTTAATTTCTCATATGAGAATTATCAACATCTGTAATCTACATAATAGAAAATTCTTTATGGGGGTGAGGGGATGTCCATCCATTATTGTTTTTTCAGTATAAAGATGTCCTCAGACCAAAAAGTTTGATAACCAAGAAGAGATGACAACGTGAATTTGGGTGTTTACAGTGTGAAAAAGAGAAAGGGTGTGTTTGTGTGTGTGTGTGTGTGTGTGTGTGTGTATGTGTTTTGAAAGAAAGAGAGGAGAGGAGATGAGAAGACAGTTTAGGTAAAACTGACAAGATTTTTCCTAAAGAATGTAGTTAATCCAGGATTTAAACAAACAAATAGAAACCTTTGGATTGGTATTATCCTTCTTCCCCCTACAGCATCATCAAGGCCCATCATAAATGGGAGAAACAACTACTTTCTTTCTTCATTTCCTGTCCAGGCCCTCTTTACCCCTCTACTTCCCATACCTCATGTTAGTTGATAAGAAACATGGTTCATTTCTGTGTGGGTTAATCAGAGTTCTTGAAAAGTAAAAGCTAGTGCTCAGTATCATAATAATTTAACAACAATGAAATGAAAAACAGTGAGGCTAAGTGGACCGAAAAAGCCAACTGAAAACTTCAGAAAAGTCAGTCTGTTTGTTTTTCTTTTAAAGAAGTCATCACCAATTATCCATTCAAACACCAAGAAACATCCAAGACAAGGAACTGAGCATGAGTAGCCTATAATTACAAACTCCGGTTTCAACAAATGACATTAAAAAAAAAAGAAACCTGATTACAGCTTCAAACATCTACATGTTATTAAAGGTATAAATGAGAAAAATTAAAGCTTTTAAAATTACTTTGGTGGCATGTTACATTTCAGGCCTAAATCTCTTTAAAACTGGTGCTAAAAGAAGAGAATTAAAATAGCAGTGTAATATAAAATAGACTATCATATGTATGTATTCACATTTATATACACACATATTGGTATCCCCATTGATATAACTATATATATATATGTACATATATATATATATATAAAACTACATATATAACTATATATCTATCTAAGATGCTATCTTAGATAGATAGACAGACAGACAGATAGATGGCAAACAAAACCATCTATGAGAATTCACAATGAACAGGGAGCAAACTGAAGAGAAAAATTGAAAGCTTTGAATTAAATAAAGCAAGAATAATTATTTTCAGGAGTTAAAACTTAACCTTGCATATAAGATACCATTTTAACTATGCTGAGTCTGAGTTTTGGGGGCAGGGAGCGCAAACTTTAACATAGTATTTTTCAAACACTGTTTTACGGATATTTGTTTTTTAAAATGTATGGAGGTGTGAAGCCCACCATTTCTATTATTTAATGTAAAATTAAATGCAATTGTTGCCATTCAATTGATTATTTCCTAAAGTATTATATATGTTTAAGTTGTTACAAATCTATTATTATTATTGGACCTGGTTATGCTATTAAAAAAGAAATTCAAATAAGTCCTAGAATAGTTATTTTGGAATCTACTTAAAAGATACTAAGCTGTTAATGAACACCAAGTGTCTCACCTAAATGTTAGGACGTTTTGGGATAGGGGTAAATATAGCTGAAATAATAAGGTTCCAAAAAGATTTCCAGATTTTAAGTGAAGCAACTCTACAGAGAGCCCAACTCTCAATTTTAACAAATGAGAATGTTACAGTTTGCCATCCAGTCTCAGATGCCTATTTCTATGGACACCATTAAAGAAAGACCTAGGAATAATAAATAAACTGTGAGATATCAGTAACTATCACGTATAGGAAGGAAGGAGAGATTTTTTCTATTTGTATGAGCATTGTGGCATTTAAATATATGTATGTCTATAAAATATGCCAGTTTCTACTCTATATTTTTAAGAAATTACTTTTCCCATACTCCTTTCACCTTAAAAAACAAAGTCTGGGAATATAAAGAACCAACCCCCCCCCCCAAAGAGAAAAACATCTTTCCATCTGTCACAGAAATTCAGCTAGTAAGTCTTTTCTCAGACTTTTAGAACTGAAAGGGAAATCCCAACCATCTAATCCAGGAGTTCTCAACCTGTGGGTTAAATTCAATTTGTAACAATGAAAATACATCCTGAAGATCAGATATTTACATTACGATTCATAACAGTAGCAAATTTACAGTTATGAAGTAGCAACGAAAATAATTTTATGGTTGGGGGTCACCACAACATGAGGAACTGTATTAAAGGGTTGAGGCATTAGGAAAGTTGAGAACCACTGACTAATCTAACCCCTACCAAAGCAAAAAATGGAATTCCCCATTGCTACATACCTAGAAAGTGGTCATACAGTCCTTAACAAGCTCCACTGAGAGGGAACCCACTACCCAACAAGAGACAGCCCATTCCACTTTTGGACAAATCTAATTGTTTAAAAGGTTTTTTTGTATGTTGGTTGGTTGGTTGGTTGGTTGGTTGGTTGGTTGGTTTCTCTCCCCCTCCCCACCCCGGAATCAAATCTAAATTTCTGTCTGGAAATTCTAAGCACTTTTCATTCTATCTTCTGAAGCCAAAAAAAGAACCTGCCTAATCCTTCTTTCCCGTAATAGTGGGTTTTTTATATACATATTTCCAAACAATCCTCATTCCTCTCTATGAATCTCCTTGCCAAAGTAAATATTAATACTTTTCTTTAACTGACTGCTTTATAATTACTATGCAATGAACGTTCTCCAGCTTATCAATATATTTATTAAATTGTGGCATGTAGAGTTACCCATAATGGTTCACATGTAGTCTGACCATGAGAGAATACAGAGAGATCATCTCTTCTTAATTTCTTCAAGCTATGTCTTAATTAATGTAGCCCAATACCACATTAAGGTTTTTTTGTTCTTCTTCTTGTTGTCTTAACTGCTGCATTTGCTCCTCTGATCTACACTATAAACTCATGGTCTACTAAAACCCCAGCATCTTTTTTCCTCTTGATAAAATGCTATCAAATCATGTCTCCCCCATTCTGTACTTACAAGGCTAAATTTTTGAGCCTACTTAATAGCAGCTAACATTTATATAGAATGTATTATATGTCAGGAATTGTGCTAGGCACTTTATAATTATTATTTCAGTTGGTCCTCACAACAACCCTGGGAGATAGAGTCTATTATTATCCTATTTTACAGATGAGGAAACTGTCTTTCCTAGGGTTATATAGCTAGTAAGTATGGTAAAATTTGAACTCACATCTTCCTGAGTTCTAAATCTGAATTCAGCTTTTCCTGACTCCACACCCAGCACTCTGCCCACTGCTCCAATTGGCTGCCCCAAATTTAAGACTTTACATTTATCCCTATTAAATTCCATGTGATTAAATTCAATGCAGCATTCTAGCCTGTCAAAATCTTTTTGCATCCTGTCATCTACTTTGTTAACTATCCATTTTGGTTTCAGACATCTGAAAATTTTATTAGCATGCCATTTATAATATTATTCTATTCATTGTTAAAAGCTTTAAACATACAAGACCCTGGAGAATTCCACCAGAGGCACTTTTCAAACTGATGTCCAATCAATAATGGCACAAAACCTTATGAAAGAATTCCTAAAAGCAAAGCAGTGAGAAAGAGTTCATCCAAAGGTAGAGCAAACTATAAGCAGACCCTACCATGGTGAGGACAGAAAGAAGACCACACATTTAAGCAACTGTAGAGAGGAAATGACTGTCTATAAAGAACATACAAAGGGGTAAGAGATGAAGGTCTTTCTTAGACTTCTGGCTTGTGAGTAAATCACGGATATGTCCAAGTAGATTGTGATAGATTGCAAAATAATGCATGTAACGGAAGTAAAGGAGTAAAACGGCATGAGGAAGACAGGGCATATTAATGTCTCATGGTATGTTAAGTCAGGGGAAAAAACAGTTATTTTGCAAGAAAAAAAGGAAGGGAACACAGGGAGAAATTTCAACTGAAGACATTAGCAAATGAAAGTATTTCTTGAGCTCTGTATCTGTTGGGGATCTCATATTTGTGAAATTCACATCCTCCTCCTTTCCAGACTTCCCTGTTACTGTCACAAGCACCTCTATCCATCTAGTGACCTAGGCTGGAAAGCGAGGCGTCATCCCTAATTCCACCTCTCTCTCTCTCTAATCCCCTATATCACATCTGTTGCCAAAGTCTATTGACTTTACCTATGTAACATCTTTCAAATATGCCCCCCTTTCTTCTGTGATGCTGCCACCACCCTAATGCACCCCAAACCTGAACTTTCGGAATAGCCAGATTGTTGGTTTCCCTGCCTCAGGTCTCTCCCCCCTCCATTCCATCCTCTACTCAGCTGTCAAAGTGCAAGTATGTTGATCTCATCACCCTACTCAATAAACACCAATGGCTCCCTATCATGTCTCTTTGCCATTCAAAACCCATCAGAACCCATCTCTCTACTACCTTTAGTCTTCTTACACCTTCCTCTACTTCCACTCTCCCCACTCTGTAATCCATTGACATTTGACTTCCTTGCTGTTCCTTGAACAAAAAACTCCATTTCACAACTCAGGACATTTTGGAATTCTCTCCCTCCTCATATTTGCCTCCCAGCATCCTACCAGTTCCAGCTAAAATCTCACCTTCTACAGGAAGCCTTTCCCATATTCGCTCAATTCTACTGTCTTCACTCTGTAGATTATTTCCACTTTATCTTGTACATAGCTTGTTTATGTTGTTTAGTTGGGAGTATGCTGTCTCCCACATTAGAATTTGAACTCCTCTTCATATATTCACCACTTTAAACAATGTCTGGTATATGGTAGGTGCATAATCAATGCTTATTGACTGACTGGCATACTTAAAGGAATGCAAATAACTTTTTATTAATGGCCACAACGAGAAAGTCAGAGTTATTTTGTTTTGTTTTTTAACTTAAGTGATGTTTTCTTTGGGAATAGCAGCTACCAAACAATAAATTCACAAAATAGGCATTTTTCTTTCTTGCTGTAGATATCAGCTCTTTGTTCCTTAAATGTAGAAACATTCCCTTGGTCTAAACATCCAGATCACAGTTTTTCCATGCATTATACCTTTCATGAACTGCCCTGAGAAACAGTAATGCAAACAAAAATGCAGTGTACCAAATGAGGAGGTTGAGAGGAGCTAAGAGGAGTCAGAAAGATCTAGATTTGAATTCTGTTTCATACAATTACTAGCTGTTTGACTCTAGGCAAAGCACTTAGCCTCTTAGCCTCAGTTTCCTTATCTGTAAAATGGATATAATAACAACATCCGTTTCCACAGGATAATGTATATAAAGTGCTTTATAAAGTTTTAAGCACTATATCATTGTGAGCTATACCAATATGCCCCTCAGTGTGTGGTCCTGTATTGTTTCAAATCTAGGCTTACATGTTGTAGGGTTCTGGTGACATAGAATTACCCCAAGGCTATGCCTATGCTACATAGGCACTGATACTTCTTAAACAGGATAAAAACTTTGAGTGCATCTCTATGAGTGCATCATTCCATTTAGTTGAGAGGGGCCCAACTAAACCAATAATCAATCAATAACATTATTAATCAATAACAATCAATAACATTATTAAGTACCTATGTGCCAAAAACTATGTTAAGCACTAGGATTACAATGAACATGAAAAGACAGCCCCTGCTCTGTAGCACACAGAAAAATATTCTTTACATATTATTTTTAATAAATTGTATTGTTTGGTTATATGTCCCGTGAGTGTTTCATCTTGTTCTGACCTTTAGGCAGACTAGATGGCTTCTGAGCTTTCTACCAACTCTGCAGTTACCTAATTCTATGATCATCAACCCTGTCAAAAGTCTGTTACATTTTTACCCTCACCTCCTTGTAGCACCTACCCTTATAGCTTTGCCTCTGTCAGGGAGACAGCACAATCCTGGTAGTTGTTATAAAGATACCCTCCTTTCCTTAACTCTTTAAAATGCAGCATTTTAACACTAATTCTAATCTGACTCAAGGAGAAAACTAACCCAAAGACCAGGTCAATTGTTATTCACATTCCACCTTCATTATCTTCAAAGAAAGATTAAACTGTCCACAATACACTAACCAATTGATCAATTCAGTGAAGGGAAAATTCCCTGGCAATCCTGCAGATGCATCACATTAAACCTCTAAGCAAGAAACTCAATATCCCTTGGGCACTTACTTTTCACCTCAATATGGTTAAGGGCTAACTCTAAAACTATTCGACAGAGTCTCATATATCAAAGAAGCTCCATTCATTGGAAGCCAAAGAATAACAGGAAATTTAATCTTCAAAAAATATTTTGCAAGAGTTGCCCCTTCGTTGAGACCTTTCAACCTACAAACTTTCAGACAAGGAACATTTGTCTATTGGTCTTTGATAGCTAGACTAAATAAGATTAAAATACAATAATAATTAATTTGAGTAAAGGAAGAAAGAGGTGAGTTTCAGTGGCTCTAGCCCAAAGTTTTAATCCCATGTCAAATTTATGAATTTTATAAACGAAATAGTGCATTTATGTCACATTAAACACATTTTCTATTAATTTCAATTGCACACATTATTACATACTTATAAAGACCTTGAGACAATTCACTAAAATGTTTACTACATTTATGCTTTTCAACAACGTTGCATATGAGTTTCACATGATACAGCCATATAACAGGGTAGGCACTTTATGCTTAAATTCCATTATTTCTAGTAAGGAATTCCCTTTGGATGCTGTCCAAGGCAGGCCTACATTCTACTTAGTTCTGAGCTATAAAGGAATGTGACACGGGGAATTTCATAAGCTTAGATTTTTTAAAAGAATATGATGAATTCTTTTAAAACAATCTCTATCCATCATTCTTATAAGACCTTATTCCAGTATAAAAATGCCTTTTGGGTAGTAAGTTTGGCGCAGCCAGACAACTGTTAGCTATTTATAATCTCTAGGGTACATTTAGCATACCATTATTTAAATTATACCTGATTGGCCTAGAAATGGAATAAATGCACCTCCCCAAATACCTAACTTACTCCTTGTTGGGAAACCTTACATTTCTATGGAGATTTAATTTATGCATCGAGAAAAATCTGGTTAAATCAGAGCCACATATGTCATTGATTCCAGAGCTACACTGAACCTCTCCCAAGAGAAAATGAATAGTATTTCAGATGTGAAAAGAAATTTTAAAAAAGATTTGGGGCAGTAAGCTCTGATATGTTTTGGGTAATGTTCTTGGAATTGGGGTAGTATTGTGAAGGGAGGTATTGATTGTGTAACAAACAACTTTAATCCTTAAAGCATCAGTGCTGTTATGACATTGCTTTCACTACTCCCTTTATGACTTAATAGATACTTTTTCCTTTTTTTTTTTTGTTTTGCTTTTTGGAGGGGGGAGGGCACGGCAATTGGGGTTAAGTGACTTGCCCAAGGTCACACAGCTAGTAAATGTGTCCAGTACCTGAGGCCGCATTTGAATTCAGGTCTTCCAGACTACAGGGCAGGTGCTTTATTCACTGTACCACCTAGCTGCCCCTTAACAGACACTTTTCTGGAGTTCCTGTGACCTTAAAAGTTTACTACCTCATAGCCAACCTGATAACAAGTCCCTTCAAACTTAACTAAGCTGTTACAACAGATATACTATTCATCTCCAGAGATGCACTCAAAGTTTTTATCCTGTTTAAGAAGTATCAGTGCCTGTGTAGCATAGGCATAGCCTTGGGGTAATTCTATGTCACCAGAACTCCACAAAATGTAAACCTAGATTTGAAACAATACAGGACCACACACTGAAGGGCATATTGGTACAGCTCACAATGATATAGTGCTTAAAACTTTATAAAGCACTTTATATACATTATCCTGTGGAAACGGATGTTGTTATTATATCCATTTTATAGATAAGGAAACTGAGGCTAAGAGGCTAAGTGCTTTGCCTAGAGTCAAACAGCTAGTAATTGTATGAAACAGAATTCAAATCTAGATCTTTCTGACTCCAAGAGCAGTAAAATTTGATCTGTTCTGTGTATATGTGTGTCACAAACACACATACATACACACACAACTGAATTCTAATTCATTTTACATAATTTTGTAACTTTTTTTTTTGCTTTTTGGAGGGCAATTGGGATTAAGTGACTTGTCCAAGGTCACATGGCTAGTTTTTGTGTTAAGTGCCTGAGGCCGAATTTGAACTCAGGTCCTCCTGACTCCAGGGCTGGTGCTCTATTCACTGCACCACCTAGCCGTGCCTATTTTGTGCCTTTTGGATTGTCAAATTGTGTTTTCTAGATTAGACATGCAATTTTCTTAAGAATGGAAGGAAAAAAGGAAGGAAAGAAAGGAGGAAGGGAGGAGGGAAGGAAGGGAGGAGGGAAGGAAGGAAGGAAGGAAGGAAGGAAGAAAGGAAGGAAGGAAGGAAGGAAGGAAGGAAGGGAGTCATCCAAACTATTTCTGGTTCACTGAACAGTGTCTGGTAGCACTTCCAAGCGGCACAGCTACCTCAATTCCACTTGCCCCAATCCTTATACTTTAATACACAGTGAGTCCAAGTCAAAGTCTAAGAAGACTGTGAAGCCTATGCTAACACTTAGGACATAAGATGACTCTTATAAGTCCCAGTTCTTCTATTAATGTGCCATGTGACCTTGGGTAAATAATTTCACATCTTTGAGCCTCAGTTTCCTGAACTGTAAAATAAGAAATTTGGACTAGTTGATCAATATGATCCCTACCAGTTATGAGAACTTAAATAAAAAGTCCAGGGCTCCTCTCAAGCATAGAATTTCCTTAGAGCTAGACTCTTCTTTAACATGTGTTTTACTGTCAAATAATGTCTTTAAAAGAATGTGTTGAATGTAGAAATGAGAGAGCTTTAATAATCACAAGTTAAACTGGTTAGCTAAATTAGTGACAAAATATTACTATATAAACAAAATAACTTGGTTCATTTCCAGTGGAGGCCACTTAACTTTTGCTTGGCTCTAAAACAGTGAACTTTAACCTGTAGAAATCCTAACATGCCTCCTCTTCATCATAAAGCATAAAAACTGGAGACAAGATGAAATGTGGCCAAATTAATCACTTCTCTTGAAGGAAAGCAACTTGAATTCTATGCCTTGACAGTATTTTTCCTTTCCTCTATGAGAGTCGACACCCATTACAGACTAACAGGTATCAGAAGGTAAGTATGTTATTCAAAATGTGTCCCAGGGATATTTCCCAAACTCATTTTCACCCATTGCTTGAAACAGTTACCAATGTGAAGCCCTCCAGGCTTTTTTCAAATTTTACCTCTATGCACCCATTCCATTTGCTTAAACTGTGCCAAGCAATGAGAATTTAAATATGGTTAGACAAATATTCTTAAATGCCTCTGCCAAATTAATTCCTTTGACTAAGTTTGCTCTTTTCATTGACTGAAATTTTGGAATACTCCTTACAAATATGCTTCTGGGCATCTTAACTGTGTTCTGAGATTTAAGAAGCAAGGGGGTGGGTGGTGGGTGGGAAGGACTCTTATCAAGCTAGATATTTTTGCAACTATAGGGAAAATGAATGAGAGTTTGACCAGGATGAGAGTGAGCACAGAAAGGTAGGAAATGCAATGGATCTTTAGCAAGACAACCTGTGTTTGAATCCCTGCTGTCCCGCTTATTATCTTTATGACCTTGAAGAAATTATTTGGCCTCAGGTCCTTCATCTGTAAAATTCTAGAGGTGGATTACACGATATCTAAGCTCCCTTCAAGGTCTGAATCCTATCTGGTCCTGTGAAGTTTGTTTATATTATGTCTCCTGCCCAAACTCAAATATCTGGTTGATTTCATACACTAAGCTATACTCTATTGAACTATTTCTCTGTTCATTCAAATTTACATTCTCCCACACAGCTAGTGAATCTACTAATCTCCCAGTCTGACCTCTGATAAGTCAACATTATAATCAATAGTTTGCGGCCTCTTGCCTTAGTTCTCAGTGGCATCCTTTGATTAATCTCTGCCTTCCAGGAGAAACATATCAAAATCATATCGTACACAACTGCGTCGAACTGTCATGCAACTATGGGACAACTAAGCCACTCAAGGGAAAAATCCCAAATGGACTGCAGTAGATAAATGTCAATTTCAGGGATTCTGACATTATATTTTATTTAAATTAAAGAGAATGCTATTTTGGTTCTTTCCTGCTCTGAACCTGCTGGTTTTCCCTTTCAGGAGATTCTGATAAAATATGTGATCATCCTCTGCCAACGCTTTCAATTCCTCTTCTGTGCAGACGGCAGGGTTTATGTGATAAAATTTTAATGACCATGGACCTGCATAACAATATGAGGCACCAGCACATTTTCAATAAGGCTGTGCATTCTCAGAGACTGGCATCGGGTGATATTACTCCAGCTGAAGTCTCCCTGGTCTGAGAGGCAGGCTTAGAGTAGATAGAGGCCGCTCCAGAGAAAGCTCCATTATCATGCAGCTGTCCTCTGGATGAAATGGAGATTTATGAATCACTGCCAAGGAAACTATATTACGGACTGTAAATTAAAATAGGGGTTTAATGCATAGCCAGCTATATGTTGGAGGATCTAGTTTCCAGATTACCCCCTAGACTTAGTTAAAAGCAGCTTTAAAGATGCCCTTTCAATCTCTGATTACAATCTCTTCAACTTTCAACAAAATTCAACATGATTTTTTTTTCTGTTATAGATGCATAGAAATACGAAGGGAAGAAAAAATGCTAAACCACTCTAGGAAAGGTTTTAGCTCCTCCCCCTTTGCTCTCTTTTTTTAAATCTAGCATTAAGCAAGAATGGAAATAAAAGTAATTCACTCTGGACACTATATCACTGTTAAATCGCTTGTCTCTCTATGTGTGGTTACAAAACTTACATGTTCTGAGGGGGTCAGTCATTTACAGAATTCTCTTCTGAGGAATTTGATACATATGTCTAATGCCTGTTCCACATGGAGACTATACATAGTACACACAGATGGCACAACCCAATCTGAACTCTGAGAATATATTTTTATGTCCCATGATTGGGGCAGTTTCCACCTAGCATTATAATATAAAGTACATATATTGTAAGCCAAATTAGAAGAGGATGCTGCTTCCATTTATGAATCTTGCCCTCCCCCACCCCCACCCCTATCCCCCACAGGTTCAGTTCATTGATTGTGTGATTGGCGTTAAGCCCACGACAGTGCTCTTAGAATGCTACACTTTGTAGACTAATACTCAGGGACTTTCCTTGGTATGTGAGAGTTATACTAAGATTATGGTAGATGAATGTCAGAAATACCCTGCAATCTCTAAGCATACTGTCATAGAAGCATAGAAATGAGAGATGGAAACCAACTAACAGGTCATCTAGTTGTTCCCCTTGCCAGTTCAGGATTGTTCCCTTCATAAATGAAAATATATTACAGCTCTGCTTCAGTACCTCAGCAATATGTGCAAGATAAAATTAAATGGACCTTCTGCTGAAGGAAGAACTGATTGAGAATGTGGGAAAAGTAGTTTATTTAGCACCATAAAAACTTGTATTCAGCCGAGGGAGAAATGCCTTTCTGAAAAATGGCACTCCCCACCTATTGACTTGTGAGAATCAAAATTTTATAACAAAGAAAGTGAGGGAGAGGGTTGCAATGGAAAGAAGATAGAAAGATACATATTAAAATATAAGAGTAATTATGAGACTGATGATAATAATGACAATAACTGATATTTTATATAACATTTTGTGGTTTAGAAACAGTCTACCTATATCTGATCTTTATAACAACCTACAGGATAAAAGGAGTTGTTTGTAGTAGGGACGGCTACATTTGGAATAAGAAAGTCTGGGTTTCACTCCCAGTTCCCACGTTTACTAACTAGGCAGGGAGAATCATCTTCCTGAGTTCAAATATGACCTCAGACACTTACTAGCTGTGTGACCCCCGGCAAGTCACTTAACTCTGACTCAGCTCTTCATCAGTAAAATGATCTGGAGAAAGAAATGGCAAACCATTCCAGTATCTTTGTCAAAGAAAATCCTAAAGAGTCAGAGACAAGACTGAAATGACTGAATGGCAAAAAAATTAAACAAAACATACGTAATGATCTCAGTGGACTCATATAGACTTAGAAATTCACCTATTAATATTATCTATGTTTCATTGTATTTTTATTTATTTCATTAAATATTTCCTAATTACATTTTAATCTAGTTCTAGTCACATTCAGACAGTGTTGTGGGTCCCATATTTGATACCTCTGCTCTAAAGAATCTGCTTAACAGCTTTCAAGTAAAATAAAGGCTTTCTCCACAATCAAATGTTTCTTAAAAGAGCAATGGAGGCAGTATGCTATACTAGATAGAATGCTGACCTTAGAGATAGGGACTCCTGGGTTCACATTCTCTACCTCTGTGGCCTGGGCAAATTACTTAACCTTTTAGTGTTCTAGTACTATTGTGCTGGAAGAACTGAGGAAATAAATTACTTCAAATAATTTAGGGATTCTGTGTAATATAAATTATTTTTTGGATACAGACCCCTGAAGAGAAGTGGATACAGAAGAACATTAACACATTGATTCCGGTTTTTGCATATATATAAAAATGGGCTTAAAATAGAACTTTGTACATAGTAAGCACTTTATAAATGATAGTTGGATAGCATATTAAAATAGCAGATACACCATTCCATAGTATATAAAAAGTACACTGGAAACAGCACTTTAGTTTATCTTAAGGTTGAGTTTTCCTTGTCATTTCTTTACATGAAATCAGGGCATTGGTAAAAAAGGACTTTTTAGAAACTTTTCTGGTTAAAACATCTCTCTCTCCTCACACAATTTTTTTTAATGTAAGCTGAAATCTTGAAGATATCACCATGGAGATGGTATAAATTCTAATTATATAGCATTAACTAAAATATATTTTAGAGTGGAACAAATCCTGGGTAGAAATTTAGATTAAATAAATTCAAAATCAATTAATAAACATTTATTAAGTACCTACTATATGCCATATATGTTCTTAGTTTTGCCTTCCCACTTAGAAAATCTAACTATCTAAGTCACTCAGTGTTTCTTTGTCTCAATTTTCTTAACTCTAGAAGTAAACTTATACTCCTTTCCCAGTTTGTCACACAAAGATGAGTTCAAATCTTGGTGTATACACTTGGTAGCTGTGTGGCCCTAGGAAAAACACTAAACCTATGTCTGCCCCAACTATAAGTTAGGGATAATAATAAAAACTAATTCCTTGAGTTCTTGTGAGTTCCAAATGAGAGCATTAGAGTGCTTAGCACAGTTCCTGGCACATAGTAGGTACTTTATAAATACTTGCTTCCTTTCCGTAATGCTTCCCTAGATAATTAAATCCTACAATGTAGATAAAAAGTATATAATAATAAAACATTATATAAGCTTAAGCTTTTAAAAAGAACCTGCATCTTAGATTCTTTTTTAAAAAATTCTCAAAAACAGGTTTCCTCAATGAAACAAAAAATAATAATAAATAGTAACTACATATTATAAAGAAAAGAATAAAAATCCTTTATCCATTATCTCTGAATTATTTGCTAGGAGAAAAAAAAGATGAGATTCTACAAAAGTTCTCATTTAGTTGCAGGTTTACAATAAAAAAGAATCTAAATTCATCTCACATTTTTATTGCTATGAGACTTTGCCTTAAGTGCAGATCCATGTGGACTTTTTAATGCCTCCCAAATGTATTCACTATTGTTACTTTTCAGGTATGAGGATGTTTGGCTCTGTATATAATGCACACACATACAGGCACATAAGAAGTATAGTAACTCACTTATCTTTTCAGCCCCATGAGGACAATGCCTTAAGCTTGCTCCAGGCTAATTCTTTAAAGATGAGTCTAATACTTTCAATTGAGCATCAGAAGGAGGATGGCATATGCTATAATATATCCCAGGAACTTCCAAATGCTTCCCAGAATTGGAAAAGGGTTATGGCTAAAGCTTGTTAAACCAGCAAGAGCTCAAAATCTTATGATATTCTTTCAACAGAAACCTAAGTAGAGGAACATACTTGACTTAGCCAGTATATCTAACTACGATTATGAAAACAATTGTTGAATGCTAGTGTTGTGCAGAGAATAAGAGTGAACCGAGACCTGGGTTCAAGATAAATTTAGATTGTGGAATTATTGATCAAGCACGCGACTGCCAGAGTTCTCACTCAAATTGGCAGTCCCTGTTGGATCTCACAGACTTGATTATATAGGCCAAAAACCACAAACCACAACCAGGGAGGGGGGTAGCAAAAGCTATGAGGACAGAAGCTAAAAGAACGGTGATTGGTTAGCTCTATAATTCAGGGCTAATTTGGGAATATGGTGTAAGGGTACAAGGGTGCAACCTTCTGATGACATAGGGATCCCTCCCAGAACAGAGTAGAGGGTACAGGGTGGAGGGCCATAGTCAGTGCTTTCGAGGGTACAGGGTCATGGGGAAATGGGATTGGAAAGTCCCAGAGTAGACCAGGGTCATGTTCTGGGTGGAGGGTGTGGGGACCCTGCTTGGTCAGCAGGACAGGGTGGTCTCAAATGGAACAGGACAGGGTGGTCTCTAGTCTTGCACCATAACCCCAGGCTGATCCTTGTATAGTACACCATAAAGAAAAAATATGCAAAACGCTAATTTGAGGAAGTAGGGGGCAGGGGACTATGCCTTGAGCAACTTTTGCCCAGACTTGCCTTAAGCAGTTTCAAGCAAGGGATAGGGGCAAAGCGAAAATAAAAGGGGCTTAATGGTGGGACACAGGTGGGCCACGAATCAGGTGGTGGGCAGGTGACCTCAGGTGGTAAACAGGTGACCTGGGATTTGAATGACAGTACAAGAGTAGGAAAGGTCTGTTGACAGCCATAGGGGAAATAGGAGTTGGAAGAGATCTCAGTGGTGAACTGGCTTAACCGCCCCCCCATTCCTGACACATGAAACCCCTCTATGATGTTCCCCAAAAGTTATCATTTGGCCACTGTGTCAGCATCTTTTGACAATGGTCCACTCACTTTATCAGAAGGCTATCCATTCCTTTTTTTGAACAGCTAAGAAATGTCATCTTTACAGAACAGCAGAATATTAGAGCTTGCAAGGATCAGTTCTGGGCATCATCCATCTGAATCATAAAGCCCATCCATAATACCTTAAGAAGTAATCATTCCAAATTTAAGAACTCATCAAAAACAGAAATTTTAAATGAGGAAATTATTTTTTAAAAAGTTAGCTTGATTTGATTAATTATTAGAAATTCAACATTTATTAATTATACCTATTGAGAAAAATCAAATTCTTTAAAGATTTTTAAAAAACTATAAATGGATTACAGGTTGAATTTTAATTCCTCAACAGAAATATTAGCAAGCTAGCTTGAGCATTTTCAAGTGCTTACTGTGTATTCCTACTACCCTCAAAAAATTTATATTCTATGGAAGGGGAAGACATAAAGGGGAGATAAGGAAAGAGGGGAGGGAAGGTTACCTGTACAGGAGAGGAAAGTAATATGGCAGGAAAAATAAATAACCAGAGAGGTCTAGATGATTTTGTAGGCAGAAATGAAATTCTCTTTTCCATATATATGTATACACACCTAACACATGCATATGGGATGTGTGTATATACATACATGTATGTATACCTATCTAGAAATACAGACTCATATATATGTACTATATGCACACATACATAAATTATGTGTGTGTGTGTGTGTGTGTGTCTTTCTCTTCCTTGATGTTGTGGTCCTCTTCGAGAATGAAGGACAAACAACAACATACAGCCATACATACAAACATACATGCATACATAGCCCTTCTGACTAATACTCCGTATCTTAGTCAATACTATAGGACAACATCAAGATTCCTTTCTTAATTACCCCTCTCAGATTTTACCAGTTACCAAGTCTTGTATAGTCTTCCTTTGACTCCTTCAAATGCCTATCTTCCTTTCCATTTCCCCTTACAAAACTCTAATTCAGGGTCTTGTCACATTGTGATTGGATTATTTCACCTACTTCCTGTTTTCTCTGTCTTCAGCTTCTCTCTTCCCTCCTGTTCAGTCTGAACACTGCTAACCAATTCCTCTTCTCAAATGCTACTGCAGGTATCATGCCCTAATTCATGCTTGCCATCTTTCACTTCAGTTTGTATCTCCCTCTGGTTTCCCAAACAAATCCTCTACTTCAAGAAAACAGGACGGCTCGTGGTCCCCTAAACAGTTCTTATCATTTGCATCTCATAACCCTGAGGAGGAAAAGAGAGTAAGACTGATCTTTAAATGCAGGTCTGATCATGTCACCCCCGCTTATTCAATATATTCCGGT
>CM053600.1:120333142-120369367 GCA_028646575.1 Pseudocheirus occidentalis | reverse complement strand
TATATTTGTTTTCATGGTGTCTCCCCCATTAGACTGTAAGCTCCTTGAAGGCAGGGGTTGCCTTTTTGCCTCTTTTGGCATCCCAGCACTTAGCACAGTCTCTAACACACACAGTAGGCATTTAATGAAGGTTTATTGAATTGAAGAATTGTCCTTCCTAATTATCTTTCTAATTATCCCTAATATCATCAACCAATCTTTCTTGGATCATAGGTCTAGAACTACAAAAGTCCTGAGAGGTCATCTATTCTACCTCCATCCTATTAGCAGATGATAAAATGAGACAAAGAGAAGTTAAATGTCTTGATCAACTTTGAAGAGATCACAAGCATCACAGGCAACATTTGAACCCAGGTTCTCTGCCTGCAGAGTCAGCCCACTTTCCAGTGTACCACACTACAGCATGTGTTGCAGTATCCTAGTAACCCTTCTCTGAATATTAACCAGCTTTTCAGTGTCCCTGTGAAGATGTAGCTCCCACAAATGAAGAAAATACTTAATAGGTAAGCATCTATTCCCTCAATCTAAACATAATCATTCTAATAATGCATTCTAAGATTGCATCTGTCTTTTTGGCAGCCACATTATATTGCTGACTTATCTTGACCTAGAATTCCTCTAAAACTTCTAAATTATTTTTTTCATGAAAACTGATGTATATAACAACATCTCTTCCATTCCATATTTGCTATTTTTTCCATCTAAATGTCGAAGTCTATATAGCTATTAAATCCAATTTGATTCAATTTGGCCCACCATTCTAGCCAAGAGATATTTTGGGATTCTGAATGTATTATTCAACATATTACACAATAGTCACATCTCTGAATTAACAATAAACTGAATTTTCATTTTTCCTACTTGCACATCTTCAACAAGTCATTGATAAAAAATTTGGTCAGGAGCCAAATATGGAGGAACCCTATATTGTCATGACATGAATGACTCCAACTTTAAACTAGTGTCCATTTCAGGGAATGTGATCAATCACATCTATTCTTAGTGTTTAGGTTTTCCTTCTACCATGATTCACCTGCCAGATTTACCACATATAGGATTAGTGTTCTCTACAACCTAGGCTAGTGACAAATTAGCTGACAAGAAAGAAGCTGTCCCCCCTCCTTGAACACAACAAATGATCCTTTCCCGGTTCCTTGACTAGCTGGAGACTACTTATAATCCAGGTTAATTGTCCTCCTTTTCTTTTTCTTACTGGTTTCAAATACTGGTGAGAAACGACTTCTAATCATAAGTTCTTTTGGTTTATAGGAATTTTTATATATGTAAATCAACCAGTGTTTCCTTCTGTTATAGCTTGTAATAATTTGTGTAAAGATTTTTACTGCTTTATACTGCTAAACTGTAAGCTATTCATTTGAACTTAATATTAACACTACTAGAGATCTCCCTCAAAGTTGACAAATTCAGTCTAATAAAACAAGCTTTTACTAAGTGTTCCATTTGTGCAAACAACTGTGGTAGGTCCTTGAGGAGACACAGTATAGATAAGATCTGATCTCTGCTATTTTCGAGTTTATAGGTTAGATGGGGGTTATGAAACATATTAAAATAACTGTACTTTGAAACTTCAGGAATCTCTGATTTCACCTGGGTGAAATCTATTAATATTAATATTCATTCCTTCATGCCTTAGTTGATAGTATTGATAAGTCTGGGCTGATAAAATGCATCACCTTGTGAAAATTTTCTGGTAATAAGTTTCTCAGAATTCAGCTAGGCTGGTGCTTAGAGGATGGTTTTGCATTGTGCTGCTGAGCCCATACTCAAACATTTTCCAGGTTTGTAAGGATCTGTCAAACCTTACATTTTCCTATCATAGTAGACTCTCAAATAATAAGTACCAGGGCTACATTTTTTGCCACAACAAGGCACTGAAAGAAAATGTATTCATTAATTAACACTCTTTGGATAAGATTGATAAACTAGTCAAAAATCTAACGTTTTACCCAGACTACTTTTATGAAAGACTTTTTCAAATGCTTTACTGAAATCCAGATGTGCCTACTCTATTCTGTTTTACAAGTTTTGTACATTGGAAAGGAAAAGAGGGAGGGAGGGTGAAAGGGAACAAATGAAGTTAATCTGACATATATTCTTCATAATGAAAGGCTATTTTAGTATCACTGTAACCATTTCTAAATCGCCACAAACTATTCAATTAACTGTCTGATCTAGAGTTTTGCCTGTGTTTGATAACAAGCTCCAATTTCCAGAAACTAATAGCCCTCCCCAATTCCCACTTTTTTCTAAAAATCAAATTATATGCCCATTTTTCCATGTTCCAGAGCATCTCTGATCATCTCTGATTCCTATCTGCAAATTTCCTTTGGTACCCTGTGACATAATTCAGCTGGGTCAGCAGAACTGAACTCAACTAGAACTAGCTGCTCTCCTACTCACTTTTCACCCCTCTTGTGTTTCGATTCTCCCTGAAACAAGTTTCTTCTCTTCTTCCCTATCTGAAGAGCTACTCCTTATCAGAGGAGGCAGACAAAAATCCGAGTCGGTAAGTTGCCATTTTTCTCTGTTGTCTGTTAACCTTACATGGTCCTCCCCAAGCATTGGGTCTCTCCTTCCCCGTTTCTTCTTATTGCCTTGAAGAGAACTTTAAAGTCCTTTGATGTTGTTGTCATCCTCATTTTCCCCCACAGGCCTTAGATCATTACAAGCTCTACCCTTCCTGACACTATTCTTAACAAGCCCATGCTGCTCTTTTGTATCCTTTCTTGGTTAAACTCCTACTACCATTTTTTTATTCATCTTTTGAAAACATGAGCTCATGGTAGCTCTCCCCTTGAAGTCACATCTGTCTCCTCCGTTACATTTTGCCCTTTTCTTTCTAACCTGCAAAACATTTGTGAATATATGGACTGAACTGCAATTTAAAAAAAAATCCCATCCAGCTTGAACTATCTTCTCTCTTGTTGTTTCATGCCATGGAATTATACCCATCTTACCTAATTTTTCTCTGATTTTCTTAAGATCTCCTTCAATAGAATGTGAGCTCCTTGAAAGCATGGATGGTCACGGTCTTTTCTTTATATCTAAAGTGCTCAGGGCTATGAGAGCCCATAACTGTAGCTCATTAAGGGGACAAAATCATAGTACATCAAGGGTAAGTCATTCAGCAGTTCCTTAATAAATGTTTATTGATTAATTGCTGTCCTAGAATACCCAGAGACCTCTCCTTTTTAAATCAATCCTTTCCTTTTTTCTTGCTTTCTTGCCTTGGCCATAGGTAGCTAGATAGCACAGTAGATTGAGCACTGGGTCTGGAAGCAGGAAAATCTGACTCCTAATGGGACTCAACATTTATCATGTGATTTTGCCCAAATCTGTTAACCACTGACTTGCCTTCCTTTCATCATCTGTAAAACGGGGATAATAATAGCAACCTAATACTGGATCAAATGAGAAACTTATAAAGTGCATAGCACAGTACCTGGCGCATAGTATCACCTACTGTTACTGTCCCACCTTTTTTGACTAATCTTTCATCTCTCCCTTTTGTATTAATGCAAGAGAAGTGATGGTGGCATTGGCAATCAGGGTGGGTAACTAAAGAGAATAAGCAGAGGGGAGTTTTACCTAAATCATCACTAACTTTTATTCTCTTGCCCTCCATCATTCCTTATGTCCCTTCTTCTCCCCACCCTATAGTATTTAAAGCACAGTTTATAACAATAAAAAAGGTTTTACCCCAACAATAGGTTATTATGCTACATTTTGCCAGTATGCCTCACCCTGTTAAAATGAATTAAGATCAAATTCCTCTGAGATTATCATAGGAATTATTAAAAATGCCCCATATTGGCTACAATGGCCTTCTCTAACAAGCATGCTACTGTTACTCAAAGGAAAGATGTTGATAATTAGCCTACAGATATGGGCTGCTAATGGAATTTATGATGAATTGAAAGTACATGCTGCATATTATTTTAGAAAATAACTACTATAAGATGTACTGTATAAAGGTACAATGGATTAAGAAAACTTGGCCAAACAAGCAGGGGACAAATGGCAACTAATACAAGCAGAGCTCATTGATATTGTTCATATAAGAGTATCACAACAAGCTATACTAAAAATAATTACTAATAAATGAGCGCGTCACATTGGCAAAGGAAGAACTAAAAGAAATGTGGAAACTGAAAAAAGGAAAGGAAACTGGTGTGCTGTTATTTCACAGAATCCAGCTTGGAATCTTAGAGAACTGGAAATAGATGAGGCTTTGGCAGCTATTCAGAAGGCAGTGTTTTCTAGGTACTTGCCGCGTCACCAAGGGATTTGTACTGGAACAAAAGATTAAAGGAACTACTTGGCCCAAAGTGGCCTTGCTGTCATGATAGCTTTATACAATAAAATGACAGTATCCATGCAAATATATGGTAGAAATACGTGATAGTGGCAAGAGTGCTCAACCAGGAACCAGGTTCCAATTCTTATATACAATGGAGGAAAATTCCTTTAATCTATATGACCCTCAGTTTTATCATCTTTTAAATGTTTACGACATTATACTCCAATGACTATTTCCCAGAGTTGTTTTCTGGGGAAAATATTTTGTAAACCCCCAAAGCACTACAGAAATATGAGTTATTATTATCACCATGTATCACTTTTTAGCTTTTCAACGCTCATTTTATATTCAACATCTTATTCCATCACCTCCCAAGGAGATCAGAAAAATATTTTTGTTTACATTTGACATGACTGAACAGAGTCCAAATGACTTTCTGCAGTCCCACAAAAAATACAATTTTGGACTATAGTTATGCTAGCAGAAAAAAGAATTTTAACCCAGACTTTCTGTCTTTCAGTCCAGCTCTCTCTGCCTTAGACCATGTTGTTTTTAAAGATACAACAAAATAGCCACTAGAATGAATACTTTAAGAGAATAGGGAACAGTGCCTTTTGGAATACATGTGTAGTTATCTCCACCCCTATACTAAGACAAGAAATAAAAAAATGAAACATTTTCTAAATATAAACTTTATTCATTTCTAATTATACCCATACCCCCAAAAAAGACATCTGCAAAAGAAAGGAGTGACATTTTCCTTTTGATTTCATATGTATAAATAAACTACACAACACTTTAAAGGTTAAGTTATGCAAACTATGTAGCTACCCCCTCCCCAAAAAAGAATTTCCTTTCTTCTTCTAATTTGAAAGTGTACACCCCTTACAGTCTTTCCACAGAGATCTTAGTGTTCGGCTATATTAGTGGTAGCAATTCTTAATTTCTTTCCATGAACAGCAATAGTTAAGAATTCTATGCCTTTTATTAAAATTAAACATATTAGCAAGCAAGTGCAATATTTTTTAAAAGGTTCTAAGATCATATCCCTAAGTCCTAAGTTCAAAAAATATTTCCTCATAAGCCTTAAACTACCTCTTTACTTGATTTTTTAAAATAATACATTTTGAATAGGAATTGGAAGTCAAAAAAGAGGCCAGCTAAATGAAGTGGTATAATATTTAATTGAATGCTATTTATTTAATGTCAATAGATTTTCTGCTAGCATAACAAAATTTAGATAAATATAATAGGAATAATTACTTTAGAAATGGCTGTATTCCTGATACTATATTTAATTTTAACTAAAGAAAAAAATGAACCTTGCTCTAATTTTGTGACTGCAGACACTGCCAATTCCCTTTTCCGTAACCACAGACTTCATAACCCAACAATTCTAAAAGATAGGAATAATCAGATTGATTTATACCAAAAAAGAATCTTCACAAAGAGCCCACTTCAAATACAAACCACCAGCAATCATATTAGCATCCCAGCAGATGAACATTCAAAGTGCTCCTGTCCAACAAATACTAAGCACCTATTATAGTCAAAACACAGTAATAAGTGTCACAGGAGAGGAAGATAGTTCTCTTAAACTCAAGAGAACTTACTTAAGGGTTGATTCAAGTGCTCAAGTAACTTTAGCAAAATAAAAATAGGATAAGTTTTATAAAAGATACACTACGGGATTTAAGAAAAAGAATGAGGTCATATGAAAGAAGAGGAATCATAGGTGGTTTCACAAAGAAGTTGCATTTGAGATTGGCCCTGAGGGATTGAGAAATAGTAGAAAAGGGGAAAAAAATCCCACATTCATTTAGTAACTTCAAGTTTACAAAGTGTTTTCTTCATAACAATTCAGTAAACTAGGTAGTATAAGTACTTCTATCTCTATCTTGCCAAATAGAAGACTGGGGCTCAGAAAATGTAAGTGACTTGCCTAGTTTCACAGAGCTTTTAAGTACAAGGAATAGTTCCCCCACCTATTGTTTAATGGCTCTCTAATAGAACTGAAGTTATAAATCAGTAATTCAAAGAGTGTTAATGGCTCTTTGTCAATTTGGAGAGAAGTCTCTAGTGGAGAACTGTAAGGCTGTTCAAAACTTTGAAGAACTGAATTAGTTGAAGTTCTAAATAGCATACTTATCTAATCTGGCAAAATGGTAAAAAGCAAAAACAAGATGGAATGCCTGATTTTTTTAATAAGGTGAAATCTGATAGTGATTTAATGACAAACGCACAGTTTAAAAATATAAAAAGTTCATATGGATACAGAAGATCAATGGCAAGAAGAAAGCCTAACTGTGACTTTAGCAGTTGATATAAAGAAGACTTAGGGAGTTTAGCCACCTGCAACATGATATTAGGAAGCATTTGGCAACTAAAATGGACTTCTCAGCTTTACTGAAAGGCACAGCATCCAAAATGAGTAATTATCACCCTCTACCTCAATAAGACCACATTTGAAATAATCTGTTTGGTTCTGAGTGCTATATCAGAAAAAGATACTGACAAGTTGAATATGTCTGGAGAAGAAAGATACTGCTTTATTCTTCCACTGATGTGATAAGAATGTCATCTATGCCTTCATCTAATTTAACTTGGACAGAATAGGCTACGCAATGAATAGACATTGAAGAAATTCAGGAAGGTAGTCCAATATGAATCTCTGCAAAGACTGATAGAAAGGGGGAAAGGATAGTGGAGCAGTAAATATAAATATACACACATATGATTATTGTAATTTACAGGAAGGAGAACCACATTTAACATTGTCCCCTAAGTCCTTAGAAAGATAAACACATACCTAGTATGCTTAATAGACAGGCGCTAAAGAATATCAGACATTGTATCCAAAATAAATCATTTGGCTGGTGTTTTTCTTGTCCTATGTTTGGTGCTAGGTTTTTGGGGGTTTTTTCCTAATAAAAAGTGGAGACTCAGAATAAAATAGAAAGGAGATGGGAGGAATAAGGCCAAATGGAAGCAGGTATAGACCAAGTTCTAGGCACTAAGTTTATGTGGATCCACATAGTTAAAACATTGTTCATAAGAGTGATGATACCCAATTTTAACTTAAAACTCAAAAAGAAAGCTATGCCATCTACTTCTATAATCTACCTTCTGACAACCTTGACATGGTCAAAGGAAAGAACACTTCCCTTGCATTTGAACAGAATTCTGTCGTTTTTCAGTCCTGTCCAACTCTTCATGACTCTATTTGGGGTTTTCTTGTCAAAGATACTACAGTGGTTTGTCATTTTTTTCTCTAGCTCATTTTACAGATGAGGTAGCTAAGGCTAACAAGTTTAAGTGACTTGCCCAGGGTCACATAGCCAGAAAGTGTCTGAGGTCAGATTTGAATTCACAAAAAAAATTCTGATTGCATGCTGGTTACTCTATCTGTGTAATCTATCTGCCCCTTGAATAGAATATGGTAGGTTAAGCCTGTAACTGTTGGAAGGGATTATAGCACAAATGTGAATCAAGTTTACAGTACTTAAGCAGTATTTGTTTACTGTGTGGACACTAGAAAAGTCCATCAACCCTTCAGTGTCATTCAAAATTACATCAGTAGATAAGACAGCAGAGTTTTAACACTCTGAAAACATAAAGTAATAAACAGCCACTCACTTAGCATTTGGTTTTACTTAATCAGCACTTCTTGTATTAAAGGAAATGCACTTTTCTTCATGGGTATAGCTGGAAAAGGATCTAGGCTAATCACATATCAAGAATGAAAGGCACAAAATGTACAGGATGATAGTCACTCTTAGGAGACTAAGAGATCAACAAAAGATCTTCAGCATATTGGGTACATCTTCCCTAGAGGACTTAAGAAAAACCATGGACTAGATTTGCACAGGATGAAAAGTATAGGAGGAGTTGTAATCTCTATCAGTGGAAGGATCAACAACACAAAAGAACACAATCAGAAAAATAGCAAGTATACACAGTCTTAAGTCTACATAAAGGAAATCAATGGTACAAGCGGTACTCTCTCTGTCTCTCTGTCTCTCTCTGTCTCTGTCTCTGTCTCTCTCTCTCCCCTTTGTTTTGTTTTTAGCAAATAAATTCAAACTGATAGTAAAAAGAAATCAGAAAAGACATGCAGATGAGAATATGTACCAGACAACACAGAGAATAAATGGCTTCTCTCACTGGGAGTGAGATAGCTCAGTATAACAGAGAGAGCCTGATATCTCACCTAGAGGAAATTTCCCCCAGGCTCCAGGGAGAGACTTAGAGCTTCTGACAATGTTGAATAATTGATTCTTAAAGTATCTGTGGGTAAGGAGGACAGCAAATATCGGGAAAATCATGCATGTTAGTACTACCAAATATCAATAACTATTGACTTGTATGTGTACTACCCTCATCTACAAAATCTTGAGCATTAGCTCCAGGTCTTTTTAGAACTTCCTTGATAAAGTCATGGAAGGGAAATATGCAGATTTCACAACTGATACCCTATAGAGACCTATATCTTTTTAAGTCATGCAAATGACTTAAAGGTAAAGAGAATATTAAACACAATCTTCATATTTTGTTGACATTATGCCAACATTTAATTTGTCAAAGCAAAATGCCACCTTAAAGGCTTTCTTGCAATAAGGTGTCTCCCATGTACATGTTAAATTCACAAATCATTCCTTGAGAGATTCATAACAATAAAGATAATGATGTTCAATCACCTTCTGATAATAATTACCAAACAAGGACATAAAAGAGGAAGCAGTATGCTGATCAAAAGTTTTCACCTCTACTGAAGACAAAGGCCAGTTCAGAGTCCAAACAGAAGAGAGATCCACTATGGATGGTGAGGTGCTACAGACCTATCTCTGGATGATAATGTCCTGATTACATCAAGAACACCATAGAGACTTCTAAATGAGACTCAGAATTACTCGTGAAAGTTTGGCCCAATGATACTCATAGGAAAAATTAACTAAGTAGATGAAAAAGATTTATTATTCAAACTATGGTATACAGTTAGATAGCAAAACATGGTCCTGGTCTGTGTGCGCATGTGCATATGTGTTGGAACAAATAAATCTTCAAGAAATATTTTGAGTATGATATAATGAATTGGCCTAGTATTATAAGGAGACTGTGTTGCATTTGGGATTTTGTGAGGTTAGGCTTCCCTAAGAAGGGAAGATTCATATTTTTAATATCAATATTCTTTCAGGTGATGGTACATGGTTGCAACATATATAATTCCATTAGTTATGAAAAACAAGTTGTGGATCACCTAGAGGGCCATCAATAGATATGTGGAGGGTGTGAATGGTTTTTCTCATATTACTATTAGGGAATTACTATGGCAATAGTAATAAGAATAGAAATAGAACTGTGATTTCACTGAGGAAATTCCACTTAGAATAAAGGCTAGCATCACCTCTGTAATTTCATCTTCTAGAACTCTCTAAAGTACTATAAAGCTGTGTGATTTGCCTAGAATCACAGAGTCAGTATGTATCAGAGGTAGGATCTGAACTTAAGACTTCTAGGCTTTAGGAATAGCTCTTTAATATTTATGCCATAATGCCCTAGTCATAAATTATCAAGGAAATGTAAGAACATCAAAGAAGGTACTCCCGCCACAAAACTAGAATGTGAAATATCAGATGTGCAGCCTGCAAGCTCTAGTCAAACCAATACAAAGTGAAGAAAATGGAATGGAGGGTAGTTGTATTTGGAGATCTCTGTACCAAAGGTTTACAGAAGAATATGAACAGTGTTTGAGAGAGTACAAATGCACTGGAATTACCATCACTGGAGGGAATGCCCACCTCTGTAGATCACAAATCCACTGAAATATGACAATTTGGAACTCCCTGCCTGGGGGGGTGGATGTGGGGAGGGAACGGTGCTACATAGCTAATATGCCTGTAAGCAAGATGAAAAGAACCATGAGAACACATTATTAAGGGCCTTCTATATTTTTTCAGGAATACCTTGGACAAAAAAATGAGGATTTTTCATCACATATTTCAGAGAAAAGACTATACATTTTGTAAATAGAGCATTAGCAACTTAAGAGAATTAATTTAAGGGAAAAAATGTTGAGGGAAAATGTATACCTTGACTTTTTCCACTGTATTCTTTTTGAAAAATTGTATTTATCTTATTCTGAACTTAAATATGTATTTCCATAACACAGCAGAAGAGAGAAAAAAGATGATTGTACTTGAAATTGCAAATCTATCATGTACAATTTGCTACTCCCTTTAAATATATTATAAAATTATCATGAAACTTTCTTTTTTGTTGTTTCCTTTTTTACTTCCCTCCTCTGCTTCCACCCTAGAAATGGGACCATTAGACATACAACCCCAAAACTCTATCTTGAATAGATAATCAAGAAACAATCTTCAATATATAGATCTAGTCCTGATTTTCTCCTTCCCAGCAGAAGGAATTTAGAGTAAAATGTCAGATTCAGAGGAATTCATGATGAGAGATTACAATCTGGTCAACCACAAACGTCTGCCACCAGATTCTCAGCAGATTTGTCCAAATCCAGTCTGACATGGCAAGGTTACACAGTGCAGCACAAAATAATGAGACGCCATAGTTTTAAAAAAGGAAAACATGATTTTTTCCCCATCCGGAGACTTGCTATTTGCAGGTGTAGTTACCATCCTAATTTATGTGGATACAACATACCTCAAAGAACTAATAGCAGGTAATCTGAAATGCTTGTTAGAGCTGTGTGAGTAATTCATTACATGCCTGCATCTAACTTGCCTGTGTTCTTTGCACACTCCCATCTTGGTTGAATGAAGTCTGCCCTAATGGAAATCAATGATCCCACCCACACAATCCCCACCCTATTGGGGCTTTCAACTTATACTTGCAAGTTTTCCAGCATTCTAAGAATGACTCTATCAACCTGATCTTCACTGGGTATTTATAGGAAGCAGTAATAATTATGCTTTTGGCAAGCACATAAAAAGTAAACCTTAGCAAGAATGAGAGAGGAGAATCCAGTTCATAGTAGAGTTATCACAGGCTTACTCGTCTGTAAGCAGAAGGCAGATATATACTGTGAATGTACAAAGCACTTCTAAGATATGCTGTCATTTGGCTCAGACTTAATGAAAGCTTAGGATTGCTATTTTAATTATCGGAACAGTGACTCTGCCTAGTGGAAGATACAAAACTAATGGAACTGGCAAGTTGTCTGCTTTAAGCCAGCAAATTCTCTGCTCTAAAAGTCAGGTTTGCCTGATGAGCAGGGATGGGGAGAGGGGTATTTCTTTACGAATCTTAAAGCATTACACATATTGTTTGAGATTTCCACATTTCTCATTGTTTCCCTTCTTTTCCTGGGCAGAAAACAACAAATGATGATTTAAAACTACCACACTATTTATGTTAGCACTTATCTATATGTGTGTATACAGAGAGCTATGTCTACATACTTAAATGTTCAAATATGTAGACATAGCTCTTAATGTAGACACAAAACAGTGCTTGAATGTCTGCAAAGCATTTTATATTCATTATTACATTTGCCCCTCTCAAAATACCTGTGAAATGGGTACTATTGTTATCTACATTTTACAAATGAGAACACTTTGGCTCAAAGAGATTGAGACATTGGCATAGTGAAAAAATAACATCAGAGTCAGAGGACCAAGGATGAAATCCCACCTTTGATCCTGCCCCCTATGTACCTTAGTCAAGTCCCATAATCTCCTTAAGCCTCAGTTTGCAAAATTTTAAAATGAAGTCATTAGTCTAGGTAGGTTCTGAGGTGCTTTTTAGGGTTCCTCTGTGGCTCTGCTTCTGACTCTCTGGGCTTAGTCACCAAGCCTCAGCTGCCTTCTCACCCTGGAAGATGCCTCACTGCTGCAACCTACTCACCCTTGAACATTTTTCTACCACTTCAACTCTCTTCTTCAAATGATTAGTACCTCTTGGAAGTTGCATTTTGTGTAAAGACTCCAGCTAGACATCCTTCATATCTTTGCTGCCTCTGCTTTTGACTCTCCATCCAGCTTTACCATCTTCTATGCTGACTTCACCATCATGCACCATGCTTCCCCCTCCTTTGTCTTTTTCAGCCCCTTTCATCTTGTTTTCCTCATTAGAATATAAATTCTTTTAGAGCAAGGACTATCTTTTTATGGTGTTTGTATTCCCAGCATTCAGTCCAGTGTCTGGCACAGAATAAGTGTTTAATAAATAAAAACTTGTTGACTTGATTTCAGTGTGTGTGTGTGTGTGTGTGTGTGTGTGTGTACAAACACACATATAATCTGATTTTATAATTTATCATTAAAAAGGGTACTATGTAAAACATGGACCACACAGATGGTACAGTGTCATTCTGGTGACTTCCAACATATGGTAGCACTTGATTAAACACAACTTTTGCACACTATGATTTCAGACATGACCTGTTACCGTGTGAGGGAAAAAATCACCTATTATGATATGGTTTATGACCATGCTGTTCAGTTCACTCACTTTTACAGAAGGCAATTTATCTATTCATTTTTCTTCATTTCCAAAAAAAGAATGGTTTTCAGAAACAGAAGCTATGACTAAGAAACTTAAAAGAAATGACTTAAAAGTCAAAATGGTAATGGGTATCTTATAAAATTAAAACAAAAAGAAGAAAAGAAGACAGATAAATTACCAAAAAAATATAAGTTCAGGTAGCACATTTCTTGACATCACAGAAATATGAAACCAATTAATTACACAGGGCAGAATAGTATTCCTTACTGTATATTCAAGATTTAAAGTAAACCTAATGATACTCACTTCAGTGGTGGGACTAATTTACTGCAAAGAGTAGCATGCTAGAAAAAAAAATGAGTTCTACTGTATAAAGCTTTTGTCTTGAAGGCAAAATAAGGACCAGTTCTATGAACATAAGTAAATATCTGTTCCAACACCTCCATTTTGCAGGTGGAAACTGAGACCCTGAGATGTGGAGTGATTTGAATAATTAGATGTCTACAAACTTTTATTGAATTCTTCAATGGCTACTTCAGTGCTTTTCCAGTTTATCCACAATTAGAATATAAGATCTTCAAGGGCTGAGACTAACTCCCTTTTGTATTTGCCTCTGTACTACTATTTATATCCAGCCTACCATTTACCAGTCTGACAAATAAATAGTAGACACTTAACAAATGCCTGTTGATTGACATAATTATTTGATTATATCTAATTTGCATTATAAAAAATACTGCACTTGCTTTATTTATGTTAATAGAACTCTTGACCAGAACCTTGGGCAAAGCTTCACGAGGTGCTCTCCAAAGAATGGATTGGTACAAACTCATAGCAGTTAAATCTAGTCTGTAAATAACCATTTACTTCTCTAATCTGTCTAGTGGTCTGAATAAGGCTTTCAGGGGGAAAAGAAACCAAATAGAAACAAACAAAAAAAACCAATTTGGTCAAAAACAAGTCATGTAGAGAAATCACTTATTCAGCACTTACACAACACCATCTGTATACACTGTTGTGTAATATACTCTGAGCAGGATATAAATGGTTTAATACATGCTACTTATACCTTGAAGAGTCTATAATTAAGAGGAAGAATAAACATGCTCAACAAAACAAAAAGAATGAAAAAAATGCAAACTGTTTAAAAGAAAAAAGGAAGCTATCAAAAGGGAGTGCTGCAGCTGGTGTGCTTGGAATCTCCAGAGATGCATGAAGGTAAGGCTGCATGGAGGAAGCTTCATGATTGTTCTGGAATATAAAATACACATCTTCTCAATTACTGTTTAGTGACTAGTACATTAAATGACTCTGTATTCTGTTGTAGTTTACAGAGCAATCAACTGTCTGTCAAATAACATGAAAAACACTCCTTTTTTACTCTCAACAGAACTCCTTCATAAATCTCCAACACTGAGAAAAACCGATAGCACAGGGCTGCCAAGGGGCAGAAATGGTATCCTTTGCAGAATCAGCTCTCTGCTGCTGCTCACTCACATTTAAGATATTTATATTTATTTGGTTTTCTGCACCTAACAAAATTTGCAGACAACTCAATGTTTTCCACTAAGGAGACAGAAGAGATAAGTTTTGATGACATGAAGAGTCAAAGACCTTTGCTAGAAGAAATGAATCACTGGGGAAATTCCACAAGGCTCATTCTTACTATTGTTAGAAAAGCTCCTTTGTTGCTCATCTACTGTACAATCATAGGGAATGGAACCACAGTTTCATACCAGGTAATATTATGGTGGCCTATCTTAAATCCAAGTAAATCTCCCATTCTTCCAGAAACAATGGTATTCCCTGACTCCATCAGCTAAGTTGGGGTCACTTTCTGCTTCATTTGTGAATAGGATTATGGTCTTAAAGGTTAGATGAAATGGGATGAATTGAATTTTATCTGGAATAGAGACAGTATTTTAGAACTTCTCCTCCAAACATACAAATTCATTCTCTGACATTGGACATCCATTAAGGGGCTGAATGTCATTAGTCCTGGGTGACAGCACCACCTGTCACTACCACTGTAAAAATTTAAAGTACATGTCTTATTGATGACAGGTCAGAAGCATCAAATTCATGTATGAGGGATAGCCCATCTAACATTCACAAGCAGTAATAAAGTATTCATTCAGACATTATTAAAACTCATTTAATATATCCCAGTCACTTCTATTGTCTTTTATTTAATAAGCAATACCAGTACTATAAGTCATATCCATATTCTTAAGTTAGAATGTCGCTTTTGATCTTTACTATGCATTAATCACATACAGCAAAACAAGGTAAAATACATAATCAGATAGAAACTGTTAGTCTAGAAGTCAGTACATATTATCATGGCCTCAGAATTGTAGAAATCACTTTTTTAAAAATAAAATGTTATTGTTTGCTATTACTAATAATGAGTAAATAAATCACTAAAGGATATCAATGAATAGAAAAAACACAATTTAGTGAAAACAGTAAAAAAAAAAGCTTTCAGGTTATTAAGGTAACTCCTCTTATGGTACTGTCATATTTTTAAGAAGCTGAATTCTCCTTAAAAATAATTGTAATGAGTTTCAACTGATATTTTATATGATATGATACATGCTCATTGGTTGCAAATCTTTTGTATGAAAAAAATGAAATTTTTATCTTTATTGCTTGTTATTTTAAAGTCAGTTAAATGCCTATTTATAAAATATATACAGACATATAAGTATGTATATATACAAGATACACAATAGTATACAACCTAGTTTAGATGACTATACACAATAACCAAAGATGCCAATATAATAGAATACTCCCTATCTCACTGCAATGACCTCATAATCTCCCTACCAAGGACATAAGTCTCAGCTGTGGATTTAAACTCAATCTCATTTAGAGTTCCTATTCTACTGGAAAGGGTCACATTTTTCACTGTTGTGTCCCATTTAGGGAGAATTTTCATACTGGGAAGCAGCTAAGAGCTAAGTTTAAAAAAAGTAGTCATAATTGAAATTTATCACTTTTCCTTTTCTTCCTTCCAACTGCCTATAGGCATGTGTGCATGTGTGTGTATACATACATGTATAAATATATACATATATACATACACATATACACACAAATTTGTTCTGTAAAAACATTTTTTAATGGATCACCATTAATAGTGGGTAACAGAATTGATCTAAAAGGAGACTATTCAATAGTCACTCTCAATCTTCCATTGAGTTCGCCATTTACCTTTTACTGTCTTTCCAGCAAATCCATTTCTCAGCACTTTTCATCAACAATGCATCTACTTGATCTACTCTATTTTAGATAGCATGCCCTAAAACGCAAGTATCTAATATCTTTCCTTCTCTCCTCCCCAAATTCAATAAGTTACTGAGCCTATAGATTCTTTCTTGGAAATAGCTCACATTCCCATCCTTTCCTTTCCATTTTAATTTCCATTTCTATCCATTCCATCCTTTTGATTTCTGCCACTTTAATGCTACTACCCCAGCTGTAATTTGGAACCTTATCAGTTCATGCCTGGATCTTTTTTTCACATAGCCTTATAACTGATCTTTCCCCACTTCTGCACACTGCTACCTGATTAATCTTTCTAAACACTATTTTGAAGATTATAGAATATTAGAACTTGAAGAGACCTCAGAGGAAATGTATTTCAACCCCTTCATTTTAGAGATAAGGAAAATAGGACTCGTTAAGTGAAGTGGCATTTCCAGAATCACACAGATATTTAGTAGCTCAACTAAGATTCAAACTCAGTTCTTTTGAAACCAAATAAAGAATTCTTTCCACTCTCCCATATCCATAATTTCTAACCACTACCCCAAGGATCAAGTCCAAACTCTTTAGCCTAGCATGTCAGGCCCTTCAAAATATGGCCCCAGTCTTCCTTTTCAATCTTATTTCTCTCTCCTCCCCTATATGAATTTTCTGCTCTAGCCAAAAGTGGCTTGTTCACTGTTCCCTGAACATATCTTACAATTAATGAACTCCTACTTTTGTGGATGTCAATCTTTCCACATTAAAGAGGCTTCTACCTCCTCCCCATTGATCCATCTTTTCCTTCCTTCATGAAACTGCTCAACTCCTACCTTCTCTGAAAGTCCCACTTTCACCATCCTGATTGAAATCACTGCGCTCTCTCTCTCTTCTCCTCTCTGAATGCCCACATTCTATTATTTACAGAGGATTAGTTTAAGCAGTAATCATTTTCTTTTGCATCTGTCCATTTATTTTCTTAAAATTAAGAGTTGTTATTTAACATTAACAGGTAAGATTTTATCTCCCTAGATACAATCCAAGTGCTTTGAAAAAACAATAATATTCTCCTGTAGCATCTAACATAGTGCTCTACAAATAGTAGGACCTGAATAAATAGCCACTTATTTGTGAACAATGGCAAACAATTATCTATCCTATTTTTATATAGAGGTCTAGAAATATAGACATCCTTAAGGTACTTCAATTTCATTTAGATCTCCAGGTTCCAAGGACCTCTTGGAGGTCCTTTCAGGGCAGGTAACTAATTAGTGATTGAGGGAAAGATCCTGGAGGTGGTCAAGAAAGATGTGAAATTAAAATATGCACGATCAGATCAAAATCCTTTGTTTTTCTCTATTCCCTAAAGCTAAGTGACTAGAAATGCCCTACCTGCTCACCTACATATCCTTCAGCCCATGAAGCAGCAGATGTGGAAAAAAAAGTCAGAAGTCCCAGGCAAATGAGCCCAGTATCTTGGACTTCACTGCCCCAAGACCTCAGTTTCCTCATCTGTAAAATGAATAGGTGGAATGAAATAGTCTGTAAGATATGGTCTAGTTCTAAGTTCTATGACCCTGTCTTTGATGTTAATTTAAACTTCATTTCACCTGTATAAGAATATCATACCAAGAATGGGGGTACATAGTATGAGATGTGCCCCAGGGCTCCCAACTTAAGAAAAATAAACCTTAGTAGGAACTAAAGTACCCAATAAATATTTGTATAAGCTGACTAACAAGATAATGCTTCTTTAGAGAACCATCCATTAGTTCATCCATATTAGAAGAAAAAAAATGAAGTAGTGAACACACATTTAGCCAGTTACCAAATAAGGTACTAGGTTCTCCCCTAGCTCTAGCCATGACAACTCTTATCAGAAAATACATATTGTCCATGATTATAAATTAACCCACCAGTAGATATTTGCATAGTGCATGGCATTTGTTTGAACCTGTTATATCCCAGTCTCTAACTGCTATGGTTAAAAAACACTAAAAATCATACACATCCTTCTCAGCCTGGCTCAGTGGAAAGTTCACTCCATGTTCTGCTGCAATTCCTTGGTTCTTTCTACCTTCCAACCTTGCCATGGTAGTGAAATTCAGCAATTTGCCTAAGACTTCACTAGGCCTCCATTTCTGCATATAGAATTGGAGAGTCTTGGACTAGGTGGTCCCTTCTATATCTACGATGCTAGATATGATAAGAGAAATGAATCTGACCTAATGTTCAGTCTATACTGTGGTGTAGACTTTCATATTGTACTAGTGTGTTCATTTGGTGGGAAAGGGTGTATGTGTGCGTCTAGGGGTATATATGTGGAGGTTTATTTCTCTTTTTGTCAGTGTATGCTTTTCCTAACATACTAATCAAACAGATTGGATGATGTTACTTTCCCTTCCTTCTGCTGTTCTCCCTCTCCCAACAAATTTCAAAGCAGAAAATGAACTCTTTTTTTTAGTGCATTATAGACCTGTTCTTGGTGGGTTTGCAGATAAAGAAAAGCAACCTCCCTACTGTCTTACATTCTGTAACATTTTCAGGTAATTAACTGAAACAGACCTTGTAAGGGCAGAATTCACTTCCCTGAATCTGTCTTTTGGGCACAATCCAAAAGCTAAGGGACCAAAATAAGGAAATCAATTCCTGCCAACGGGTCCCTGAAAAGCTCTGGCTAAATGAACTGATGTAATCTCAGCCTGAGACTTGCAGTCGGTAATGATGAGGGAATTTTCATTACTCCCAGTATCTTGAGGAAAGGGAAGGAGATGGAGTGAAACACTCCAGCAGTTCCAGCTGGTAGAAGTCGAAGATTACTGATAAGGCATGGGCCGAGCCACTGTTTTGTTGCTTGAGCTTTAGCTATGCATCTTACACTGCTTCACCCAGACCTCTGGTGACATAAAACTAAGGTATGACTATCAATCTTATTTGCCCCCAAACAGATAGTGAAACAAAGACAAGAAACTGGTGTGATCAGTTGGGTAGTTTTCTTTTTAAAGGAGGAAAAACACACCACCACATCTGAACATTCTAACATAGATCCCAATTCCCACCACATAAAAAAAAAGATTAGAAGTCTAGTATTTATTTCAATGTGAAGAAGTGTATTTCAAAATGTTTTGAAGGAAGTAAAGGGCTTTGTTTTAGTTCCCATTCATAATGTCATGTGAATGTTGAAGAGGAAGCATGGATTTACTCTTTTGGATTTCTTAATGAAACGACCTGGACAATACAAAAGATAAATACCCCTCTTGTCATCTCCCTGCTGTTCCAAATTGCTACATATATTGTGACTACATAATCCATTGTTACCTAACACTTAGTGAAGGTTGGCATATCTGAATAGGAAGAAAAGGATACTGATCAGTGATTTATCCATTGTGGCATTCTGCACAATATCTAGCAAGCAGATGTTCAAGAAGACGGTTATATGCGTGTATGTAGGAGATCATGTGCTTTCCAAAAATGGGGACAGCAACCCATTCATTTTTATTACATGTTTGTTGTATCAAAAAGAAGTCACTGAAATCAGAAATGCTACCTGGAGATATGTGGGTGCCAGAAAAGTAGCCCCAGCTAAGCTTAACAAACAAAAACCATAATAATGCTGCTAAAGCATTCCACTAAAACAGTTCTGAAAATAATATTTATCACACTCAAGTACATAAATAAATCTGTGAGCTCACTGATATATATTCCCCTATAATGATAAAGAACTAAACCCACTTCTGACTACTCATCCTGTGTCATTTTGGTCCATTTTATCCTATAAGTACACAATAGGGGGTCCTCCCAAAGTATTGAGAGTCTCTCCTAATTTCTCCCAACACCTGACAGATACTAGGAACACTAATGCTCTCCATCTATAATCCTTTGCATTTGTTATGTGACTATTTTGTTCATTTCTCTGGTGATATTCTTGACTCTAGCTCTTCAAACATTCTGATTTATTATATGTTGCAGCCTTTTTATACTTATGATGAGACTTCCCATTGCCCTCATTATGATTAGGTTCTATAACTTCATAAATCATTAAAAATACAGGTAAAATAATTATTTTTAAAAAGATAAGCCTACATTTTTGGAAAAAGTTTGGGTTCATTAAAATAGTTTTTTTTCCCTTTTTTTTTGGAGGTAGAGCAATTGGGCTAAAGTGACTTGCCCAAGGTCACACGGCTAGTTTTTTGTGTTAAGTGTCTGAGGCCACATTTGAACTCAGGTCCTCCTGACTGGGGAGGTGCTCTATTTGCTGTGCCACCTACCACCCCAAAGAACTTTTTCTTGAGGGCTATTTAATCTGCTCCCCCTTCTCCTTTTTAATTCTGGGCCCAATCCACTGTAGATTTTTATTGTTTGTCCTAGATGCTACGTGTATATCTCAGTAGGTGTATATTGTGTTTATGTGCATTGTGTGTGTAAATACACACTCACAAATCACATCTATACTGATACAATATTTTGTCGTCCAAATAAACAGGTTGTCCATCTAACCATGTCTAAATATGAACAACACTGTTCATCCACTTGGCTATCACATATGGCTGCTTAGGCCAAATTCTTTAAAGTGTATGTGCTCTGAGATATTCCATAAAGTTCTGGAGCTTGAGGCAACCTGTGCAAGGTAATCACAAACAGCAGAATTTGGGGAATATTTATCATACTCTTTCTGAAAAGTAAGGTGACATAACGAATAAAATGCTGGGATTGGAATTGGGGGAAAATTGGGCTCCAGTTACACTGTCTATACATAATAGGCATTTGATCCTGGACAATACACAATCTGGAGTCAGAGGACCTGAGCTGAATCCCAGTACACTTATTACCAGTATAACTCTAGGTTAGTTCTCAGCTTTTTCATCACACTACCTCTGACGTCCGTTCCAGCTGCAGAACTCTGAGCCTATGACCTCCAAAATCTCTTCAAATACTAAGTCCAATGATCATAGGATCTATTAAGTCAGATGGTAATTTAATTTATAAAGTCATACTTCAGAAGTTAGCATTAAATCTTAGCCAATTTGAAACCAACACAATCTGTTAAAAGAAAAAAAATAATTGTACAACTATGGCTTTGCAGATCAAATGTTAACAAACATTTATTAAATACTTACTATGTGCAAGGCGTTTTTAAAAGCTATAGACCCATTATTATAATCCTATGTGCCATATAAATTTTTTTTACTTCCTGTGCATAGAAAATGTACTGTTTGAAAAGAGGGAAAAGTAATTTTAAAATAATAACAGAGAGAACAACATTTCTTCATTGGAAAATAAGAGTGAATTTTCTATTCATCTCTCACAACACAAAAACACGTATTGTAAATGGGTAGTAGAGCTACAGGGGATTTGATGAATCAACGGTATTTGCTCTTTATAATATAAGGCTTCAAAAATCCTTCCTTTAGGGGGAAAAACATGGAGAGAAAGTGAGAGAGCAAGATCAGTTTTGTATAAATTATTCAACAGAAAAAAATCTGATACTTCACCATCTGAATTTTCATTTTTGTCTCTATTCTATGCTTGGATAGCTCCCCTGGCCCTGGTGTTAACCTTAGAAAATAGTTCCATCTGGTCCCAACTGTTAAAGTGCTAGAGACCTCTGCTGAACAGTATCTCCTTCAAAATTGCAAAGTGTTCTAGCTCCTTGATATTGGAAAACAGTAGACTGGAAAATTATAGGAGATTGGTTTCTACAGACCCATGTTTACAACTGCAGCTAGTAACTAGTCAGTTACAACTCAAACTGTAGCAAGTAGCAAAGAAAAAAAAAAGTCTAGTTTGCTCTCCAAATATATAGATCAGAAAAAGACCAAAAAGCCTACTGTAATAACTTTTAGCATACTGCTGCTTTCTTCCTGAATTGTTTTTATTTTCCAGGGACAATCAGCTTAGGTACCACGAATAGAGACTAAAATCTTTCCTAGATTTAATAAAAACATTATGAGCCAAGGAAATTATTCAAGCAGTAATGAAATAACAAGGAATTACTATTTTTTTAAAAAATCTTCATTATCAGGTACTGCTTTTATCACATCAAATACATTAAACTTCTCTGAACCAATGTCCTTTTCATCCTAATATACTAAATTAAATATCTGTTCCTTGTAGAATTTGATTCATCTAAACTAGATTAAAATGAAATCGTGTACAAAATCAATTTCACTTAAAGTACAATAATCCTAACCCACTGAGGCCCCCTTCTAGTAATCACAATAAATATGGCTTTCTCCCTTGGTTCTTCCCTAGTCATCTGAAATAGGCATAATTTTATGACCTTGTACACCTTTTATGTATTGCATTAAAGTACCATGGAGAGAACCAAAAGGCACACATTTCAACAGTCTTCTGGGGTGTTAGGATAAAGGAAGTTTTGTTTTGTTTTGTTTAAAATGGGGATTGGTATGAACCTGGAGGGATTTCTTGATTTAAGAAAGAATGATAAATATTTAAGCTGTCTTGGGGGATTATACCGACACTGGATCTTGGGATTACTGCTGGTATAAAACTCAGAGGATTTGGCATCTTGTCAGGAAATGGGGGAAAGCATTTTTATATGATGTTAATCGTTATTTTACAGAAAGTCTTCCACAATTTAAGAAATAGAAATGAAGTGAAAAAATGACAAAAGTAAAATTTTGTTGGGGAGAGGAAGGAAGGAAGGGAGGAAGGGAGGAAGGGAGGAAAAGAGGAAGGTTAGTGTTTGTGGAGGAGGGTGACTTGTGTGCTGGGAAGTCTTATCACTGTATTTGCAAATAATAGCTTTCATTACAAAAAGTGAAATTGCCTTTCAATTAAAAATTAAATTATTCATTCACAACTTATTTTCATTCACTTAATACCATATGCATGTTACCTTTTAAGACACTAAAGCTAAATGCCATTTTTATAGACTTTGTTTTTATCTTACTTAATGAACTTACAGAGTAAAAACTCTGGCCAAGGCTGTAACTCCCACAGGGCAAGTGGGGTCAGTTTCCCCAGGGTGCATCCTGGAGAAGAGTGGTGGAGGGAGGGAGTCAGGGAGCCCCAAGGAGTCCCACTCACCCCATGGGAGTTACGATCATCAGGATGACAAATCTGACCAGAGTGGCCACAGAAACTGGAAGTGGGCTACGTACATATGGTGGTTACATCGCTCACGTCCGGGTTCCATGACTACTCCGGTAAGCCATTCATCACATTTTCTTTCTGTAATACTTCCCCACTCTGACCCATTGGGGTCAGGTACTCCTCCACCAGGTGCTGGGAAAGCTAATCTAATGATGACATTATGTGGAAAGTCATAATTAAGACAAATATTTTTGTTGCACTATTTGTGCTACATTAGAACAGATTTTTCTTTTGTTTTAAAGAAGACACTGCTCCAAATACATTTATAATCAGAAGAAAGACTTGACTGTGGCTAGAAGCATAAAGATGGGTTAAACAAATTTTAGAATATATTTTTAAATTAATAAATTAACAATCATTTACTAAGTGACTACAATATACACTCTTTCCAAAAGGAATTTCAGCATCTACAAGAAGTCAACTGGGTTCAGTCATTTAAAACCAAAAGAGTTATCTCTTATGACTTTACTCACACAAACAGATGACTTTGTTTAAAAATAGTAACAACAAAAAGCAGGAAGGAAACACTTTCACATGGAAAGATACTTTTTAATATCAAAATATTATCATTAGTTCAGTAATTAGAGGCATTTTTGCCTGAACAAATGAATAATAAACACTGACCACCATATGAAATCATCTGCCTTAGTATAATCACAAAAGAAAAAGTAAGTTGAGCCAATTTAATATAAGAATTTCGCTAAAATATTATTGAAAGTTAATGCTTCATGCTTGACATACCAATTTATTTATAATAAATGAACACACCAATTAAGCATAAGATAAAACTGTGAAAAAAAGGAATTTGTCTTCAGCAGCCTTCTCCCTTTTGTGCCTTCTCCTTTCATTCCCCTCTCCAAAGGAAATATCTAGTGCCCCAAATTATTTAACAGGAACCTATTCCTAACTAGTTGTCACCAACAAAATGGAGCTGATGTTAAAGGGTTAAGAGGAGGAAAAATAAAGCCAAAATTTAGTATGTTACCCTTACCAGGAATATTTGCATTTTAACAGTTCAACAACCAAAGGAATTATTCCCAATATTAGAATTCTAGTCATCAGTAAGAGACAGAAGATGAATCCTTATTTCAAATTAGAGTCATTTTTATGGTACAGGATGAAAAGGCCTTCCACGTTTCCCTCATAGGATCAGAGATTTAGAGCTGTAAAGTACCTAAGAAGTCACTTAGTCCAAGGCCCTCATTTTAAAGTTGAAGAATGGAGACCCATACAGGCTAAGTGACTTGGCCAAGGTCACAAAGATACAAAATGCACCACACAGACAGCTACTTATACATAAGCATATTCCTTTACAGTAACGAATTTTAAACCTTTTAACCAATCTTAGAAGCAAAGACCTGAGAGATTTGGAAGAAGACCAGGTACAAAAGAAAATGGTTTCAGTTTTAAACTGCCACTCATTAAGATGCATAAAACGGGAAAATGTATCCAAATATACTTAGAACATCTCATCAGAATTGTTAGGGAGCATCTGAAAATGTGCATCTTTTGTTTTTTGATTATGAGCTTGGCATCTTGAACATTTGCCATGATAACTAATGAACTAATTGCTTTCTTTGGCCAATGTTGTCTTTTTTTTCCTTTTCTTTCTTTTCCCCCATGTTCAGGGTCATTTTATTTTGCTACTGAGCTTTGATATATACTCCCTATGATACTGAATAGCTAGAGAATGGTAGAGTTTTAAAGTTTAAATGAAATTTATTGGTTTTCTTCCTCATCTCAAAGGATTCTTATCTACATAATAATAAGAACTATTCAAAGGCAGTTGGCTGAAAATGCTGTCATTCTTTTTCAAAGAATTTCAGTGGCTTTGTGTCAAAATACTGTTTAAATGAATATTAAAGTATTAAAAAATGGATAATAGGTGTCAATCTGGGGAAAATATTTCAACATGATCTTGGATGAAAGCCAGTCAAATTAGTATTATTTTCTTAATTTTCATGGTTTTTAGAATACTTATTTCTTCACATATTCTCATTATAGTGCTAAGCAAATCTCTTAAGCTTTCAGTCCTCTAGGTACTAAGACTATATAAAAGTTGAAGAAAAGATATTACTGAAGCTCAAAGGTTAAGAAATTTGCTCTTAGTTTATATAGTTAATATGTGATGGAACTGAAGTTCAAGACTAAATCTCAGCTTGAAAACCTGTGCTGTCTACTAATATTCATGACCCCATTATATTTTCAGGTAGACTACAAATTCCTTGAAAGCAAAGATTAGTTCTTTCTCTTCATTTGTGTGAATGCAATACTGTGTCTATCATATAGGCATTCAACAAATAGCTCTGAATTAATCATAGCTTTGCAAGGATTTTAAGCAATGGCACACATGTCCAAGGACTTCAGAGTAGTCTACCTTGCCTGACACACATATCACTGGCCCCCTTCAATTCTGTTAATTTTGTTTAGATACTATCACACTCCCCTGGCCCCGACTCTTTCAGTCATTGCACTGCATAACCTACTGCCATTATATATTTCTAACACTTCTCTTTCTGTTTCCAATTAGATCCAAGCAGCAATGTTATCATTGAAGATGGCAGAGGTGGAGGAAAGAACAGCAGCTGATAAGGGAACCCAAAAATGTTAGGGCTCAACAAATACCAAGAGATTCAGAAGAACTGATGAATGACCATATATAAGTATCTTCTTAATTTCTTTAAATGTAACACAAGAAAAAAGGTCAATAATATTCATGCATTACTACCATTCGGGGAATAATATGAAATGTTAATAGAATCTTTTAAGGCCAAAGTTATTTTTAAATACTAAATAAACACAAAGTATTATTAAATTCTGTTGTCTAATGCAGCAATAAAAGAACCAAATTGCTTCCACACAACAATTAGACATTTTACAATTAGGTACAAAAATTAATATAAAAGTTTGTTCTTTTCCAAGTTTTGGAATGAGGAGGTCTGAATACAATTTTTTCAATAACTTTTTTGAGGTTACTTTGACAAAAATCTGTCTTTAGTAGACTGCAAACCACTGAAAATCTCTGTATCTTTCATTTTCAATATGGTACATTCAATTGTTCAATTAAACATCTGAAAATGTAATGGTACAAAATAGACATCTTCCAATTCTGACATTATGCCTTTATTCCTGAAAAAGTGAAAATAAGAGTTTAATCAAGTCAGAGAACTTTATTAACTACATCCCATTCACTGAAGTCACCAATGTATTTTCATTAGAATCTAGTTATCCCATCTCTTTAACAAGGACTCCAAACAAATTCCAATCACCCACAGAACTATTTTTAGTTAGGTTTTCCTCATCCTTAACATTTTATACTTAGTGGTGGTTTTGAAATTTCCCCATGATGAATCTGAATGTTAGAAAAAAGCTTTTTGTTTTATATTTGATATTCATTTTTTTAAGAATTCAAAGTCCTTAAGATTTGGTTGCTAATCTGGTTTTGATTATTAAATCACATTTTCAAAAAGTTTTTAATTAATGTAACAATATTTCTTAGATATGTTTTGTCTGACTATAGAAATACCTTTAATCTCTCCAAAAATACAATTATTTATAATGTCATCACCATTTTTGAAGATTCACAAATGCCACATAAAATATAAAATAGAGTTAAACACATTAGATATGCAGTCAACTCACAGCTTTTAGAAACATGAACAGCAATGGTCATATGGAAAAATTGTAGTAAATATAAAATTACCCTAATCTCTTTTTTGCTTTTTAATTTTTTTGCATAAACTTGATTTTCTTTGCATTGTACATAGCAAGCACTTAATAAATGTATATAAAAGTATTTGTTCTATTAAATTGAATCTACAACACTTCAAGAAAAATAATGAAGTGATACCAAGACCCCACTCAGTAGGCTGACAATTTGTTATGCTGATTCTTAATTTGACCTACTTAACTCCTCCCAGACAATGCTACTATATACTGACAAAGGAGAGCATCAGCTCTCAAGTTGGTGCTCTGCAAGTACTAAAAAGGTCTTTCTTCCTTTTTTCCATTCTGATTACATACCTTTCTCCTAGCAGGAGAGTAATTAAATCTATTCATTTTAAGGGACTTTTCATTTGCTGAATTATAGTATATTGGGATTAAGAATGAGAAGTGCTAATGTCAAAGGATTTAAAGAGATTAGGTGGGAATGTCAACAATAACCCAAAAGTAAACCGTGCCAAGGATAAACTATAATGTGAATTTGACAGTAGTTGAATATAATCATGAAAAGGACCTGACCCATATGTCCAATGTCTAAACAAAATCAATGCATTGCATCAAACATTAAATTTCTTGTTTAAGTCTGCATCTACTTTGGAAAGCAATTATGAAAAAAAAACCAATACTAAGCAAAATAGTGTCTGGGATTTTCAGATGAATAATATACTATGCATATACATTCAGGTAAAGCCACGGGCCATGAATTTTTAGATTTTAAATGGAAAATAAGGTTTTATTTCAACTGAAATAATTATTTTGTCTGCTTCAGATGACAGCTCCCTACCACCTCAAGCTTGAGAGAATGTGTCCTAGCTCAACAATTTTAAAAGATGATCACTATAGGATAAAAAAAAATATGTATTTTGATTTGATGCTTTTATTCACTTGAAACTTACACAATCTTCCCAGGATTTGTTAAAAACAACAACTCATGCTTATATTTATGAAATGACTTTATTTCTGTACTCTTATACGCTAACTTAAAAGAATTCTTTTATCTCTTTTTTATATCTTTTATATAAGATATATAATATAGAATATATACTATAATATTATATATATATCTTATATATCTTTTATCTCACCTCTCTCCTTCATCTCCTTGATTATATCCTCATCATTTTTCTTAAGTTGTTCTCTAAAAGTCTGTCCTTGATACTCTTCTCTCCCCTCTATCAGATCTCTCACTTGGCAACCACATTCACTCCCATGACTCAATCAACCTTCTTTTTGCAGACAATTCTCAGAAATGATTTTCTAGCCCTGTCTTACCTCTGAGTTTCAAACCTGCATCACCAACTGCCTACAGCACATCTCTGCCTGAATGTCAAACCAGTATTACCGGTGCAACATGTCCACAACCAATTTATTATTTTATCCCCTAAACATTTTTTTCTCATTCTGACTTTAATATTTCTGCCTATGGTATCTATTCATTGTCTGAAGTGTAGGATTATCTTTGACTTTTCCCCCTTTCCTCACCTCACAAATCCAACTGGTTACCAAATACTTTATTGATTCAATAAAGCCACAATACCTCAAACAGCTTTGCCATTCTTTTTCTATTCCTAATGCCACATCCCCATTACTAGGGCCTTTCACAAGATCTTATTATCATTCAAAGACACCGTGGCAATAGCTTCCTAATGGGTCTCTCTCTCTCTCTTAGTTTTCTCCTCACACAAATATATCTTTCCTTCTACTTCCAGAATCCTCTCGTCTGTCCTGTGAGATCAACAAGAGACCGCATAAAAAAGAAGCAAAAATCACTCCACCCACAAGCAAGGCTAGAAGCAAGGCAGGGATGATGACCTGGCAAAGAACAGGGGTAAGGAGGTGCCACAGAGTCAGGAAAACTGGAAGAAATCAGAGGCACAAAAACACAGAATGAGAACATTTCTATATGGAGTAAATAGGTAATGGTATCAAATTCTAGAAAGTTCTAGTAGAAAGAAGCTAAACTAAAGGCCAAGGACTTAGCAATTAAGAGATCTTCAGTAACCTTGGAGATGTCATTTTTAATTCAGTGATGAGAAACCCAGACATTAAGGAATTGAGAAGTTAGTGGGAAGGAAGAGCATTGAGTACAAGAATTTTTTTCCCCTAAAAGTGTGGTTAGAGAGAGAGAGATAGTGTGATAGATTTTACAGACTTTATAGATTTTGTAGGAAGCAGGGAATAAGCCAGGATACAAGGAAAGACTGGAAATGGTGTAGGGATAATTGTGGAGGCAATCTGTTTAATAATCCTAATAATGGCTAGCATTAATATAGTTCTTTAAAAATCTGCAAAGTGCTTTATAAGTTTTAACTCATTTTATCCTCACATCAATCCATGGGAGAGTTGTGCTATTATTATACCCATTTTTACAGTTGAGGAAACTGAATCAGATAGAAACTAAGTTATTTGTCTGGGGTCACAGGGCTGTTAAGTATGAGGTCATATTCAAACTCAGATGTTTTGGACTCCAAGTTCAGAGTTTGATGGAATCAAAGACACCTGTAGAGTGGTTGACATTGGTAAGAAATGTCTATAGAGAATGATAGAAAATAGGTTCAAGAAGGGTCATGAAAAAAGCCACCCAGCTTAACCTGGCCTGAACAAGAACCCTTTTATAAGCTCCCCAGTAAGTAATTTATCAAGTGTCTTTCTGAAAACCTGTCATGAGAGGTAACTCACTACATCTGGAGGCAGCCCATACCATGTTTGGATAGCTGAAATGATTAGAGATTATTATATTAAAATCAGACCATATGGCCATTTCTGTTGTCAAGTCTGATACTTCTCCTATATTACAAAGCTTCAGATTATTGAAGAAAACCATGAGACCTACTCCCCATAAGTCTTCTGACTAAAAATCTCTAGTTCTTTCCATTCAAACAACTTAGTAACTTCTTCCGTTTGGGGTTGTTGTTGTTGTTTTTAAATACACTGGCAATGATCTTCTGAATCTACTTTAGCTTATATATATATATTTTCTAAGGTATGGAACCATAGTATTTCAGATACGGCCTTTCCAAAGCAAAGTATAACAGATGGATTATCTCTCTGACTCTGGATGAATGGCCTCTTTAAATGCAGCCTAGGGTAGCACTGGCTTATTTTTTGTGAGTCTTCTGTGTTATACTGGTGACTCCTATTACTGAACTGAGTTCACTAAAACTCTCAGAGCTTTTCCTCCACAGAAGGAAAGATCACCTAGTCACAACTCTCCCCTTTTCTCTCTATGAAGCTGATTCTGGCAATTCAAGTACAGAACGTTACATTTATCCCTTTTATGTTTCGTCTTTCTGGATTCAGCTCATTGACCTAACAAATGAAGATCTTTTCAGATCATGACTATCATCTAAGAATGTTAGCTATCGCTCCATGCTTTGTGTCTTCCACCATTCTGACAAATGTGGTATCTTTGCCTTTATCCAAATCTTAATAATATTAATGAAAAATATAGGCCAAGGGAAAATTCCTAATGCAGTTCACTAGAGATCCTATTCTTTGAGTCCATCCAGTGAATTGCAAATCTACTGAAGATTTAATTACCTAGCCTACATCTCTCACCTGGAACAAATTATCAGAGACCTTGTCAAACGTTTTACTGCAAACTAAGTATACTATAATATTCTCAATTTAGCAGTCTGGTTGCTTTGTCAAAAAAAAGAGATTTGTCTGGCATGACTTGTCCTTGATAAAACCATGCTAACTTTTAGTGATCACTGCTTCTCTTTCTAAATACTCACAAAGCATCCCTTTAACATATTCTGTAATAATGCCCAGAAGCCAAAGTCACTCATTGTTCTACAATTTGTATAATTTACCCTCGTCCTTTTTTCTTCTTCTGATAATTAGAACACTCGACCTTCTCCAATCATCTAGCATCTTTTCCTGTTCCACATTCTTTCAAATTTTATTTGCAGTAGCACAGTCATGTCATCAGCCAGTTCTTTCAGTACCCTATGTTATAATTAACATAGATCTGGTAACTCTAAACTCACTCAGAAGGAGTTTGATGTTACTTTGTTGTCATAGGCTAGGGATCTAAATCTGAAAGGAGTCTCAGAGGCTATATTATTCAGTCCCCTCATTTTACAGATGAGAAAACTGAGGTACAGTAAACTTCCATGATTTACCTAAGGTTAGATGGGTTGTAAATGCTACAGTAAGGATTTGAACTCAGGCCCTATGATTCTAAATTCAAATTTCTTTAACCTGTATCTCTCTATTCATCATTTTTACACTATTCTTTCTCTCTTTTTAGTCCAAAGATCAATATCTTTGAAAAAGAAAATAAGTAAAATAATAGTTGAATAGTTCTACATTATCACTGTTATCCTTTATCATCATCCTATCAACTAACTGCGTCAATTCATTCTTTGATGCTACTCTCACTTTTAGAAAAACAAAGAAAAGACCCCATTACCCCAACAAAAAACTACCCTTTTTTTCTGCCCATTCTAAGCTTTAACAATGCTGACACAGTTCTCAGAGAGACTGTGCTACTATTTTTATTTGTGTTGGAAGATCAGAGAAAAATAGCCTAGAAGAAATTTAACAACATAAGAAAAATATTCTCCATTGAAATTTGCCAGCTTTATGCCTAGAAATTCATGGGCCTAAATATTACTATAGTGAATGTAATTACCTAAATATAGTGAGTGTTTATGCCCCACTCCCAGTTTCTGCATTAAAGGGGCATTTCTAAAGAGATCTAAAAGTCTCCCAATTAAAACAGCTGACCTCTACCTGTTGGTAAGTACTTCTGAGCAAAACTACTTTTAGATGTAATAAGGACCCACTTCACCTGCACTGAACCTATTCAAGCTAAAAAAAAAAAACGAATCCATTTTTAATCCTCTAGCAGATATCATTATTAGGCTTCTGAAATTAGTAACCTTGAATGAACAGAACAAATGGATGGCCTTTTATTGTTAAGCGTGTGAAACATTCACACATTTTATTCCTCATGAAAGTGGCTCTTACATTGCTAACCTTTTTTTTCCCCTCTCCTTAGGCTGGCAGTGCTTTCACCAGTATATGTATGCACTACATTTATTTATAGTGATTACTCAGAACAATCAAAACCATGACAATGTGTTAAGAGCTTCTTCACTCCTAGTAGGTACTATAATTGTCACTTATTAAATTACACAGAGATATCATTCTGCTGTTTGAAAATATTCCCAGGCTTAAGTACACATTCTCAGTTCCACATAAGAATTTTCGTATTTTGAGCTCCTTTTGAAAAATCTGATCCTACATTCTAGACATTTCTATGTCATGTTCTATTTAATTTTTGCCTCATATAAACTGAAAAAACAAAAAAAGCAAAACAAAAAAAAAAACAAACTCTAATTCATTAGGTTCTCTTGTCTTAGAGGATTCAGAGAGTAATCAAAACATTAAAAGCTCCCTAGCTTTAGAATTTTTGTTTCTATGTCATCCTAGCCAAGAGATATTTCTTCTCTCTAGAGACTTTCCCTCCAAGGGATGATAGTATATAAGGTGAATCCCTCCAGACTAACGGAGGAAACAAGAGTCACATTTCTAAATCAGTACTGAAGAAATCAGATTTATTAATAGGTAACGTCTTTCCTTCTCTGCCTCAAATGCAACTAACCCCAACCCCAGCTTGAAGATCACATAATTAAAATGCTACTGGATATTTTGCATTCTTTACATAAGCAATTTGCAAGAAAGTTTTGAATACAGTGAAAAGAATGCATGTCCCAAGGGACTACAGGTAATTCTTTTTTTCTTTTTCATGCTAGAGAAATAAAAGTTTTGAAGTATTTGTAGAAGTGTGAGGGGTGGGATGAGGAAGGGGCTTGAGTAAGAACAGGCATTTGAACAACAGCAACAGCCAGCATATACTTTCCCCCAAACAAAGGGTTTTTTTCAGAGTTATTATAAGGAGAACAGTAGTCAATTATTTCCCAATTCATGAAGACCATAATATGTGCTTACACTGAGAACTTGATCAAATATGATGAAGGCTATTATTAATGATAATATTGGTAATATTATTTGTATGAGTAAGCTTTGTATGCCATCAAGTGCTACATAAATGTACTATTGTAATTAAGTCTTTACATTTGTATAGTATGAATGAAAGTACATTTACAAAGCACTTTCATAGAATCATAGATTCTAGGTTACAAGGGACCACAGAGGCCATTGAGTCCAATACCCTCGTTTTAGAAATGAGAAAACTTGAGGTAAAAAGAGTTTAAGTGACTTGCCCAAAGTCACACAGACAAGAAGACACGGAAGGTGAGATGTGAACACCAGTTCTCTGACTCTAAATTCAATATTATTTTCCTCGTCCCATGCTTCTTTCATATACATTACCTCATTTGATTCTTACTCTAACAACACGATAAAGGCAATGTTGAAATCACTCTTAGTTGACACATGAAAAAACTGGGGCTGAGAGATTCGACAGATTTCCACAGGTCAAACAGTTAACTGGCAGAGTCAAGAACAGAAGCCAACTGCATCTTCTGCCTCTGTGTTCAAGTGCTTTTTTTCACCGGGAGAGTCGAATAAGACCAGCATAGGGAGTCGTGACTATGAATTTATGGAATGTGCAGCACTGGAGAGATTTGAAATTTTGGTAGTTTATCAAAGAACCAATACAGTAAATACACTGATTTTAAAAATAAAAAAAGTGACTACACCATTATTAATCTACAACAAAACAGTTTTAAAGCTTTCCACTTCTGGTGGTTAAGTATTACATGGAAACTCCTGAGTCCCCTGAAATTTCCTAATTAAAGATATACATATTTTTCAATAAATAATCCCAATGTTATTCAAAAATACTACAAATCTGATATAATATCATTCCCTAGAGAGTGGAAGTGATCATAAGGATAGATTCCTTCCAAAGGCATTCATATGCATAGGGCATTCATAGCCCTTAGCTAATGTACCAAGAAGGACTGATTATATAAAACAGTTCATTAACAGATGACCCCAGGCAGGAATCTAAAGGAAAACATGATGTGGTTTGTGACTATATCATGGAGCTGGGATTTAGGTGGAATCTCCTTCTTGCCTTTATAGATTCTGATCATCTATAATTTCAGGAAGGCAGACCTGAGATTCAGAAGGGTTGAGAGATTTATTCAAAGTCACACAGCTAGTGAGATAGTGACAGGCAGGGTAGGAACTCAGAGTTTCCTGAATCCAGATCTAGTAGTCTATTATTCTACACTACCTCTGTTCAATATAGACAATTAGCATTTATTATGTATCCATTGTATGGAGAACACAAAAATAAGTGTTGTTCAAAAAAAAGGTTAAATTATACTGAAACAAGAAGTGTAATTATACTAGCAGACTTTGGCATAGACCTTCACACTAGGTGATTATTAAAGATATGCTTGCTGTTGACATAATATACCACAAAGACAAAGAGAGACTTGGTATTGATCACATTCTGCTCCCTTACAGTTACTAGTCCTGTGAGTTTGGGCAAGTCATTTAACCACTTTGAGGTACTGGTAATGTACTTAAACAACTACTAAATTATAGCCAGGCTGCAATCTGCCTTGGTGGAGGGAGTTCCCACCCTATATAAATCCCATGTTCTTGAATACTAATACACATGTATTTAAGTATGTATGTATATATGTATAAACCAGGATTTACAAAAATGCTTTTCTCTATAACAGCCTTGTGAGGTAGAATGGACAATGTCCATACTATCTCCATCTTACAGATGGGGAAATAGAGGTTTAGGAAGCTTAAGTGACTTTTGGAATTGGTTCTCAAAATCAGATCTAATGTACAATCATATGCTTCCTTCCCCCCCCCCCTCCATTTTATCATGAAGTATTAATCTAGGTCTTTATAGGAAGTGATATTGAATTTGTTTTTATAATGTCATTCAAATTCTCCAAATAAAAAGATATAATATGAAGGAGCTTAGTATTGTTGGCTTTTAGTATTTAATTATTATTCTCTGAATGTAAAACAGAAAGGATTGGATACTTCTGTGAAGAACATGGTCTTCAACACACATTAGTTGATGCTCCAACCTGAGACCAAAAGAAATCCCCTGGTACCTGCTCTAGCCCTGTGCTGTGAACCTGAGCTGGAGAGATGATTTGCTCTTTGTAAGTGCAGACGTTTCTTAGGTGGCCGTGTGTGGTCTCTATGGGGGATGAGTCAGTTGTCATGGGTACTTTCTGTTTACAATCCCACAGAGTGGTGTTGGCATCTGCTACAAACAAGGGCTGGAGAAGAGGGAATGCAGGCAGCTTCTTGCTGAAAGCAAAATGCTTGAAAACAGATAACCAGAGGATGAAAGAGCTGCAGGAAAACAGGAATTGTGGGGGTGGGAGGGGGAAGGGATCAGAGCGGATCAGAGGATTTTAGAGTCAGAATTGATCTTAGTCCAACCCCTTCATTTTACAGATGGGGAAATCGCAGAAGAGACTAACACAATCTTTTACATATAGGAGACATTGAATAACATAGCATGCACAACGAAAAGCACTGGTTATAATTCATATATATGTACGTATATATGTGTGTATATATTCTATATTTACATTTATGTGTGTATAATGCACACACATACACAATACATACATATACATATATATATAAACATATAGAGTTGCCAATACATACATGTATGTAATGTGGGTTTTTTTTGGTTAGTTTTTTGGTGGGGAGGGCAGGAACACATTAGAATGTGGTGTTTAATTCGTTTGAAAATATAATCTCAGACATACTAAGTTATTTCTCCTTTGGGTAACAAAATTCATCACTGATATTTTACGTACATTAAGAGATACGGATGGGGGTAAAGTGTGGGAAGGGAACAATGGATCTGATATCAGTGGATCTCAGATAAATGACTACCTGTGTGACTTTGTGCAAGTCACATTACCTCTTTAGGCCTCAATTTCCTCATCTGTAGAATTAAAGTATTGTACCAGATGGTCTCTGAGGTCCTTCTAGCTCTAAATATATACTTCTATAATATCAGATGCAACATAGGGAGAGGAAGAAAGGGAAAAGAAATAGGAAGATGATCCACACTTTAAATGTTGATAAAGTCACTGAATATTATTGCCATATTCTCAGCTGAAGCCAGAGGGCAGGAGGGAAGATAGTTCTGAGTTCTTCCTTCCTACATTATCCCCTCAACTGCACTGCTATTCTTCTAATATAATTATAGGGTATAATGAGGTAATGTCTCTTTTAATGTATTGAATCCCTCCCTCATAAAGGAAAACCAAATAAAAAGATTTCCATAAATTCCACCTAATAATGATCAAGGAACTGTTTCTTTCCTTTTTCAAAAGGTAAAGTTTCATTTTAAT
>CM053600.1:120308088-120332642 GCA_028646575.1 Pseudocheirus occidentalis | reverse complement strand
GGGGGGGGGGTAAAATTTGCAGCAACTTTCACTAATAAAGTTCCCATTTAGCAAATACATCATAGTCAAATTTATTAAAAATAAGATTCATTCCCTAATTGATAAATGCTCAAAAGATATGAACAGGAAATGTTAATAAGAAATCAAAGTTATGAATAGTCATATGAAAAATGCTCTAAATCACTAATAATCAGAGAGGTATCACTACAACAATGAGGCACCACCTCATACCCATCGTATTGGCTAGTGTGACAGAGAAAGAAAATGACAAGTGTTCGAGGAGATATTGAAAAATAAGTATAAAAACGCACTGTCAGTAGAGTTGTGAACTGACCTAACCTTATGGAGAATGTTTTAGAACTATGTCCAAAGGGCTATAAAACTGAACATATCTTTTTCCTCAGCAATATTACTAATAGGTTTATAACCCAAGGAGATAAAAGAAAAAGGAAAATGACCCACATATACAAAAGTATTCATAATGGTTCTCTTTGTGCTGGCAAAAAAATTGGAAACTAAGAGCTTGCCCTTCAATTGGCAAATGGCTAAACAAGTTATAGTATGTGATTGTAACAGAATACTGTTGTGTTCTAAGAAATGATGAAGTGAATAATTTCAGAAAAACCTGGGAAGACTTACACGAACTGATGCAAAGTGAAGTGAGCAGAACTACAGCATTATACAAAGTAACACTAATGCTGTAACAAGAATCAACTGTGAAGAACTTAGCTACTCAGAGCAATAAAATGTTAGACAATTCTAACACACTCATAATGAAAAATGCTATCCACTTCCAGAGAGAATTCTGAGTGCATATTAAAATATATTTTCTTTTGCTTTATTTTTCTTGCTTTCCACCTCCACCCCTTGTCAACATGGGTGATGTGGAAATGTTTTTTTAAAAAGATGTTTACAGAGGGATAATTTACTACTTTCTTGCTTCCTATAAAAATTGTGATATATTTTCATATTAGCATGCATATATGTGTGTATGTCATACATAGAAACATGTCACCAATATGCTTATCTCATCAAAAAAAATGGAGCAATCCAATGCAATAGCTTTATTATTCCCTGAAAATACCTTGAGGCACTTAAATATTGATAACATCATCATTTTAAACTAAAAATGAAACCTTCTTTGACACAGGCATGGTAATAGTATACTGTACTGTCTTACTATTTTAGGATTATTGAGTAGTAGGTAAACGGCCTAAATGTCTTCTTATCTATACAGTGTTTAAGAGTTCAGCAAGACAAAGTAGGGATAAAAAAAGTGTTTATGAGTGAGGCAGAAAAGAAACTGGCAATAAATACAGAGCACCACATCCAATCAGTTCTTAAATCTTAGCAATTTTACTTCCAAAATACCACTTGCATCTGTCCTCTTCTCTTCATTCATAATAGAGCCTCTCTAGCTCAGAACCTGGACTAATGCAATTGCCTCCTAATGATTATCTCTCCATTTAGTTCTTCCCCTCTAAATTCTTTTTAATTTGCAGTTGCCAAAATGATAAAGCATATGTCTGCCTATGTCATTCATTCCCTTAATCAGGAAATGCCAGTGCTTCCCTATTGCTTTGGGATCAAATAAAAACTTGTTTGCAACTTAAATGTTTTACAGTATGACTCTAGTTAAACATTCCAGCAATGACTATGATATCTTCCCCTTTCCAACCTTGAATTCTAAATTTTAGCCAAACTGCTCCACTTGTTGTTACTTGTACTCAATGTTATACCTTCTACATGTTGCCCCCAGGCTTGGAACACTCTTCCCTCTTTGTCTCTAGTACTTTTAGGGCACTTCACCCTGACCCTCCAGCTTCCTATAAGGTTCATTTTCTATTATCACCCTCTGGAGATTTTTCCTGATTCTGTTATTAACGTCCTTCCTAAATCACTTTGTATTGATAGCCATGTTCTATCCCAACAATAGAATATAGGTTTTTAAAGACAGGAGCCCCCTATCTCTCTTTGGGATTTGTATCCACATTACTTGACCCCATCATAAGTGCCTCCATTGATTGCTGGAATGCACATAAGTATCAATCTTGACTAAGTCAAGTTTCTGTTCAAAGACATGCAAAATGGATATCTACTTTATACTTCTGCATTTGAATATGAAATTGCCCTAAAGGCAATCTCTGCCCCTTATTTTCCATTATAGAAAACAGTGCTTATAACTCTCCAAATGTGATGTCCCTTCTGTCGTGCCCATTGTAATACTTTCTTAAAAGGAATGATTATAGTAAAGTAGATGGTAATCTCTTAATGTCCTAAAAATATTTTCCTTTAGAATGATTATCAAAACACAAAGTCTAAGAAGTTTCCAGAAAAACAATTACAGAACTGAAAAGAACATCAGAAACCATCAAGTCTAACCCTAAATCTAAATCAAGTCTAAATCTAAATACTATCCCTCTCTAAAAAATACCTAAGGAGTAGTCAACCAGCTTTTGTTTGAAGACCTCTACAAAAGTAGAAACAATTGTTGTCTAATACAAACCATTCCATTTTGAGGTGGGGGTAACTTTTAGAAAGTTTATTCTTCTACTCGTGCCTAAATCTGCCTCTACACCTTCCATTCATTACTGCCTTTTTACTCTATAGGGCCAATTAGAATTTATTTGAATTAAATTTATTAGGTGCCTACCATGTGAAAGTATTGGGTTAAATAACAGAAACACAGAGATGAAAATGAAACAATTTACACTACTGTGTGAGGGGTGGATGTGTGGAATATAACATGCACACAGGAAAATCAATACAAGATAATTTGAGAAGAAATACACCTTGAGAATCAGGAAAAACTCACTAGAAGTAACACAAGCTGAGTCTTAGAGTGATCTAGGCATTCTAAGAAACTAAGGTATAGAGGAAGTGGATTTCAGGCTTGGGGGATAGTTTAGAGGAATGATCAAAGAGATGGAATTGTTTCTACATATAAAGATGTCATGCTTGTCACCATATTGCATATTTTCATATTATAATATTTCAAAGCTGGCAACTTATGTGTCATCCTCAACTCCTGACCCTCTATAACCACCACCCCCGCCTCCATTTCCAATCAACAATCCTACTGATTCAAACTTTGTATCTTACATGCATGTTCTCTTCTCACCTCTGACACTGCCATGGTACAGGCTCTTGTCACCCCACAATTGGATTTTGGAAATAGCCAGCCTCTTTGTTTTTTTGCATTCCGCAAGTATTTCAAGCATATCCTAGATTCAACTATCAAAATAATCCTCTAAAGCAAATATCTGAGCTGGTCACTCCCCTATTCAATAAACTGAAGTGGTTCCCTAGTTCCTCTAGTCTAGGGTCAAATATAAAATCCTTTCTGGCTTTTGATAACCCTTGTAAGTGAGCCTCCTCCTACCATTTCCATCTTTTTTTCTTATATCTCACTATAACAACATACACACTTAACTGTCCCATGATTCTAGCTTCTTTCCTGTTCCTCTCAAAAGACATTCTGTGTGTATCTGCACTGGCTGCCTCCTATGACTAGATTGCTTTCACTGCTCATCTATCCCTCTTGGCTTCCCTGATTTCCTTCCTACCTCAGTGAAAATTCCACCTTCTGCAAGTTTTTCTCAGGCATCTGTAATGTGTTTTCCCTCTGAGATTTTTCTGTTTTATTACCTTCAAGACCAACTATAACCTCTTCTGGTTGCCTTATATTCTATGACATCTTCTTAACTTTCTAGTCTTTTTGCACCCAGCATAGTGCCTAACACAAAGTATGTACACAAGTCTTTATTTACAAGTAAATAAATCATTAATTCCTCACTCTCTCTCACCCTACTAATTCAATAAGACAACAAATCTTACTAATTTTGCATTCACATCCCTCACACACTGTAATGGTAAAAGAAATTTGAAGGTCTTCCCTGCTCCTTAATAAGCCTAACTTGAACTTGAGGACCTTTCCTGATTTAAAAATATATTCTGCTTCCTAATAGGCTGCATGTGCTCACCTGGAGCCTGTGGTGAGAGGCTTGTTTTTCAGGAAGGCAAAACTTTCGTTACTTTGTAGTCAAGTGGGTAACTTAGGGTTGTGATGTTCTCTGACACTGGAGAAGGCTATACGTACCTCGGAGGCAAGGTTTTGCTCTGGGGCTCACTTTGGGAAGAGTTGTATCATTGGCCAGATGAGGCTCTGGGCAGCCACTGAGTCCCCCTGACTTTGAAAACCCAGATGTTGGTGCTTCTCTCTCTAGTGACTAACTAGGTATGGATGTAATGGTCAGACAGCTAGAAGAAATGAGAACTGACACAGAATTTGGAATTGTTGTGGAAAGACTGCCAAGGGCCAGCTGGAGCTGCTGAAGACTGAGAAAACATGACTGTGGTGCCTGTACTTTGTACAAATGTTGCTGTGACTTTGTAAATGTGTATTAATGTTATTGTGACTTTGTTAAGCCTTGTCTTCCCAGGAACAGAGACTGGGAGGGATTTGAGGTGAACCAGACACTATTAGCTTCAATATGGAGTGGGCACTGCATGGAGAGCTGGACAAGGAGCTGGGAGCTGTCTGCCTTTGAATTCAAGTGGCAACTGGTTAGATTCATGGGGGAGTTGGGACCGTGGAAGAGGAATCATGGAAGCTGAAAGCCTGCCCCTAATCAAGATGAAAAGACCTCTCCATGGGTACTGAGTAGTGACTGATGAAATAGGATACTGAGTAGTTTACTTGTTACGTAGGGGTATATGATTTTTGGACTTTCCACTACCCCTTAAGTGGGTACTGAGTAGTGTCTGTTGAAGTTGTGCTGAATTGTAGTTGTCTGCAGAATTGTCTTATTTTCTCTTGTAACTTCTGTTTGTATTCTCTACAGTTCACAGTTGCTTTTGAGTTGATTTCCTTTAGAAAAGCAGATCAAAGAAATTTGTGTTAGCAGGCATCTTGGGTATGCTAGGGTGCTTGCTGCTACACACATCCATCCCTTTCTCTCTAGCCACATGATCACCACCCTCGCTCAAGCCTTCAGGCCCTCTGCTCCTACTATTGCAATATATATATATATTTTAACTGCCTTCCTTGCTCATCTCTCCTTTCTCCAGTTCATCCATTTCAGAGTAGCTAAAGTAGTATTCATGCACCTAGATCTGATCATGTCATTGCCCTATTCTACAAACTAAAGTTCCCCAGTAGCTCTGGGATTAAATACAAACTCTTTTTATTGACTGAGGTAAAGGTAAGATTTGGACCTAAAATAGAACATAGAGATTACCTTTTCCAAATTTTTCATTAAACAAATGAGGAAATTTTAATCCCATAGAGGTAAAAAAAATTATCCTAGGTCATTCAGGTAATAAATGGAGGAACCATGATTCATACCCAGGTCTTCTGTCTCCCAAATTAGTGTTGTTTCCAATACATCACACTTCCCCGTTTAAGCTCAACTGAGAATAACAAATTTTTTTTCTTATGTCACTGCTAATATGTCACCAGTAATCTCTCTTAAACTTGAGAACAGGAACCGATGCATATTTCCAAATCCACCTTATATCCACTTCCCCGTACAGGAATTTTTGTCTCCCTACCACTATAGCTCTAAAAAACACAGTTCAGAAACACTTATATAGGCCAATAATTGAACCTAATAATGTCTCCAAAAGTGGTTTACTGTTTCTCTTCTTTCATTAGATATACAAAGTCAAATTCCTATGAATTTCTCTCCCATATTGCAAGCCACTAAATAGGTTATTCACATTTAATAAAATTGGAATCCAAAACAGCAGTACAATTAAGGAAAAGCACCTTGGGTCCAAGATAACCTTGACCCAACTTTGCTTTTTGCACTTGGGTATTTTTAACATGCAGGGTACAGGTAGTCTCTATGAATTGAAGATGTAGTACTTTGCATCTTATTCAACCAACAAGTACACAGATTAATAACTAATGTATTATTAATATGCATTTATTTCCTCTGCTGAATCTAGTTTTATAGAGGTTTGCATAATTAATGTAGTATTTTGATCGTGTTACAATAACAAAAGTCTCAGTCTCAAAGCACAACTGGGTTAGGAGCAGTCAACGATGTCTAGTGGGAAACATTTTCATGTCAGCCATAAATAAGTAATTAGAGAAATAAACAAAAATTCATGTCACTGGCATTATTAAGGTAAAAAGGTTTTTATGCAGTTATGTTAAATATCAACGTGCATCAGGGAAAAAGAAATCTGTTATCTTCAAACAGAAAGACAGGATTTGGGGGAAAAAACCCATTATGGAATTTTTCATTGCTAAGTAGGACCTTATGAGTTTGCATGAGTCCACTATTTTATTTCTCAAATATTGTTCACTCAATAATATGAGAGGAAATTTGACAACTAAAATGGTCAGCAGAAAAATGAGTACAGAGAGCAGAAGGCTCCTTACATGGAAAATATAAGGCATATAAGCACTATGAGCATGACATCAAGTGTATGAGGTTAATAAACTTTTTCCTTTCTAGAAGGAACTTCATGGTTTCTAGATTGTATATTCACTAGGTTAAAAACCCCAATTGAGGCCAATTTCATCAATGACAATCCCATGAAATATTGCTTCAAGTAGTTTACTATTTCATTTTTAAAAAGGATTTTTGTGTCTTTCAGGCTAAGCAGCCTATATTTGAACAACCTTTTCCTTCCTATACTCAAGGCCTAATATTAAGAGCTTTGGGGTATTTTATTACCTTCCCCCCAAAATCCAATTTTTCTACTTGCATCCAAATTTGGGGGTGGGTGGTAAGATATATGTACTAGTAAGGCAAAGTATTGATCAGGCAGGCTGCCTGCTGGCATCTTTCCTTAAATCATCCTGGATGAGAAGTTCCTTAACACTTGTACGCTGACTAGTAATTTCCAAAAGGACTTCACTTTAGCAACTGAGTTTGCCATCTAAACATAAACAAAAAGCTTACACTTTCCACACAAGGGGTTCCTCATTCCAAGATAACACTTCATGCAGGGTTTTCTATGTATACCCCTAGCAAAGTATTTCATCAGCTTCACAGTAACAGCGAAGGAGTGTTAGAAAAATAAATCTTCATAGGACCAATTACACCAGTGTTGTGTCATGAAGCCCCTTTTACAATAATTGGAGAAGGGTTTAGACATTTTTAATCTTCCTAAATGAAGAGATTTTAATACAGCAGGTATCTTCACTATTGCTGGCAAACAAATGGGAAGTTGAATTCCTGTGCTTTAAAAAAAGTTTAAATGTTTGTCTTTCATTTTTCCCAAATCAAAGTATCTTTTGAAGTCATAAGATATTCTCACTCTAAGCTTTGTTCTTTCAATTGGCAAACAAACACTGGTTGTCCACGGCAGTGCCCTCCTGCTATACCCTTCTTCCCTCACACAACATAAGGCAACATGGGCTTTTGCTCTCATTTCTTTTGGATCATCATAAGCATCATAGACATTTTCATCAGTGATGCCAAGAGTACTGGGAATTTGTTAGTTTACTTTTGCTTCCTCTGTTGCCTGGTTGGCTGCTTTTGTAGCAACAGAATAAAAAGAGGATCATGCATGAAATACAGCTATTATTTATGAGAGAATGACTGGTTTTAAAGCAAGATAGATGCTTAGTATTCCAAGGATATTCTCCCACCAGATTGTAACAGTTCGGAAGGAGGTTAAATTGCCAGCCAAAACTGTCAAAAATTTCTCTTGATGAAGCACCAAAATGGCATGATCAGCCTGAAAAGCTGCTGAGCTATGCGATCAGTTGCTGCAGATACTGGGAGATAAGTTCCAATAGGTTTTTGGTTGGTTATACAGTTTTTTGTTTTTGTTTTTCCTCTCTAAAACTACTACTACAAGGAAAAATAATGTTTGCTTTTATGATTCATATATGCTACTTTCATCCAATGTTATGCATGAGGTCTCCAGTCCTTGCAGGAAACAGTAACTCCTTGTCTCTTAGTATCACAAAGCATTTTACTGTCTTGGGATTAGCCTCTCTTTACTGTCCTCTGATTCTAATTCTGAATTTTTGCATTCCCTGCCAGTTACCCACCTCCCCTCAGCCCCTCAATTGCCTTCCTATTTCCTAAATTAAGACTAGGAGCAGAACTGGTAGGGAAGATGCATAAAGCGTTGCCCCTTGATGGGGTTCGAGTGGGATTGCTGCACATTGTGTCTAAAGAATTACAAAGACTCAGGTTGACTCTAAGCCAGTTGGAAAGTTTTATTATAGTTTTGAGGTTTCATGCTGTCGTGGGTGGCTAAGTCCCTTGGAGGAAATTAGCCCCCTCAGTAAGGCAAGGCACATAATTTTATAGAGAATATGATGCTGATTACACAATCAAGATTTATATACTATTATGGAAACATGATTGATATTAAAAAGGTAGGAGGGATTAGGTAACTGAGGAGGGGTACCAGTTGTAGAGTAACTGCTCATGTGGTTATCCATAACGCATACAGTTAGGGGGACAAGTCTATATGGTAATGATATTATCATGAGCCTCTCTACATCACTGGTTCACTCCAGGTCAGTTATTTACTATCACTGTGCAGGCACTAACATAGGCTGGGGCCCTTCTACAGTTAGGTGGCCAAGCATCCCACTCTACATCCTTGTGGTGCTGTCTTCTGAAAGGCTAGCTATTGTGGCCTTGTCTGGTCAAGATGAATAGATAGATATTGTAGTCCTGTCTTGGGCTAAATGGATGATGTCATTGTGATTGAGCACCTGTTCTCGTGGGAAAGTCTGGGGGGAGGGGGAGTGCTGGGTTTCTGTCACATGGGAACACCTGCTGTTTCTGTGGGAACTAAGTTCAGGGATGCACTTGTTCTAGTGAGCAGTGAGGCATGTTAGGACACTGTGTGTGTGTGTGCATGTGTGTGTGTGTGTGTGTGTGTGTGTGTGTTGGGAGGGGGAGGGGTATTAGGTAGATACAGTGGACTTGTAGTGAAGTTTGGCTATTAGGGCTGGGGTGGAAGTTATGTTAGGACTCCATCACCTTTATCCCTTTACCCTAATACAACTTTGGTCACAAGCTGAATGCCTCTCCTAAGGAAGTGCATTCTTTTAACAGTCTATCTTAACCAAAGTACTACTGAGCCAGAAGAGGCCATAGGGAATATCTAGTTCAACAGTTTAATAATTTTACAGATCAGGACACTGAGGCTCAAAGTGGTTAAGTGACTTACTCAAGGTGATGCAACAAGTTAGTATTCAAGAGAACTAAAACATGTCTCCATTTAAACTTACTTTGTACTATGGAAAGAATTAGCCTTCAAGTCTCATTAATGCTTAGAGAGTATTGCAAAGAAAGGAACAGGAGTAGTATTAAAATAATTGTGTCAAACAGAAAAGTAGGATATAGAGTAAGAAGAAAGCCAGTAATAGATTTCAGTTGCTTTGACTTCTTAGCCATCCAGTGGAATGCTTGAAAACACATTCAGATTTCAGGTGTCACCATTTACTCATTTAACAGTTCCTTGTGAGTTTAAAAGACCCTATCATTTCACTGAAAATAAAATTGCAAAGAAGCCAATTATTTTTAATATGTCTCTAAAACTTGTATTAATAAAACTGAATTTAAAGCAGAGAACTCATGTTCTGTGGAGATGAGGAAAACAAAGAGGACAGATAAAAATATGGGGTTAGGTAATGTTGCACTAGAGAGGAGGTGGCTGACGATTTACAATTTACCAAAGGATATGGCAAATTAAAAATGCACAGTCTTTTTATTTCCTATTTTGATATCATGTCTTAGGTTTCTCCACCTTGAATATAGCATATTAAAAAAGTGTTTTTTTCCCTTCAGAGAAAACTTCTGTTTGCTTCTAGACAAATATAACCCCCTCCCTCTGAACTCCTCCCTTTTCTGTTTCAATGTCACTGTATTCCCCTAATTCATTTTATTATTTTTCTCAGGGTTCCCTGTTGCTTTCTCTACCTCTTCCTTTTCTTCTTGGCCCCTAAATCTAAAGATTCTCTAAGTTTTTAAACCTGGGGCATCATTTCATCTTATCTCTCTAATTAATCTCATCTCACACAGTTTTGACTATCAGTCTTGGTATAGATAACCAAATTTCTTTCTATCTCTACCTGGATATCCTGCTAAAACCTCTAATTCAACACCTTTAAAACTAAACTTACCTCTTTAGAGTCTCTAAACACAGCACTACTTCTGCTTTCACATTTATGTACTATTACTCGTACTATTGTTGCATTATTGTTATGCCATTCATTATTTACTGTTATTGTATTATATATTTTTATATCTAAATAATTTTACCCAACTACAAAAAGTAGTCATTTCATTCACCTGTGTAAAAGTTCAAAGCATATCATACAGAAAGGACCAACAGGATAATAACTTGACCCTTGCCAATTTCTGTCTGAATCCATTGAAAAGGTAAGAGTTCATATGAAAAGAATATCCGACATTAGAATCAACAAGCATATATACCTTTTGGATGATATACAATAGTATCTTGCTAAAGAAATGTCAAACAAATAACTGAGTTAAATGGGACTTGTTTATAGAAATGGGAGCAGTAGAGTTAAGACCAGGTCATCGTCATCATCAATTATAGAAAGGTCATCCTTAAGGAGCATGATTATCAATAAAGACTTTTGCAAGGAAATGGTCCAAACTGTGCAAAATATCACTGTAGTTAGTAAAATTTTGGCAACAACCAAATACCTAGCAGGACACAAGCTGGTGGATAGAATTATAGATCAGAAACTCCCTATCTTCAGTAAAGTCACAGGTGACAAGGATAGAACTAAACGTATCATTGAAAATTCCCCAAACACAGTCCTAGAACCAGAAAATTGTCACAGGCATAGCTCTTGTCCACAATTGTTGGTATGTAACACTAATCAATAAAAATCTAGAATCAATATTTTAAATTGATGTTGACATATCAACTACTCATACACTCCAAGCCACGTGGAATGAAAAACTTTAAAAATATAGGGACCTAGGGAAAAAATCTAAGAACCATGTGAGAAATGAGAAGCTACATATCATCCAAGTCATGCTGTCTAAAACTGGGGTTATCTCCAAGACACATTCCCTAGAGGCTACAAAAGATGAACTTGTATGCCAATATTTTTACTTAATTATAAAAAGCAGCTATTTTATTTACCTATGCAGTTGCCTGCAGAACATTAATATATATGAAAAAAATAACAGAAGGCTGGCAACTTGTCCAAGGGCATTTCTTTCTAATTCCATCAAAAATAATGATAAGAATGAGATAAGAATGATAATAGGTGACATTTATATTGTGATTTAATATTTGCAAAGTCTTTGTACACATGATTTTATTTGAACTTCAAAATAACCCTGAAGGTAGGTGATCTCATCAATTCGGGAATTTGCTGCAACTATCCAGACTACAACCTGTCCATCCTGTACAACTTATATCCCTACTGTTCCAAAGACAAGTACTATTAAGTATTATTCCCATTTTACAGATTAAGAAGCTGAGCTACAGAGAGGCTCAAATTATCTTAATGTCACACAACTAGCAAATGGCGGAAAGCAGATTCAAACCAGGTCTTTGTAATTCTCTCATTTTTATGAGGCTTCCATATAATCATTGCCTTACAGCCCTTCACCTAGTCCATTTAACTGGAGAGTCTGTCCCAGCATTCACAATTTGGCTGAATTTGTGGAGCCAAGAAAAGACTATGCCTCAGGGTGAGGATATATAGGGGAGCAGTCCTCCATGTCAGCTATTCTTGTGCCTCCAAATCCTAGTAGTCTTGTTTTAATTATGATTCTGCCTACTTATATCTACTTTCAAGGTCCTTCTTGCTAATATTGACTAATCTAAGGTAAGCCTTTAATGAAAACTTGATAATATTTGAGTGTGGCCATCTACCAAAAATTGTGTTTTCCTGATTTCCCTAGATGTTAATATTCTCTCTCTCTTCAAATTATTGGGTATTTTCTTATGGAGCTCTATTATATCCTATCAGTACACTATAAACTCCTTGAGGACAATGGTTGTCTCATTTATTTCTTTGTATCCGCAGTGCCTAGAACAGTGTCTTGAACATAGTAGGTACTTAATACTTACCCAATGGAATTCAATTTAATATCTGACATAACTCCCAAGCAATGACAATTTCTGTTACTGAGTCAAATCCCCTGCTGTTAAGAGGTCTTTTAAGTATCTGTTGTATCACGCTAATTCTACTCACATGTAAAGAAAGCAATGGAAATATGCAGGAAATTTTAAGGAAGAATACTGTCAACCATTCTATAAATGTTAAAGTGGATGCATATTTTCAATTAACTGTCATCATGGTCTATCAGAAGAAAAAGTGAAAACAAAAGTAATCAAAGTAAATCAAATCTTAAATACCATGTAATCACTTAGAATAAGAATAATATTTGTTTCATAGAGTAAAATAGTGGCTCTGCGAGGTAGCTCCTTCATGCTCTACAGATTGTTTAATATATCTTTAATTGCATCAGGAATAATTCTTTACCCCCATTATTTGCTGTCAAACACAAGGATGTTTATCTTTTTTATTCTTTAGCATTTTCAGAACTTCAGTTTGCTTTTTTCCATCCCTTGCTTCAAGTTTTAATTAGCTTCCCTGCTTGTATATATGGTAGTGGATAGGAAATGATTCAGTTTCTACTTTTTCCCCTCTTGCTGTTATCTGCAATTTTCCACTATGCTCATCCTCAAATGAATTCCTGAACTCTCAACATGTTTGAAATGTAAGTGTTTATTTAAATTATAAAATATTCTCTTCAGTGCAACATAAATTTATGTTATATATGTTGCTTATTAAAACAACTAACATTTTGGAAATGCATATACCACTACATTTTAATATAAAACTGCTGAATTTGCCACAAAGATATTTATGCAGAATACAAAATACTATGATAGTAGAGGGTTTAGGCTACAAATATAAGCATATACTGCCAGAAATTATAAAAGTTAAAGTTTGCAATTCCCAACGTTATCAAATTTTGCTGAATACTTTAATTACTGAGACATTCGTCTTGCTCTGTTGCCACTAAGTATGGAAGATGAGTAGAAATGAGAGAGTGGGTAATGACAGCCCACATTTTTGAATTTCTTTTGTTTATTTGGGCTCATATCTACCTTTCCACTTATTTCTTCTTCCTCTAATGGTTAATCTGTTTATTAACAAATATTGGAGAATATTCCTGTAAAGCCAAATAATCTGGGGAAAGGGTCATTTGGGAAAAACAAGATGTTGAAAGGGCATAAATTCAAATAAGTTGAAATGAATGTTTCCCTCAAATTATTTCCAGAACATCTGATATTCTGCCAATATGAGCTATTACCATAAAGGCAACACATTATTCTCACATAACTTGTGTGTATGTATGTTTATACACATACATACATACATACACAAGTTATGTGTATTTATACACATACATATGTGTGTATGGATGAATATATTTCCTTCCCTTAGTATCTCACAGGATAGTAATTTCATTGGTACAGCATTTTCTCTACTGATGAAGACTTTAGTTCCTCAATGTCTCACTAAACAGTCTTCACACACTTCTGTAGCCAAAGAAATCATCATTATTTGATCAACTTTGTAATCATCAGCTTCAATAAACTTAACAGGGTTGGTCCCTTGATGCAATTCCTTGCTAAGTCTGTAATCTAAACTAGGGTGGGGAACCCATGGCCTCAAGGCCACATATGGTCATCTAGGTCCTTGGGTGCGGCCTTTTGATTGAGTCCAAGTTTTACAGAAAAGAATCCTTTTATTAAGGGGATTTGTTCTGTGTAGTTTGGATTCAAAGGGTCACACTTGAGGAGCTAGAGGGCTACCATGTGACCTCAAGGCTACAGGTTCCCTACTTCTGCTCTAACCATTATCAAGTATCTAATAAAGATAATTATTTTGGGATAGGAGGTTTTCTTCAATATGTGTGATATTTAAACAGTAATATCTGTGTATATCCCACTGAAACACTGCCCTCTCACCCTAAAGTTTGTTCAGAACTGTAACCCACAAGATCCAGAAAATATATAATTACCCTTTCTTCCATCAGCATTATGAATTATTCCCTGAAGAAAGTTTATTTATAATTAATTAGAGAAGTCTTTATTACTTACTATGCTGCTTTATATTTTCAAACTGATTTGAAATTCTATTCATCGATGGCTAAAGTAATTGTTAGGTAACAATGTTAGATACATTTTTAAATTATAGCAACAAATTAAATAACACGCAAGATCAAGTGTTGAGTTTCCAGACTGCTATTGCTATTGACCTTACTGATATATAATATTATTTTCATAAAGGTTTACATGGATACTTTTATTTTTATCTCAACTTTTTTTTTGAAAGTAAGATGTCCTACAGAACAATGCATGTGCTATTTTTCATTTTCATGATAAGACTTTTGAGTTACTAATGTCCACAGCAGGGGACTTACTGCTTCCCTGGCCAATAAAAAATTTCCAAAAAATTAAGGGATTTTCTAAAGACACCATCCAAACCTAAAAAAAAAAAATTGCTTTTTGCAAGTGCTTTGCTTTGATTCCTATTAGTCACAGTTTTTTTATTGTCACATTCTCAAATCTGTATACAATATATGCTTCCATTTTGTTAAGTACTTCTTTCAGGGGTTCTTTGTGTCTGTGAAATTGTTCACATTCCCGTTTCAGCTCTGATTCTGACCTTCTGGATGATATCTCAGCTAACAGTCTTATTTGGAACTTCCTCAGAGCTTAAAGCCACTTTTCCCTGGAAAAATCTAACTATCCTTTGTGGCTTTTTCCTGATGGAATATCCTTCTACCAGAATGACCCTCTTCTACTATTGCTGAATTCCTCTTAGGGACTCATTTTGGGGAAGGCCCCAAGATGGCCAAGCTTCCTGTCTTTCTTGGCTCTGCTTCTAACTTTCTAGATTTCAGCACCTGCAAGTTCTCTCCTCTCCTGTGGCCTTGTGCCTCTGTCTAGAACACCCTTCGACCATGAAGAACCTATCTCCCATTGCTGAATTCATCTATTTCATGGAAGGGCCAGGCCAGCTACTCTTCTTTCCTTTTGGAGCTCCTTTTTGTGGGTTGTCTTTTCTGATTAGAATGTAACCTCTCCTTTTTTTTTTTTTGCTTGGATTTGTTTCCCTAGCACTTAGCATACTGCTTGGCACCTAGTAAGTAGCTGCTTAATAAATGTTTGCCATCTTTTCTTATCCTTACCTAAAAAAATATATTCTGATAATTATTTCAAAATAATTGGCTTCCTTTACAATCTTATGTATTTTTCATATTTAAAAACATTATTCTGAGAATGGATACATATGTTTTACCAGACTGCCAAAGGGGTCTTCCACATGTGGGCATGCATGGGCACAGGAGCACACACATGCACATACACACAATATACAACACAAAAAAGGTTAATTCCCTGTGCTTTGACAAATTATTTTCAGCTTTGTCATTAAACAACAGTGGAATTTATTACCTATGTGACTGAGTTCATAAGTACATGCACATTCACACACAAGCACCCACAAACACAAGTACACACAAGTACCCACACGTATGTAGAGGCAGCTAGGAATATTACATAGAAAAAAAAGAACAAAGAAAAAAGAAAAAGCCTTGGTTTTAAGGGGCTACAGAGATTTGATATCCTACAATCCCCATAATTCTTTCCCTGTACTTTATTTTCCTTTACTGAGGAGACATTTTCAATGTCTAATGCCATGAATCCATTTTGTGAAGGTAGCATACCTTGTCTGCTCAGGTTGTCATTGATACGGCGCTAAACCAAATGATTTCTACCCTCTGTTACTCCAGTTTATTTCACATAAAAAGAGTATGAGGAATATTCTATGAGCCAGAGCTCTTACTCCCAAACAACTCTGTTCAGTTTTATTACACACTTAGAGTTTCGTTGCAGAAAACTAATAGTATAGTCCATAAGAATCTGTTTCTTATACGATATTACGCATTTTTGAGGCACTGCATCTTCTCAGATTCACTTATTGATTAATAGTTTTGCTCTCTATTTATGTAGACTACTAAGCAACTCCAAAGAGGGGGGAAAAAATCTACGCTAACTTCTATACTAAACAGTTTTTGTTTTTAAATAAATTTCCAACAATGCAACACTACAGTAGCACCTTGGTAAAAATGGACTTTTTTGGATCCTCTGAAAAAGAAATGCCTTTTGTTACCATTTTTATATAAAATTCACTATAAAACACTAGTTTTCATGAATTTTCAGCTCAACTTAGCCATTGAGAAGGAGCAAAAATTGTTTTTTCATGGCCTTCTTCCAAGAAATAAAAAATCCAAATTAAGACTCTGTCAGGCAGAACCTCTGAGGCTCTCATCCAATCAAAAACACTTAGCGTGCAGGTCTTCAGCCAAGATAATTCCTACTATATCTCTGAAAATGAGCATCTTCAGCTTCTGTCAGCTCACTTGGAAAACAGTACAGAGAGCACAGTCCTGAAAGAGGGAAGAAGGTCCTGCTGTGTCCCTGCTGGAATGTCTGCAGACCTGGCAGCTTCACTGACCATGGCACATGGAAGAAGCGTCAGAAACAACTTCTAGTTTGGGCTTTTGCATTCTTGTCCCAGTTAATAAGATAATAAGAAAGAGGTAGTGGTAGGAAGATAGAGACTGGGGAACAGGAATCACACAGGATGAGAATAGTGGAGGTGTAGGGAAGAATTCATGACCAAGTTCAGGGCTATTTGCATAGTATAAAAATATATTTATAGTCAGGATTGTTAGAGGCTCCACAAACATGCAGGAAACACAAATAATCTCAACAACCTACCCTGGATCTTCTGAAGAGCAAGCATGGCCGACTGAAAGTACTATCTCTAGAATTAAAGATCCTGGATTTAAAGTCCCATTTCTGATAACACATTAAAAATCCCATTTCTGATAACACTTTAGCTATGTGACCATAGAAAATACACAACTTCCCTATGCTTTAGTTTCTTCATTTGTAAAATAAAAGGGATGGATTAGAAGTCCCTTCCAGTAGCAGATCTAGAATCTTATAAATCACACACAGGAATCCTTAGGCAGCAGAAGTAGAGCTTCATTCTTTCTCTTCATAATCTGACTCCAGGAATTTCCAAGTTTGTTTTACTTTAATTCCTTTTTGCCCTCTACAGTTTCCCCAAATCAGCCTACTTGTCAATCCTCAAATAAAACATTTTATCACTGGTCTTTCTGCATTTGCACAGGCTGTCCATCCCCATTGGCCAGAACAGACTCCATCTTTACCTTCCCTTTAAGGTTCAGTACACATTCCACTTCATACAGAAAGAATGTCCTGCTAATGGCTCTCCCAAAAATTAACTTGCATTTACTGTTTGGTATACGGTGGATATTAAAAGTATGTATGTTATTTCCCACTAAATAACATAAGCCCTTGAAAACAGGGGCTTTCATTTTGTCCTTGTGTTCCCAGTACCTAGTAGAGTACTTAGAACTTGAAAAACACTTAATATGCGTTTATTGACTGACTGAATGATTCTCATTTCCTTGCATACCCCCTTTCCAGTGAACTCTTAATTCTGTGATTGGCCAGTTCCCTTCTGACTATACCACCACTTTCTGTGCCAAAATATTGACTGGTAAAGAATTTTTTACATTTGTATAATTTAATGTTTACAACAACTCAATGTGAGTATTACTGGATCTCTTTTTCAGGTGAGGAATATGAGGTTTACAGAGGATAAAATATTTGCCAAAGGATACACGACTGGTACTTGTGCCTCATTGTGATGAGGACAAACACCCAAGTCACTGGAGCTCTTCCTATATATTCACCCCACCCTTGCCTTTTAAGACCAAATTCTAGCTTGGAGAAGGGCAAGTCATCAAGCATTCTCAATCTAGTGCTTTGTTTGAAACTAAATGTAAACTTCTATAAAGGAGGAAAATATATTTTCCTTCACACATCAAAAGGTATCAGCTCTCCAGCCTGTTATCCAATGTAGAAGGCCAGACAAATTCCTAGACTCCATTCTCTTAAAACTCCAAGGACTTGCCCACTGTTGCTTTTCCAAAAAGAAATGAATGCCTGGTATTTTGAACTCATCTTTTTTTTTTTTTCATTAAGCCTCAGTTTCAGAACACTTTATTCCTGCTCCAGGCATCTTGATGCTATTTTGAGTGGAAATTACCTTCCATTAAATGCTAACCAAACAATAATTTGGGTCAATATTTTCCAAATGTAGAAGAATGAAGAAATAAAAATAAATTTCTTAGGAAAGGAAAAGTAAACAATTAGCTGTCAAGAAAGTAAATCAAGCTGTCTACACAAATGACAGTAAAACTGTGAAATGTTATATATTCCCTCTAGCATGCGTGCTTTGTTTTTAAAACCAGAGGGATGTTTTCTCAAGAAAAGATGATGTTGAAAATAGTTTTTTGGGTGTTTAGCACCTCCATTCAAGCATCAGTAGCTGGAGAGGGGATTGTTATTTTTGTGACTCAATCAGGTATTAGAGCCACTGCAATTACTCATGAAGTAAAGAACACAGCTATGGACAAAAAAATGCTTATGATTTTCTCAGCAAAGTAGTTATATCACCATGGGGCAATTAAGATCTATTTACAGTTGTTTGCACCCTCTGGATCTAATGCCATTTATTTCTAGGTTACCCGCTCTCACCTAGATATGTTAAACTGATGATCATCGCCAAGACTGGACAAGGATTCTGAATAGTTCCTCCCCTCTGAGAGAGAGAGAGAGAGAGAGAGAGAGAGAGAGAGAGAGAGAGAGAGAGAGAGAGAAAGAGAGAGAAATGTAGCTTTGACATCTTGTCTCATAAAGAACAATGTTCAGTCATTGTTAAGAGGAGAGCCAGAAAACAAGAGTAAACCAGTCATCATGGTTCAATATGGACTAGAGATTCATTGACCACAAAGTATTGGCAAATGTATCATCAGCACAGCAGATCACACCAAATGGTCCTGCAGTGCCAATGGCTCAGACTCAACATTGTGTTCAGTGTGAAATATCAAGTGAGGTATAGAAAAACACATGCCTATGAATATGCTGCCCAGGACCCTGTGTGTTAACTCAAAAGAGGTTACAACCGAAATGAGGCTAAACGCTGTTCTACTAAAAGTAATTTTAAAATGAAGCAAGCTTTAGGAGTTAATAGTCTATCAAGACAGATAAACATCATTCATCAACTGATCTTTAAATTATTCTTTTTATGGTAAAAATGACTAATAGCATTTCCTCAGTCTAAAGTAATTTTAAGAAATGATATGAATAGCTAATGAAGTCGGTGAGTGCTTATTGCTTATGCCAGAGCAGTTTGTTCCAGCACCTATAGCCAATATGTTTTTCTGTTCATTCTGTTTCTTGAATATACTCTCACCAAATGAATTGTTGAGAAGAAAATATAAGTGGTAGTATAATTAACTGGAAAGAGTTGTGGATTTGTAGTCGGAAGGCCTAAGATCTTAAAATGGCTTCAAGCAATTTTTATCAACCCTGTACAGACTCTGTTCTGATGTCTAATATGGCTAATGATAGTAATAGCAACCAATAAAGAGGAGAGATCATGGCTAAAAAGTGAAGTACAGATGCCAAAACAATATCACTATGTAAATCCTTGGTCTCCTCCTACCCCTCCCATCTATTTCAAGAGCAAAAATATTCAAGGGAAACAGAAAAGTATACAAGTGAGAAAGGTAGCAGATACCTTAAATAATATTTTTCCTACTTTTTATCATTATTTTTAGTATTAGGTGTGAAACATATACTTTGTAGCTACAAAATACATTTAAAACAATTAAGACAAACCAATACAGTAACAAAGGGAAAATTCTTACTAAAGAAAAGGAGTATAGTGGACAGAAAGATATCCTCAAATTCAGGAAGAACTGTTTCAAGTCCCATCTTGATGGCTATGTGGCCCTGGGCTAGTCACTTAATGACAGTGCTCTGGGTAATTGTCTAGGATGATAAGTTGCAGAGAATGTATTGACTGGTATTGGTAGAGGGAGAGTCTTCACTATATTAAGGAAATCACAAGTCTAATACCTATCCTAAGGGAAGGTATATAAGAAAGAATAAAAGATCTGAGTATTCTATTAATTTATGTCATGTTTTACCTTGTGAAAATAATAATAATTAAAAATGCATAACCTGAATTCCAATCCCATTACCAAAATTTCCTATTCCTATCAAGGGCACCAACATTTTTTCTAGACCCTCAAGTTCATAACATAACAAGTTAAACTTGACTCCACACTTTTCCTTCACATACTCAGTTAGCTGCCAAACATTTGCCGTTTTTCTTCTACAACACTGCACATGACAGACCCTTTCTCACTAAGCATAGTCATTTCAAGTCCTAACCACTTCCCACCTGAAATAACCACTGTAATGGCCTCCTAACTTGGTATCCCTGCCTCTGGCCTCTCAGTACCTGGCTGTCAAAGTGATTTTCCTTAAGCACAGCTCTAATCATGTCACCCCAAGAGCCCCTTGGTATCTTTAGAATAAACCTAAAACCCTCTGGCTTAAAAATCTTTCAAAACTTGCCCTCAATCTGTTTCTCCAGCAGTATTATATATTATTCTCTCTACGCTCTATGATCCCAAACAAATTGTCCTCTTTTTTCCCCTCAAACAGAACACACAACTTGTGATACCTCTGTGCCTATGCTTTGGCTATTGCCTATTCCTGTAAAATACTCCATTTTCATCTCTACCTCATAGAATAACACACTTCCTTCAAGAAATAGCTCATGTATCATGTTCTATACAAAACCTTTCCTGATTTCTTCCTCATTCTCTACAAATAATAGTATCTAACTTCTTAATTAGCTTGCATTTTATGACATTGCATTTATTCTGTATATATTTAAATGTGCACATTTATTTAACTCTCCTAATAGGCCGTAAGCGCCGAAAGCTTACCTCATTTTGTAATCTATGTATTACCAGTGCACAGAGTAGTACAAAAGTGTTCATTAATGTTTTTAAAAGATACATCAGAGGAAAAAAGTGAATGCAAATCAAAGCACATAACAAGAAGCTAGAAATGAATTGCCCAACATATCAGTAACAAAGGAAAATTTGATAATAAGAAAAAGCATCACTTTTTTGGGGGGGGTAATGATAATGCTTTTATTTATAACCACAAAACCCTCTTAGAAATTTTAGATCAGAAAAGAAGCCAGATTTTTTGGTGTATTTTTTTTGTTTTGGTAGAGTTTTTTTGTTTGTGAGGTTTGGGGTGTGATTTTGACAGCAGGACAACCAAACACATTTCCTAGTTGCCACTAATTAGTTGTGTGACTTTAACCAAGTCATTTAACCTTCTGGACCTCAGGATCCTTATCTATAAAATTAGGCTACATTAGGTTGGACAACCTCCAGCATCCCTTCAATGCTAACATTACATAAATCTATCAAAAGGTTTCAAATATAGAATTCACAATTTCCTTCAGTAACTTAAGGTAATTCACCTCTATAACTTCCAAGACTCTTTTAAAAAGAAAAAAAATCCCTCACAATTCTGATTAGTTTCTCATCACCACACGCCCATGCTCCTCTAATGCTACAAAATCAATAGAAAAAACTTGGAAGTCCTAACAGTTGGGGAAGACTCTACAACTACAGTTAACAGAAACAAGACAACTCTCAAGTTTAATGAAGAGCCACAGAGTTAGCTGTTGAGGGTTATGTCATCAGACAATTAAGGATTTTAGAATGCCACATTAAAATGCTAAGTATTATTAATTACCAACTACTAACATTTCAGTGCAATATGAAACTATTCATCTCAATAGTTATGGACAAAAAAAATTGAAAAATCTAAGTTAAAGCCAATGATTGAAGCCAATCCAAAAGATTTGATAAAAATCGGGAATTCTTAACATCTCTGTCTCTGTTGCCTCAATTCTCTGTAGCAACTATAAAACTAAAAATGAATGAAACAGGTTTTGGTTTTTTGTGTGCTTTTTTTTGGGGAGTGGGTACAATGGCTATTTTAGGACAAGCAGAAGAAGCCAAGATTCTTTTAAATGACTCTAGAAGTTAGTTATGGAATGCCAAAGTTTCATAGGTGAGAAATTAAATTAAAGGTTTTTTAAAAATTAAAATAAAGATCAAACCTTTCATATAAGAAAAATGTGAAGATTATGAAACATTTGAAAGAAGTTTAAGAGGCCTTAGTACAACTTCCTTTATAAATTAAAGATGCTATATAAAGCTGCTTCCCCTCCCCCCCTCAAAAAGCTACCAGATAAACTGCTGCTATCCTTGCTAGTGTTATAGAGATAATGATTTTGATGACATCAATAATCAAAAGAAGTATAACATCATAATCATGAATTATCTTGATTATCTTAACTATTCGTTGACTAGTTTCATTCATCCCTACATTTTTAAGGCCATTAGTTGCAGGGGCCCATGATAGGTCAGCACTTCTTCTACAGTTTATTATCCTAAAGAGTTGTTAGAGCAGGGGTCCTTAAACCATTCCCCTTCACCATAATAAGCTAAGAATATTTTTTTATATTTTTAAAGACAAAAAACATTTTGAAAAGTAAAATTCCCATGCAAAAACAGGCAACAGCTGGATTCTGCAAGGGCAATAGTATTTGAACTCCTTGCTTAGAGGCTGATGACTTGTCCATACTGACCCAGCCAGGATGAGTGATTTAAAATTGGAACTATGTGGAACTTGAACCCAGGATTTTCTAGTTTCAAAACCACCTGTCTCTATCATAAACTGCAACCTTCTTATGCTCTTTAGAACATCTGTCCTTTTTTTCCATTATAGAAACAAAACACAAACAGATAATGATTTTAGAGTCCAATAAGATACCTGATAAAATGTCCAAAAAGATAAGGTAAAAACTCAAGCATCTGATATTCTTATGCTCTTCAACGTCAACTTGGCATTCTCTCTCATTCTTCCCCTTTCTCTCCCTCTCTCTTTCTCTCTCTCATTTTCCATCTATGTTCCTCTTGTTCTTTGAAGAGAGAAAACCTATATTTTAACTATAAGTTAACTGTAAGAGTATAAGTTGAGAAAGAGGAATTAAACTATGTATTAAAGTGCCTAGGAAATAGAGCTATATCCTTAGTTCTAATAATGAATTCTTTCACATAATTTTAATTTACACATGCTATTTCATTTGGGTTGAAGCCAGTTAATATATTTTACATAATTATAACTTAGGAGAATATGAATTTGAATACATGCAACCATTTTGGGCCAGGGAAGAATTCATCGTTCACGCTAATCAGGACCTAGCTATAATAAGCACTTAATAAATATTTTATCTCCCATTTTGATTTGGTCTCCCAACAACAACTTGTCTGAAATACCACAATCTAAAATTATTTAACATACAAAGCACTTTGCAATCCTTAAACAGCTCTATATAAATATTAGCATTCATAAAAACTATTATTTTGCCTTCCAATTATTCAAAACACAAAAATGATTTGAAGTATTTTATCATCTTTTCTCTAAATAGAAAACATAGTGAAGTTAGCAAACCTATCATTTACTATGACATAAAACAAAGTCAAAATAGCACTAGGACTTGTGGGGAAACCACAGGACTGAGCAGGACTTGATCCAAGGGGCTGACGCTACAAACTGGATAACATTCATGTTTAGTGGTTGCAAAGAGAGAGGGAGTGAGACATCTCTAAGGATAATAACTTAGAAATACCTTTAAACCCTTCATCTAGCTTCTTCAAAGACCAAAGGTTAAAAGTAAGTTTGACACCTTGTTCTATTGCCTACACTTATCCTCAGGTAATAAAAGAACCAATGAAATATAATAATGGGTCCCTCTGCTCCATGACATACTAGAACATCTGCTTCACGTCTCTAGAAGATCAAACATACTCTCCCTGGTAATTTTAAATCACTGAACTACATTTAAAAAATAAAAATAATGTCATGGTCATACCACAAATTATGTCGCTATTTGTTCTGGGGTTTGTTCCCATCCTTTGACATTTTTTTTTACTTCTTCAATGATCCAAAGTGGTATGAAATGTTTCACATCCCCTAAGATATTCTAATTGTTTAAAGATCTTGCCCACTTTAAACATAACTTGGTGTAGTGGAAAAAAATGCAATTTTGGAGTCAGTAGAGCGGAACTATATTTCTGGCTCCAACATTTAAGAAGTGCTTGACCATAGGGAAGACATTTAACCCCTCTGAGCCTATAGGAATTTCTTTTTCTATAAAAATGAAGATAGTACTTCCACAAACTACCTGAAAGGAGCAGAAAGTGCTTTTGTGAACCTTTTTTAAAGCTGTATAAATTTGCGACCTTGGTTCAAGTCCCATGCCTGACTCATACTGGCTGTGTTACCCTGGCCAAGTTATTAATTTCCCAGTATTCTAGGTCACTTTTCTAAGTTAGCAGGCTGTTGTTTTTTATACTATACACAAACTGATCAATGACTTCAGTGTTTTTGCTCAAATCTTACTGAATGTTTGGATCCTAAACAATCACTTATTTTAAAAGGATTATTGACATACATTCGAATGATAAGCATTAGTCAGGCTTATATCATGTTATTCAGTATAAGAG
>CM053600.1:120270921-120307588 GCA_028646575.1 Pseudocheirus occidentalis | reverse complement strand
CTCAAAATGCATTAATAATCTTACTTTAATCAATCAAATACATATCATTTACTTAGTTCAGGGGGAAAAGTCAGCACCCTGAACTTCAGAGAACATAAACAGAAGTTACAAGCAGACAAAGAAACAGATCAGCAGACAGGCTTCCAGCCGTCTGACTATTACATCCATACCTAGGTAGTTACCTGTGAGGGAAGCACCAGCACCTGGGTTTTCAAAGCCTGGGGGCTCAATGGCTGCCCAGGGTCTTGTCTGGCCAAATCACACAACTCTTCTCAAAGTGAGCCCCAAAGCAAAAACTCACATCAGGGTATATATAGCCTTCTCCTGAATCAAAGAAAGTCACAACCCTCTTGACCGACTGCCCAATCACAAAGTAATATGGTGTTGGCAATCCTGAAAAACAAGCTTCCTGCCACAGGCTCCACTTGACCACATTCAGCCTATTAGGGGGCAGAGTATATTTTCAAATCAGGGAAGGTTCTCAGAGCCACTTAAGCCTATGGAAGGGCCTAGGGACAGGGAAGATCTTCAGATTCCCATAACACTTGGCCAGGGCCACAAGTCAATATGTATCAGAAGTAAAATCTGAACCCAGAACAGCTCCTGTCTAAGGCTAAACTCTTTATCCATATGATACAACTTGTCAAAAAACATATTTAAAATTAAATTTCCTTGAAAAGAAAGACATCCTTAGAAACAAAAAGGTAAATAAGGACTTGACCATTCACATGAAACAGAACTTAACAGATACAAACAAGAATTGTTTACAAAAGGAAGAAATAATCTTTAATCACATACATAATTTGAAAAGAACCACTAACTTTATTCAAAAATCAATCAGAATGGCAGAACAAAATACTAAAAACAAGTAATCACTGTCTTTTATTCTTCAAGATTTGCTAAAAATGTTCCAGTGATTTCTCATGTCTTTTTTCTAGTCGCTTTTCTTATTCATTCTCCCTTCTGATCTTTTCCACTATCTTTTCCTTCCTCTTTCTTTCTCTAATTTTAAGGGCTTCTGCTATCAGTAGGCCCTTTGTGGATTTCTCTCTTTGCTTGGTTGCTTACAAATTACTTTATGCAATTTGTTCCTTCAGAACCTGTTTAGTTGGAACAGATATTTCGCCCATATTTCAGGCCGATCAGAGCATACCTATAGAAAAAAGTCACAGGTGCATTAGTCCCTTAATAAGTGACAACAGTCAAAAGTTCACAAAGGAATGGTAGTAAGATAGAATGCTACTGGGAAAGAATTATAATCTTTTTCTTTTTTAATGGATACATGTCTCTGGCATGCAAGTCACTTAAAAGTACCGAATCCCTGATTTACCTCTATGCGTGTCACTGGCTGCTCTAACTATAGCCACCCGAGTGGAAAGGCACAATATGTCAGCTTACAGCAGTGCAATTGCTGTGAGTCTGCTTGCCTGTTCCCTTGGAAAGTTTGTTCCTTCACTATCAGCCTCTCACCACTGCCATTCAGCAATTAAATTGTTTTTAAGTAAAACACATTGCCACAAACACTGACTCCTAAGTTTTCCTGTGAGCTTTCAGGAAACAGTTTACAGGACCATCTCACACAACTTGCCCATTCATTCCTCTTAAATAATGACTCTTAAAGGACTAATGGTTAATCAGGAGAAAACTGACAATGATGAAGGTAATGTTTTTCATAGAGGCAGCTAGGTGGCTCAGTGGATAGAGTGCTCAACCTACAGTTAGGAAGACCTGAATTGAAATCCCTCCTCAGTCACTTCCTGATTGTGTGACCTTGGGCAACTTAACCTCCACTTGTCTTAATCTACCAGAAAAGGAAATGGCAAACTATTCCAGTTCCTTTGCCAAGAAAACCCCAGGGACAGCATTGGTATGCTATACCCCATGGGATCACGAAGAGCTGTCCAGCTGGACATGACTGAACAACAATTCTTTTCATAAATTGTGACTTTCTTCCCTTTGTCAGTAGGCAATAAGTATTTTTAAATCATATTTTATTTCTTCCTCAATTATATGTAAATAATTTTTAACATTTTTAAAATTTTGAGTTCTAAATTTTCCCTTCCTGAGATGGAAAGAATTTTTATATAAGTTATTCACGTTCAATCATGCAAAACACAGGTAATAAGCATTTTTAAGACCAACTTTTAGTCCTCTCTAAAATCTTACATGAGTCTGGTATGGAGGGGTGCATGATGGACTGGGAGTCAAAAAATCCCTATTCTAATTCTAGCTTTAATATTAACCCTGAATATATCATTTGACAACCATGAGTCAAAGTTTTCTCCTTGTCAAAATGAGGAAAATAATCTTTTCTACGTTCATCATCACACTGTTGTGAGAATCATTAGTCATATTATATATGAAAGCATTCTGTAAACTGGAAGGTATTAGTCAAATGACAATCATTATTATAAGGCTACTCCATAATCAGGAAAACTACAGCATGTAAATCATTGGTTTTATGCTGATATTATAATGAAGCAAATAAGGAAATAGTTCTGATGCTCTGACATGGATGGTAGATGAGCCCTGATGATCCCTTAAAAAGCACAGAATTACTATAAAAATTAAGGAAACCAAAGTCTAGTCTCCACTCAACCATGAAATTCTATTTCATTATAATATTCAAAATAAAAGGTATTTTATATAAATTTAACTTATAAATTTTATGTAAAATTTATACATTTATTAAATTTTATGTAAAATTCAATAAATATATTTGAATATAAGGTTTATTTATTATATATTAATATATACTAATAAATGAAAAGAAGATCCAAAATCTCCATAGCAAATCAATTCTTAAGAGATTGGATCTTTTTGAAATTCTGACTTCTTATGGTAGCTACGAAACTGACATGAGATGTAATGATCCTTCTGTATCTCCTGGGAAGTATCTAAACAGCCCTTTTTCTAACTTGCCTATCAGTCACTGTAACAAGAAATGAAAAGTTCCCTAGAGTTTTAATTATAATTCTTTTATCAGTGTTTTACAAATAAATCTCCAACTTAAAATAATTCACAAGCAGTTTGTTAAGGGTTAAAACAAACTTTTTTTTGAAACATCACATAATTAAACTCATTCTCAAATGTAGCCTTTTCCCAAAGAAGATTATATACAAAAGTGGTAACATACTCATTCATTTAAAAAATTTTCTATTTGAGCACCTGCTATACAATAACTACCATGACTGAGAGCTTATGACCATTCTCTTCAGAAGAAGAGACAATATAACAGTTGGTTCCATGAAAATTATCATGGATCCTGAATTCTAACCTGCACATGTAGGTAACTAGGTGGCCCCTGGGGAGGGTGTTGGACACTGAGTTAGGAAGACCTAAGTTCAAATTTGACCTCAATACACTAAGGAATTGTATTACCATGGGTAAAGAATGAACCATATACCTGCCTCAGTTTCTTCATCTGTAACATGGGGAAAACAGAACCCACTTTTAAGTATTGTGATGAAGGAAATATTTGTAAAGTAGTTGTGCTTAAGGTACTATATGTTGTTCTTATTATTTTCATTATCATTATCATTAATAGCTACATTTCAAGGGAGTAGGAGGGAATTACCAAAAGTCTGACACAAAAAAAAGCAATCTAGAGAAGAGAGAGACCAAGCACATTCATGTAGAATGATCATGCCAGAAGTCATATTTGATCTAGGACTCCAAAACGGGCAGGGCATTTTACACATGAGGGACTGGTATACCACCCATGTAAAATGAGAGTAAATGAGTTTGGTTGATGCTTAGAGGACATATAATAGAATGGCCAAAGAGAAGTGTGGATAAGTAGACTCTTGCCAGTTTGTGGAAGGTCAAAATAAAGATTCTGGTTTTATTAAGCAGGTAAAGTGGAAGTAGATATTTGATGAGTTGTAGCTTTTTGGTAGATAACTTATTTTTTTCTGAAGGAGGTGACACAATTATAATGGTATTCGGATTATTAATTTAATGAGAAATACTAGAGAAAAAAGAAACTGTAGATTGGTAGGCTCCTGTAATGGTGCAGGCATAAACTAACCAAAATTATCAGTGTTGACGATAGTATTTAAAAGTTACCAAAGGGCTCTCTTTGAAGTTGCATTTCAGGCTCCTAACTAAGAAGCTATATATCACAACTATTATCTTAAGATTAATTTTATGATCTTGTAAAATTTGGAATTATGATACAACAGCATATTATGCCGGCCCTGCAAAATTATCCCCATTACTAACAAATGGCAGATATGTCAATTATTTTAAATAAAATTCAGCATCACTGCAGTCATCTAATATCCAGTACCAACATGGTATCTGACACCACCTGATGAAGAGGCATGAAGTTGATGGTAGTAAACAAAAACGATGCCTGTCAGCACAGCTTCTTCTCTTCTCTGAGGAAAGCAAGGTTGAAAATATTATTTCATCTCTCTCATACACTAGATTTACTATGAAGGTAATAGGAAATCTGATTATTTCAACTCCTTATAACTTATCACAGCTATATCTTGGTGACTGTATCGATGGGTGAAATTTCAAAGCATTCAGTTCTCTGGAGCACAAAATATTGTTAGTGCAGATTCAGAAAAAAAAATCCTTAAATATTAATGAAGCATTAACAGTTCTATTTTATCACTGATGAAGACCAGTATGACAACTATTTTTTTCTCTTTTCACACTTTTCCCTGTCAAGTTAAAATAAAATGAATTCCAATGTTTGACAGTGTAATAAAGTCTTACTTAGTCTGTAATCTTTCTATTTTTCTAAATCTGTACCTCTGATTTGATTTTAGGGAATTCCCAGAAAGGAAATTCCTTCAACCATCAACTGCTTTGCAAGTCATAGTCTTCAAGTGCATCTAATAAGCAGTTTGTATAAATAAACAAAATCAATGCCTGTTTAAACTGTTTTAAAAACGAAATTGAGACATAAAATAGAAAATTTATTTTAATAATTAGATTTAGAAATTTAGATCTGTAAAATGCAGAATAAATTAAAGAGCTGTGTATGTGTGCATCCATTTTTGTGTTTATGTTCCTCTGTTTATACCTTCTTAATAGACTTTTCATGAACCATTTTACATCATAGGTTTATTTTTCATTAATGTACTTATCTTTCCCTGAAAAACTCTGAGGTTCATGTTCATGTCAAAATATCAACCTATTGAAGTAGAGCTAACTAAATGCTTGCATATGTGTGTAAATATTCACATATTCAAGATTCTTTTAAGGAAATTCCTACTGACTGAATTATTTATGATTATTTATTTAAGATATCATATCAGACATATGAATAGTAAAGGAAAAGTTGAGATTAGTCATACAGTTTTAATAATAATTTCATGTTCTACAGCAGAAGTCCTTTATTGTTTTCAAGTCATTTTCAGTCTTATCCAGCTCTCCATAGTTGCATTTGAAGTTTTCTTGGCAAAGATCCTGGAGTGGTTTGCCCTTTTCTTTATCCAATTCATTTTATTGATGAAGAAACTGAGGCAAATAGGGCTAAGTGACTTTCCCGGGGTCACACACCCATTAAGTGTCTGAAGACAGAGTTGAACTCTTGAAGATGTCTTCATGATTCCAAGCCCAGTATTCTGTCCACTGTGGCACCTAGCTTTCCTCTTTTTAATATGGTATGTTAAGGTAAATACAACTTTCTGTTTAAACACTACCCTGAAAAATAATACAGAGATTCTTTATTAGTGGTCTGGAAATCTATTTACATATAATCGAAGATAATGGGGGATTTCATAGGACCATAGATTTGGTGCTGGAAGGGAATTTAGGGACCACTAAGCAAAAGGCCTTTATTTTACAGGTGAGAAAACTGAAGGTCAGTTTTAGTGGTTTAATGACATGGCTTAAGCGTCACACAACGCGGAGGTGTCGAAGCAGCATTTAAACTCAGATCTTCCCAACTTTGAATCTGGGATGCTATCTCTACTGTATAACTATCTAGTCGCCTCTTAATACATCGCAAAACAATGCCCTCTAGTACTCTTGTTCAAAATTATGCTTTTTCTAAGTTGAAAACAATTTATTTTAGGGATTTTTGAAGCAGTTCTGAAAACAAATGACAAAGCTCTACCTTTCTAAAAATTGTAATGGTAACCATTTTATGGCCTAAATGAAAACTTTCTTTCAAGATGCATACTTAAAGGAACAAAAACCAGCAACAAAAACAAAAGTACATTTAAGTTAAAAATAAAAGGATTAATTCCACAAACACAACTATTAATATCATTGCTTTTTATCAGTTCAACCAACATTACTAATTAAATTAGCTGCTCTTTTAATTAGCTTAGGGGAAGAAAGTGAATCTTTCATTAAATGTAGATGAATATACATTAATTTTAACCCTAGAGAAATACCAATTTTAGAAAATAGGTGTTTTCTAATTTTAATTATACATGTTTTGAAACTAACACTAAGCTATAGGACTAGAAAAATAATGCTTGAAGGGCTGCTAGGTGGTGCAGTTAATAGAGCACTAGCCCTGGAGCAGGAGGACCCGAGTCCAAATCCAGCCTCAGACAACTTAACACACACACACACACACACACACACAAAAACCTAGCTGTGTGACCTTGGGCAAGTCACTTAACCCCTACTGCCCTCCCCCAAAAAAGCTAAATAAAAAAAAAAGAAAAATAATGCTTGAATAGGACGTGAATATAACACCAAATTCTTACTATGGGAGACTAATGGCTCATGATTGGTAGCTGAATATACTAGTTTCCATATTGTCCATAAAATCATTCAAATTAGATTCAATTGAAACTTAGTTACATTACTGTTTACTTACTGGTCTATCAGAAATAAGGCAAGTGATTTCAGGTAAATTTCTGACAGGAATTTGCATAAATGATAACAAATGATTCTTCTTATATTGATAATAATATTATTATCAATAATAATATATAATTATTATCAATTATTATCAATAATAATTAATTATTACTATTAATTATAATTAATTATAATAATTAGTAATTATTATAATAATCAATAATAAATTAATATCATTATTATCAATAATAATATCAACAAATGATTCTTCTTATATTGATAATAATAGTGGCACTGAAGGTCAGTATCAATTAGGTTCTACAGTCCTGTGACAATTCAAGTATGAATTCAAACCTTCAGCTGGTCCATTTGGGTAGCTTTAGTAGACCCAGGCACAATTTGACCACCTAATTTTAGTTACTTTTTTCAGTCACAATCATGATGTAATGAAAAACTGAAAAAAGAAACAAAAAACTAGGTTTCTTTTAACTACTGCTTGGCTCACCACATCCCAAGTTTGAAAAAGAACCATAATACTAGGGAACAATATGCTTTCATCACAGGTGCTTTTGCACAATGCCTGGCATAATAAATACTTGTTGATTTGACTGGGCTTCTGCTACCATGTCCACATTCCAAAAGTTTACCCTTTTTTTCTTCTCAGTTCCCTTTCTTGACATCTTCCCTTTTCTCAATGTGTTCCCTCATCTACAACAAAGAGCTGAATCCTTTATTAAGCCTATAATGTATCCTCATGCCTATTACCTTCCCACTTCACTGAAGTCAAATTTTTATCCAACGGCCTTTAAATATAGTGTGTTACTAAAATACTCAAATTCATTTTCCTAAGTAAGCCAATAATGCAACCTAATCACATTGTTTGCCCTATTTCATTTTTAAAATGTATCTTGGCTTTTATTTATATGCTCATATAAGTCTAAGTCTGGCAATGTTCCCTATTCATATGCTCAGATAAAACTTCAATCCTAATCTTTTAAAAGGTTTTGCTAAAAACTGTGCATACTTATTTTCAATCTGGCATCAATTTTTAGTGTAAATATTTGAATGGCAGTCCTAAGAAATTCTTAAATTTAGCATCACAATGACACTAAAATTACCTCAAAACACATTTATAATATGAATGAGTAAGTTCCTTCTGCCATTTCTTTTTTTAAATTTAAAACCTGAATTCACAATGATGCTTTTGGGCTAATCACAAGTTCAGGTCAACAGGTTCAAGATTTTAAACTTTTCTTTTCTAGTATCCCATTCTATAAGGTTGGTGGCAAGTTGTTTTGCTTGCTGGAATTTTGCTTTTCTAAGAAAAAGCAAAATCCTCTGAATGCAATCTAATAAACTTAATAATCCAGGGAAATGATTATGAGCTTCTTGAAAAACTTTAGTATGGACTAGATGAGAATCATATTCAAGCATAACAACTGAACACTTAAACAGGAAGATGGCTGGTACAAAAGTAAATGAGAATGAAGGGATTGAACTATGATGAGTACTTAAAGGAAGTATTAAAATAGTGTTTGGGTGATTTGAAATCAATTAATTTAAATTTAAACAGTAAATATATTCAGTTCAAAGTGATCTTCAATGTTAAGATTTTATAATAAAAGTTGTGTGTGTGAACTTATGTGTATATGTACATATAAATATAAGTTTTACGTACACATATATGTATATATGTATTTATATTGATAGATAGATAGATAGATAAACAGATAAATAGATAGATAGATAATCACTCTCTCTGTCTTTAAAGTGAATACTCTGTCCATAGCTTGTTGGAAGGTACAAACATAGAAGAGTCTTTATCTTGAGACAATCAGAATCACATTCAAGAATCCAATGCAGGAAAAAAATCTTACCAAGATACTCATAAAGCAAAATCTGAACAAATATAAATTAAGTTCTTACAGGTAAACCCAAGTTTTGGGAATAGCTGCTTTGACCAAAAAGTAAAAAAAAAACACCTGCATTTGTGGAAATATTAAAATATAAAAATGGTTTCTTTAAAGACACAAATCTGCTAGCATGCAAAAGATAAGCCAGAAGGCCCACTATAATGCATGTCTGTAAGCTGAAAGGCACAGAGAGGCTCACTGACTTAAATAACTTTTCAAAATATGAAATAAATAGAAAAATCTCTTAAAATGCTAATCATCTTATCCTAGAAACAAAAAAGAAACTTGACAATAATTATCCAATTTTCCTGATGAAGGATAAACAATATAAGGGCAATGGGTTTCAGTTTATAGACTGAGGAATAATCATAATTTTAAAAATAAAATAAAAATTTAAAAATAATTAAAATTTTTTAAACAATCATAGAAAAATACACATAAAATACAAATGAGGTAACCACATATTTCTAACTCCTATTAGATTTTTTTATTATTCTACTGCATTTTGTTATACCTGGTAAGACTATAATTTTTTCTTTAAGGAACATGTCTCTTCTTATAACTAAAATCAAGGAAATATAATTTATCTTATATAAATTGATCTTTATAAAAAACTCAGCTGATTGTGAAGTTATGTGTATCAATAAAACCTATTAAAGAAAAGATGAGTGTGAGCGATAAAAGGTAATCAAGAATTATTATATTGTATTAATATGTGTTACTTTGCTAACATAGAGCATGTTTTAAGAGCATTCACACAATATCTGCTGATTATTTAAGTGTGCTGTATGCAGATCATGGAAAATACCTCCCTAGGTGTTTCTGTTAATACATTCAACTGTTTTTATATACATTTTAACTGTAGTTCATAAGGAACTTATGTCCATTATGTTAACTGTGTATTCCTTTCTTAGATCAGGTGCAAACTAGACCATTTCAAATTGGTACACACTTTTGTCAGAACTAAAATTGAAAAGAACATTAAGATAAATGATTTTCCCACAAAGATTGTCAATCAAAACATTTTTACTTGACCAAATTGTTAGGACACGAGTTACTGCTTTAGTTTATTTAGTTGTCCCTCCATTGACTTAAGAGTTTGGTTTGATCTTCCTAAAATATGTTATTTTTCTGGCCAGAATCACAGCATTAAACCTTTTAAGTTTCACCCAAAAGGGTTATTATTATTTGCCTCATTATTATTTGCCTTTAAAATGAAATCTCATTAGAATTCAATCAGGACCCATAATAATCCTGTGTAAATGTATATCATCTAAATAGAGCAAAGTAGACCTGTTCAGCATGTAGTCTTATTTATGCAAAAATAATGGAATCTACCCCCAACTGTAAACAACAAATCTGTGACTATATTTTCACTGTACTTATTTCCTGAAATAAAGCAAAGAAATATGCTCTTCAAATTCCAAATCCAAGCACATCCCCACACCCCGCAGCACAAAGCCAACTACAATAAGTGAAAGCTCTGAGGTTTATCCCTCAACAAAAAAGCAAGGAAGCTAATTGCTTTGCCTTTCATTGTCAGTAATTACTTTTATTCCATATGGTGACAGGATGATCACCTTTCATTTGTTTGTGTAAAACTGAGCCATCTTTCCTTCAGACACTGTAACTGCCAAAACCTCATCCCATCAAACACCTGGATCACAGAGAGAAGTGTGCTCATAAGCAATAAAATGCCTTTGTTTTTCCAGAGCAAATTAAAAAATTAAGGTACTGTATTTTGTACCTTAGTGAGATTCATGTTTAATGTCACATGGCCTACAACATACCCCATCACTATCAATTGAAGGTCCACTGAGGAAGGCTATAGACTCTGGAAGAACAGTCTTGTGAGTGGCTGATGATACACATATCTACAAAATCTCAAAATTTAGGGGAAGACTCAAGCAGTCATTAATAAAACAACTTTTGGGGCTGTTTTGCTGTCTTTGCCCAGCTATGACAGTGTGCTACAAACCACACTTGAAATGAAAGAACATAATTGTATATATGCTGTATTCTTATGACTTACATAAACTTAATCCATCTAGGTAAGATGGCGATGCTATCATTTTCGATACATAGAAATATACAAAAAGATGAAAGGAAAAACAATACATTTTTCTAAGTTGTCCTTGAGAGGCATCACAGAATAATGGATAGAAAACCAGCATAAAAGTCAGTAATTTCTGGGGTCATGTCAGGTCATGACATATATTGGTTGTGGATTTTGGTCAAGTCACTTAACCTCTCAATATCTCAAATAACTAATTTACAGAGCATATGCCAGCTTTCACTGGTAGAGACGATTTCCTCATTGGGAATTCCTTTTCGGGGAGGTGGGAGAAACTTTATATTAAGGAAATAACAGGTCCACACCAAAAGGTGCCTTAAACATTTGAAAAAAAGATAATATAATTGGAATAAAAATGCTTGAGAAACTTAGATTAACCTATACTCTTTAAAAAGAGACATGTAAAATTATTTCATTACTTCAGAAACTTCCTAGTACAGTGATTATATAAATTAGATAAATCAGAGTCTTCAAGTTACCAGTACTATAAAAACCTCTGCCATATGTTGGCTTTATTGATTACTCATCTACAAATATTTTTCATCCCACAAAGATTTTTGAGTATTCACTCATAATATTTGCATAATTATTTATTTATAAATTATATATGTATACATTTTAAAACTTGCACAGAAAATAGGAATTACAATTTTCAGATAAAGATGTCACTAGTGTGTTGATATGATCAGACTTGTACTTTGGGGAAATCACTCTGGAAATTGGTAGAGAATCAACTGGAGAAGTAAGAGACTTGAGACAGGAAAAACAACTAGAAGATCATTGGAATAATCCAGGCCAGAGGTGATGATAACCTTTCTCTGAGGAGCCCTTGCCAAATCCATGAAGTTATTTCGGAGGCATGGAGTGGGTGTGATTAGAGGTGCATTTTTCTAATAGCATCTATTTAACTGCTGCTATGGTTACCTGGGTATTTTGGTAGAAATTGAATTATAACTGCCCCAAAGCCTTATACCTGGGAAATTCATTTACCTTTCATTCAAGAAGAAAGGAAAAGAATAGGGGAGAAGAACAGGAATGGTCATGTTGGAGCAAAGCCTTACGACTGACTAATACAGAGAGGGTAGGATAATACCCTTGTCTCCATCCTTTTATTGCTCCATAACAAATTTCACTTTTGATTTCACTGCTATATACTATGGGACCTCTTGAAAAAAAGGTAAAACATCCATGAAAAAAAGTAAACAACAAGAAGACATATGAATATTTCCATATATTTAGAAGTTTGGGCATTTCATAGATAAATATCAATATAATTGAATTTTTCAATTCTCCACTGAGATTCTTTGCCATTTTATATATGCAGTCTAAAATGGACTTTAAAATATGTAAATCACATACCCTGTACATTATTTATCCCTATGATTTTCTTTCTTGTCATCTTTGCTTTTGTAATTTTCCCAATACTCTGTAATTTTGATTTTCTCTTTTCCTGCCATCTTCCTTGAAGCAGTAAATCATTCACTGTGATGGAACAATGAAGACATATTTTTCTAGCCACATGAATTCTTCTCTTCACCTCCATTCCTCTTAGGTACTAGAAATAGCCCAAAGATCATCTTGATTCTTTGATGCATGGAGACCCCCAAAGCAAGGTATCACTTTAATATAGTTCACTGAATAATTCTTTTCAACCAGAACATGCCTGAAACATAACAGCAGGGAATCAGAGGAAGGCATTTTTATCTTCAGCTTGTAAATTACATTCTCTAATTACAACTCCTAGGAAAATAAGGCATTTACCCAAAAAATGGGGCTCCTGACAATATTTGATAATCTCTTGTAAAATCAACTGGGGAATTTCTCAAATTCATCAAAAGTTGATTTTGTACAAAAAAAAAGTATCAGAAGAGAGTCCCCATCTGATTTTACTGATAATAGTAGTCATTCTGTACTCATAAGGCCCAAAGAGTTTATTTCATATTTGAATTGCTATAGTGAATTCCTTATGGAAAGCCATTTAGTAAAGTTGTTGAAAAAAGATTTACAAGGGAAAATCATTCCCCCATATTTCCAAATAACTCAAGAATAGCAACATTGTAACATTTAATATGTGAAATTTCCTTTTTTTCACTCATCAATAATGGTCTGTGAAAAACATTATATTCACAATAAGGAAAAAAGAGGTTAATTCAAAACTCTATGCTCTGTTGAACCCAATATTTTTTTTTCTTTCCCCAAAGCAACAACAGACACGCCATGGAAATGCAATCAAGGCATCAGACCCACTCTAGCAAACGTGTCGTGCCAACCCATTATTAATGTTGTCTCTTAGGGAATTTCTATTTCCATATGAGCTCAGCCAAATATTGTTCACAACTATGTATTATCATATTTCTTTTACATTATTTGTAGAAGACAGAAAATTATGTGATGGACAGAGCTCTATGGATGTGCTCTGATAAAGAAACTGAATTTTAAAAGAAAATACAAACACACACACAGCAGCACAACGGCGTCTGGACAAATTTGAAGTGGGTTTAATATACTGACACTAATCAGTGGCAAATTTGACAGGTTATAGATAAGTGAGTTGTCTCTGTGAGAAGAAAGTCTATGGATTCATTTTCCTGTATTCCTTTCCATGCCAATCACTGGCACAAGAGTGAAATGCCGGTGAACGGGTAAAGCTGAATTAAGCCATTGAAAGCAGGAGTGGGAGCTTAATTGTGTTATCTTGCATCTTTTCCTACTGCAAAAGAAAAGCATTATTGTCCTTGCTGAAGGATTCCCTTTCACGTTTCAAGAAACCCTGCCAACTTGATTGTGAAAGTCACACTGCAAACCCAAGTGAAAGTAAGGGGGTCTAACATCTCAGCTTTGTTTGTGAGTTTGTTTGGGGGGTTTTTGTTGGGTTTTTTTTCTTTTGGTGAGTGAAGGCCTGAGGACTCCAAGAGATTCTGAATCTAATGATTATCACTAAGCATGACATTTAAACTTTATTCTCCAAGTGGCTTCATACAAGGAACGGAGATGAGAAATAGGAAAAGTATACTTTTATGGTTTAAATGAATGTTACATTGAAATCTATTTATGAATGTTGCCTAAGTATGCATTACATACTTATGAAATTACACTTGTTAAATGCATCAGAGGATATGAACTTCAGAGAGCAAATCTTATCTGAGGCAATAATATAAAAGTCCACTTTCACAGATGAATGGATGTGTTGGATTTTTTTTTTAAAAGCACTTTCCTTAATGTGATCTAATTAAGGGTGTAAATTAAAAGGGATTTTGTGTCATAAAACTGTCAGATCTCAAATATAACTTTTTTTTTAAGATTTGAAAATAACCTACGTAAATTGTGAGAATCTTTTCAGTGACTTTCCAAAGCAAGGACACACTAAAAGGATTTTCACAGAGAAACTTTAAGTCTACTGGTTGGTTGAGGCTGAACTACATTAGATTTTAGTAAAGACATAACATTACTCCATAAATGAAAATGGCATTAATTTTCAGCTGTGAAATTGTCTGTACTTAATAAAATTTGGTAATTTGACTGCCAGGGAACATTTCATATAGCTACTGTTAAGATCCCCTTTAGTAAGAACAGAACCTGTCCATTTCCTTGAATTAAAAAGGTAGAAAAAATGCAATTATAGGCATTCCCAGAAAAACCCTCTCTGTAACCAAACAAATTTAATTTTATATTTACAATATATGTCTATATATCATATAGAATGTGACTGGGAAAGAATCACTCCATGATTTTAACTTCACCTCTAGTCAGATTTCATTTCTTAACATCTGCAAAAGGACAAAGTCTTAGAGTTTTGAGGGGTTTGGGTTTTGTTTTTGTTTGTCACAAAAGTCTGGGAGACTAACCCTACAGAAAATCTCTAAAACACACTGGATATGTATAGTAGAAACTGTGAAATGTACAAGCCAACAGTTTTATTTGGTAATAAATTCAATCTTTTGGCATAATTGCCATATGGCACATTGGATTTGTTGTTGTTGCTGAACTGACTTTCATTAGAACAAGTTCTGAATGCCTTTTCTTTGTCTGCACAAGATATTTCCAGTGGGGTAAATTCAACTGTACAAATCAAACAAGGTGAAAAATATAAGTGACTCTCTAAATTAAATCAAATTAATCAACTTCCCAAGTGATTAGAGGTTGTATTAATTTTTAAAATTTTTTTTTCCCCAAATAAAGCAACCAAGAATATATGTAATATTTAGCTGAGGAAAGACCTGAACCCAAGATCAAAATGTAATCCAACTCCTGAATATTTATATTTATGGCATATTTGTACCTTTAAACTACAATCCATTTATCCTAACTACCTTTTTTTCTAACAAGTCATTTTCTGGATGTCACTAATAATCTTCTAGGGTCAGCATCCAAATGTCCAAATGTTTTATTTAAATGAGTTTATTTGGTCAGTAAAGAGCTCTCTGACCTGGCATGCATCACCAGATTATTAATTTGGTTGTACTTGAGATTTAAAGTGTCTTCTTTACTGTAGCAAGTGGTGCATAAGAGTGAGTCAAGGCACAAGGCTGTGTAGGATCATGTTGATCATGTTGAGAATATATCAAGGAGAAACAAAATCCCTTTTCAGAAAACTCTACTGGATAAATAAAAGATGTATGCCCTAGATTCTGACATAGGCCTAAAGTTCCCATAAAGGGTAAGGGATGTCTCTTGATTTTAAAATGTCCTTGTGTCATCTGGACCTTAATGCAAAAGAATAGGAGGGGGGTAATGTGCGAAGTAAACCAAAAGGTTTCTTTCTATCAATAGCCACATAATAATAAATCCTTCAGACATAAATGGTGAAACCCAACAATAGTAATGGTTATACCACCATTACCACTGTATTGATGAATATTTGCTTTCCTTTATTATCTTCCTTTTAAAAATCTGATAAATTATGCATATGTATGTATATGTGTGTGTGCATGTGTGTGCACACAAAACACATGCATACTTATATCTTTTCCTTTAATCTTCTATGTTACTAGTCTATGTGTAAGATGGATAAAATTTCCCCTAACAAGGTATATGATTCAAAGATAGTCATTACTGAAAAACTTTAATCAATGGTATAATGAAAAGCAAGATGGGACTGGTTGGAAATGTAGACTGGGGGGAGGGAAAGAAGTAAACAAGAATGTTTTCACTTCCTTAGAGTTCAGAAGTCATCCTAAGGCCACTTCATTAATTCAAAAGGAATGGGAGAAAGGAAGTATTTCCCTTACAGAGAAGTGCATTCTATGATTATTTGAAGGAAAACCACATTTTAGAAGTGCTAAGTCACTGATTTACTGGAAACCAGAAGAGGTCTTTTAGAGATGGCTTAAATGGCTTAAATGCTTAAAACTTCTGAGATAGCTTTCAGACTCCTTGAGTGAGTTTGCTTATGACCATGTTAAACAATGATGGAGAATTTGCACATAATTTGGACAAGTTTTGGTAGGTCCAGAAAGGTTCAGCATAAAGAGGATGATCTGACCTGTGGCCAGAAGGAAAGGTGTCTCAAATATCTAAATATGATCTTGTGTGATTTTTAATTCCCCTTATTCAGTTGCTCTTCAATTTTCCTTGCTTACAAGATCTGTAAATGTTTAAGCAGAAAGTGAAAATAACAAGAACAAAATAATTGGACTGTACCATTTTGCTCTTTAATATATAACATCCATTAAATCTTTACTTGATCCTTCAGAAGAAAGATAAGCCAAATTATCACAGAAAGTGAGAAGAGATTAAACATATATGATTTACTCAGCTCCACATCATTCAATAGTAAATGAACTGAGACCAAGAATGAGGATTTCTTACTGCCAATCTAATGTCCTTTCTACCAGACTGTTGTTTCTTTTGCTCAAGGGCAAATAAGGTTCCTGTTACTGATATAGTAGGTCTTAATAAATGCTTACTGACTGACTGATCCTCTAGTCTCATGATTGTCTACCTAAAAACTGGTGGTTATTAATGATTTAAACTTGCCAAGTTTCTATAAGTGGTTATCCATAGATCACAACTACAATAAATTCCTTTTTGAAATTGGAAAATTGTGGTTTTTTTCTTTTTGTATACAGAAGATGTCCTATGCGTGCAGGTACATTTCACTGTGAATCTGTCCTTTCATTGACCTGAAAAGGGCCCAGACAACATGTGGCATTATATATTATGGAGACTGAAGATCTGTTTGGGAATCTCAGGGAATTTGGCCAGTTGACTTCATTTCTTGTAGTCTGATTATCTATGAAATGAGTAATTCAGAAAAGACCTCTACAACGACCCTTGACTGTAAATCTATGTTCTTATTTTAGTTCACAACCAAGCCAGTTCCCAAGTTGGTTGTATTTTAGTCCTATAACCTGTTGCATACAAGATATATTCTAATAAATTACTATATTTAAATTCCTAAACACTTGAAAAATGGTAATAATGAGGCATGAGACTGAGAATAGAAGACCAAACAATAATCCAGCATATTGGAGAAGAAGAGTAAAAGGGATAATGTAATTATTATGCTAGGGAAAATATTGACAACCATTGTTTTAGACCTAGAAAAAAACTTAGTGGTCATTTATTTCAACCCTCTCATTTTACAAATAAGGGACCTGAGGGTCTAGAGAGCTTAAATGTTATACCTAAAAATAGAAAAGGTGGCAGAGCTACTAATGCTTTTTTTTGTTTTATTTTCCCCCACTGTACCGTGCTGATTCATATGCGGTGGTAATCTGAGGGAGAAATATTTGTCTCCAACTAAGGCACAGAAATGAGGAGGATCATCCTCAGGGTTGTTCTAATCTATCTAAATATGTACCAGGTCAGAAGTCATCCATTTGTGCACAACATCCTTTCTGCTTGGGTTTTTTTAGCCAATTTATTGAAGGTCAACAAACAGTCATGATTACAGAATATGCTGGCAAAGGGAAATTACTGAGTATCTACCTGGTATAGAAGATCATGCTCGACTTTGAAAGAAGAAGACAAAAGAAATAAAAGCAAAGGACTTATGGGAGGAAAAACAGAAGAAATATTTATGTGCCCTTCAGATATTCATCAGGTAGATAAAGAAAGGGAAAAATGAAATGATTTGAAAGAATCACAAGTAATAAATAGTACAAAATGGCTATAAGTAGAATGTTAATGTATTAGTTGACATAAACAAATGATAAGTGGATCAAATAAACTCACAGAGGCCTACCTGCAGGAAATCAGTTCTGAGTCAATATCCTCATGGAGGCAGGATTCAGTAGTGTGCAAGGCAGTGGACTCAGTGGCATACGCATGTCAAAAACATTTTTTCCCGCTCAGTGAAGTGGAAGGCATAGGTTAGAGATAATATTTATAAATTTTGTTGGGAAGAGCAGATGGTTGGAACAGTTGAAAAAAGCCAATGAAACTGTAAATGGTTATAGGAAACTACTATAGGTTGTTTAAGAGGGAAAACAAATGATGAAAACACATTTTTTGAGGAAAATTACTTGAACAGCTATAAATGATACTTTCCTAGAAAATGGAGAAGGTAGATAGAAAAATTACAAGTCTGTTTCAAGAAGAGTTGTTAACTACAATTAATTTTATTTAAAAAATTACTATACTGTATACTACTGGATTCTCTCATCACTGGATCTGAATATATAGCATTCATAGTATCTGCAACATAAAATTGGCAACAATTTTTTGTTCTTTTTCCAAAATAGTTACTCAAAACTAAGTTTCCAGTCATCATTGAAAAAAATTATCTCTCAGATATTATTACATAAACATCCCAGTATCCCAGAAATCTACTTGTTTTATTTTGAAGTCAAAGACCTAGTCAGTGGTAAATTAGAAGGTAATTGTTCCTTGGAAGGAAAGCTATTGGAAATCTGGACAGTATACTAAAAATCAGAAATATTACCTTGTTGTCTATCTAGTCAGTTATGTTTTTCTTTTTCCAGTAGTAATATATAACTCTGAGAACTGGACTACAAGGAAAGCTATGCACCTCAAAATTGCCTCTTTCAAATTGTATTGCTGGAGATTTTTAAGAGTCCCTTGGACAGCAGTGAGATCAAACTAGTCAACACAAATAAATTAATTCAGACTCCTCACTAGAAGGTCAAATGCTGAAGGTAAAACTTAAATACTTTGGCCACATAATGAGAAAACAGGATTCATTGGAAAAGACCCTGAGACTGGAAAAGATTGAAGGCAAAAGGAAAAAGGGGATGGCAGAGGATGAGATGGACAGTGTCACGGAAGCAGTGGAATGTGAGCTCCGACAGACTCCAAGATATAGTGGAGCATAGAAAGGCCTGGCCCAGTATGGTCCACAGGGTCAGAAAGAGTTGCACACGATTAACAACAACAAATGTTGTAAAGGTCACTTTGTCTTCATGGCATGATATAGTGTAACAGCCCTCAAACAAGTGCTTACTAGAAAAAGCCCTGAAACTGGGAATTCAAGAAATCTAGATTCAAATCCAGGTTTTCCTACCAACCGGCTCTGAAATCCTAGGCAAAAAACTCCTCTGTTCTTCAGGGTCCTTTTCCCCAGTTTGACAAAATGGTTAGGGTTTGGTCTATATGATCTTTCTAGACTATCTCATTTTACATGTGAGAAAGAAATTAAGGTTCAAAGGTCTCAATTTATTATGCTAGTAACTCTTTCACAGGTTTGTTCTAAAAATCAAATGAGATCATATTAAAATTACAGGTTGATAGAACTGTGACTTAAAAGCAACTCCAAAAGCTACCTTAGAACAATGCTTTCTTTTCACAGATAAGGAAGTGAAGGCAAAGAGAGGTAAACTGGCTTGTCCAACATCACAGATTTGACCCCAGCTCCTCTAACCACAAAGCCAGTGCTCTTTCTACTATATTCTATTTGATATAGGTAAAGTGCTTTGCAAACATTAAAATATTATATAATAAATAAATCTCAGAAATTATTTTTATTTCTCTTATCATCACTCTCTCCTCTGCTTCACCTCTACCCTTCTTCCATCCTCAGTTTTTTGGTTCTTCTGTTTTCTCAGTGACTAATGGTTAGAACTCATTGTCAGAATTGGAAAACCTGACTCAGCCATCTTTTATAAAGGAAACTAGTGTTCTGGTAAAGGAATACAGAATTTAATGAGGACCCATCTAAGGTTGGCTTTTATGACTTCAAAGTTATCATGGCATGGAGAGGTTATCTAGTCTAATCTCCACCTGCACAAAAATTTTAAGAACATCTCTGACCAGTAATCATCAACCTTTACCTGAAAGACTTCAAGTAAATGGAAACCTAATACCTCTCAAGGTGGTCCATTCCACTTTGGGCAAGTAGGTGGTGCCACAGGCTAAACTTGTAGTCAGTAAAACCTTCGTTCAAATTTTGGCTCAGACACTTATTTGCTGTGTGACCCTATGCAAGCCACAAACTCAGCCTCAGATTTCTCATTTGTAAATTGAAGATATTATTTCTAGTTGTTAACCTAAATCTGCCTCTGTCCTACTTTCCTCCATTGTTCTTCTTTCTACCCTCTGGAGTCAAGCCAAAATCTAATCCCCATTCCACATCCCAGTATCCTTTCCCCTACTCCCTGGTCCCTCCTAAGGTTTTCTTTTCTCTAGTATTAAAACTCCTAATCTCTTCTCCAAAACTTTAAATAGAATTATTTTTAAGGACCTTCACCAAGCTAATTATTCTCTGGATAGTCTTTAACTTGTTACCCTTAATGAAAACTCAGAGAAAGGGGAGCAAAAGTAAACTTGAGCTTCTAATACCAGTGCTTTGGGTATCTTACCAAAAGCAAGATAAAGGCATTTTTGGAATGGTTATGCTTGCAAGATGACTGCTGATGACAGCATTTTCTCCCAAGAGCTCAACTACTCAGTCTGAGAAATCTAGAGATACACATAAACTACGGCATTTTCAATCAATAGATCTGTTCCCTTCCCTCCCTGCAAAAAATGTCAAAACTATCTTCTCTTCTTTGCAAATGGCTGTACTATGTGATACCCTCAAAAATCTCTTTGAGGAAAATGTTTAAGTCAGTCATTTTTTGTTGAGGCAGCTGAAAACCAAATGTGCATTATTTCCCAAACTGCTTTCATTATCTTTCTTTTTTAGATTGGTTTTATTACTAATAAATTTAAAACCAGGATAGTATGATGGTTAGAGAACCGACTCAAGCTAGATACGGGAAAATTTTGGTTCAAATTCAATCTCTGGACTTATAAGCTGTAGTGCCTTGAACAGGTAGGTCAGTGAATCTCCTTGAATTTCAAGTACTTTCTAATTATGTAAAATAACTGGATTTTGCCTGCAGAAGAAGTTCCCAAGTAGGCAGCTCACCCACTGAGAAAATCATTGATCATTATCATACTACAAATCATATTTTTAACCAACTTGATTACTTTTTTTCTAAGCTTGCAAGGACACAATCCACATACCTTCTCAATCATGGAGTAGCTTCCAATAATATAAAAGTACGGAGGGAGAAGAGTTTTACAACTTATGGATAGTCATTTATCAAACAGAACTACTCATAGGAAGTAAACCAATGACTACCATTCATGCAGAGCAGAATCTTGTTATGAAGTATTTCCCATTCTTCTCACTAATGCCCCAAGGCCTGTCCTTCCCTTATATAAGGCAGTTACATGATAAAGAGAAATATAAGAATTAATGGGTTACATTGTTCACTCCATTGGTTACAACCCTTCTATACAACCAGACTATTGTACAATGTTAAAGTATTTGCAGGTCCTGCAATGCCTGCATGCCACATGGGGGTAGAGGGTAAGGAAGGGGAGAAAATTTGAAACTCAAGTGATTGTGGAACTGAATCTTGTAAACTAAAAGTAAATAAACAAGTCAATAAAAAAGAATTAATGGGTCAAATATAAGTATTCATATGTCATTTCTTTAAATTCTTCAAGAATGTGTATTCATAGACACGTGTGTGTGCATGTGTGTGTGTCTAATACACACAGAGGTATTTTTCACCAACCCTATGATTCCTTGGTATAGGCAGGGCTTCTTAAACTTTTTCTATTCCAGACCTCTTTTTTCCCCATTTCACCAGTGTTCTTGGCATCGCATGGCCTGAGGGCATGTGCAGTACAAAGTGTACATGATTTGTGTTCAGATACAGGGCTTCAGTGAAGTTCTTGTTACACCTTAGATTCATTAGGTGCTTATTTTTTAATTACTTTTTGGTCACTAGGTGTTTAGAAAGCTTTTACTGTTACCAAATTTTTCATGACCTTACCCACAGTTTAAAAAGTACTCTATCTAGAGAGGTTGGGAGCAAGTAACTTAAAGCCACGCTTTTATTTCTAAGCAGAAATATAAAGCCCCATAGTAGAGCAAATGGAAACAATTCTCATTTGGGACATACCTACAGCTGTGATTACAGAAGCTCCTATAATACATCTGAACCTTCCTTTATGTGTTGTTTCACTTAGTTGGAAGAATGTGTTTGGCTTATTCTAAGACCTGGATAAGTCCTTTTCTGTTCTATTCTATATCTAATCTGGGCATGTCTCTCTACTCTTACCTTATTCTTGCTCTTGCTGCTTACTTCTAAGATGCACTTTTTTCTAATGTGTATGTGTATGATGTGTATGTTTTGGTATACTTCCACATGCTGTTTTAATGATTTCTCATATGGTCATCTTCATACAGATGGACAACATACCTTAATCACTAATTTACTTTATACGTAGTAGTTCTCTGAGTTGGACAAGTAGATGAAAGATTAAAGCAGAGAGGCTAGGTTGGAAGAGATCGTCTCACTTCTTTACTTTAAATCTGTGCTGCTACAGAGGAGCACAATGCTAGGATATAATTCTAGCCAGGCTTTCTAAAAAGCACAAGAGGTATAGATAAGGATAATAGTTTCCACCAGGCTTCTTACTTATTCACTCTAGTGTTCACAAATCTCACTGTTAAGAAATTCTCTCTTGTTTCCAAGCCATCATTCAGTTAGAATTAATTTCCTCTTATTCTGTATTCAGTTAAAATATAGAACATGGTCATCATCTTCTATATAATTACCTTTCATTTACTGAAAGACTTATTAAGTCATGCTATGGTCATCTCTCTATATTAAATAATATCAGTTCATGTAGCCTTGTCTCATACCTTAGTTTTCTACCCTTTAATCATTCTCCATAGGCAAGATTTCTTTTTTTTTTTCAAGTTAACGCCTTCATTCCAGAAAGGTTTTGCCAGAGGTGAACATGAAGTAAAGGTTATTTCATTATTTCAATATTCTATATTCCTCTACATGTAATATCTTATATTTAAAGCATTTTAAATTATAGGGAATCCCTCTGCTGTCTCTTATCCTTCAGAATCCTCTGTTAAATTTATTTTGTTTTCTTTTTGTGTTGTATGATTCAGAGTTCTATTGAAATCAAGTTAACCATAAATAACTACACAAGGAAAGTAGTCACTGGGTTTCAGATGGATCTTTTAGATTATAATAGGATTTTCAAGGTAAAAATCAATTTGTTGAAAAACACAATGTTAGAATTCTTACACTTTGATGAGTGAACCAGAATAGGCACAAGAACTATCCCTTCCCCAGATGCTCCAGCCCAAGCCCCATCTGTCCAGAGAACAACACTAGGCTCTGGCAGGAGAACAACTATGAAATTCTTCCCCCAGTGACCTTATCATGAACCCTGTCTACCTACATTCCACCATAATTCCTCCTTCCCAAAAATACAGTCCAACAAAAATACCTCTGGACCTTGTCATCAGCTGTTCCTATGCAATCAAAGCAAGTTTAGGCCTTTCTATCTGCTCTTTGGCTCTATTTTTCTAGATGTGTTGACTTCTTCAACTACAATGTGAATGCTGGGAACAAGGACTGTCTTGCTTTGTGCATTCCCAGTGCTTAGCACAAGGCTTCACATATAATAAGTACTTAATAAATGCTTTTCCCTTCCATTTCATTAAATGAAAATTCTATAAAATAATCTCTGTTTCCCACTACTATTAAAAGCTTATAAAAAGTCCCTCTTATGATTTTATTTCAACTTGTATTTTTAACCTTCAGAATCAATCAAAAATTCTTTAGCTAAATAAATCTGTACAGCATAGAGAATTTTCTCTTCTCAAAACAATGTATACTATATTATAATTAAGCATTTCCCAATTTACAAAAAGTTGGTCTTCTAAACAATCATTTCTTTGGCCCTTGGAAAATATATTCCAATAGAAACATTTATAAATGATGGTTAACTTTCCAAATTAGCCCACAAAGTCTTAGCCCAAAATGTTGCTGAACAGCAAAACTAACAGTATTAGCCAGAGTTTGTGGTCTTGGATGCCTCAGAAGTTCATGAATACTAGAGAAAAGAAAAAGAGTTTTCCTTCCTGTGTAGGGACAACCTTAACCCAAAATTTGAAATAAATGGTGTGCTTTCCACATCTCTGCACTCTCTTTTTGCATCTCCAGATAACCATGTTCTCATAAGGCCCCAAGATCCTTATATGTAACCCAACCTTTTCTCCAAGGCTATCTGCTCTGAAATTGCTTATTTCCAATTTTGTCATTTGTTTCCCCCAGAACACACACACACACACACACACACACACACACACACTTTCATTTCCTCAGTATAGAATATATGGGTTGTGAGAGGTGTTAAGAGAAATCTAACATGATTTAAACCATTCACGTTAATGTGTGAATGATTAACAGTGGCAAAATTAGACCAGATGTACTTGAATGTTTAAAAGAAGTTAACCCAAATAAATCTGTAACTGATGAATTTCAAACATTATAATGAAATAAAGTGAAAAATTTTTCAGGCAATTTGGGCACTAATAATATTAAAAAGATCTAGTTTTCATGGTACTTTTAACATTTACAAGGCATTTTATGATAGTTATCCTCACAACAGACATGGGATGTTGGTGCTATTCTTATCATCTTTTTATAAACAAGGTGTCTGAAACAGGAAAAGATTAAGTCACCTGCCCATGGTCAAGCTAAATTTGAACTCAGGACCCTGATTCAGGGTCAAATACTTGCCTGTTTGTTTTGAGGTTCATCAGGTAGAAGGCCAATCTAACTGAGGATTCATTGCTTCCTATGTTGTTCTAGCTTTTAGTACTTTGTCTTCACATCTGAACCTGAAAATTTCCTCAAAGATTTTTATCTTTCTGAAAGAAAGCTCTAGCCTTCTTTAGGGTGGGGTGGGGTAGAAGAGGTAATTTTTTTGAAATCTGTACCATATCTTAAAAGTAAACATGAGATTATGGGATCATCTTTTCATGCTGTTGTTTTTCCAAGTCTGAGGATACCACAATGGTATTCTCATCAAAGCAATTAGGTTGTTATGTAGACTCTACATGTGACATTTGGTGTAATACATTAGTTAAACTGTAGCCCTGAAGGCTTGTGGGAATCAGACTTGCAAACAAATCCTGAGTTCCCATGTCCCCTGAATCTACACCTTCAGGATATGCCTCATCTGTGCTTTTAAATAATGAGATGGAGTACCATCAATACTGATTACCATCATAAGGGGGTGAGAGAATTTTACAGGAAAAATATATAAAGAAGAACTTTCAGTGTCTAAAAAGGGACATTTGGATATTCTGAATTTTTTCCACAAGCCTAGACATGCCAATCAAAGATAACACAATGCAAGAATCTCTGAGTGACACTTCAGGCTGCATTCATAAGCAACCTGCCTCATTCAAAGTCAATGAAGAGACAGGACTTACAAGACTATGCTGAAAAGTTATTGAAATGTGACTGACATCTCAAAAGAAGGGTGTCAACGGGATAGCATGACCCTGTGCTGAAACACTGCAAGGTTAATCAAAGTTATGGCAGTCGGGAGCCACAAAGACCTCTCTTAGATTTAAGGTGTTTTGTTTTTTTTTAATTCGGAGAACTCAGTGGGTTACTATCTCCCTTCAACTCAACTCTCCCTCCCACTGGCAATTACATCCCAAGTTTGTTTCATATATTGTAAACTCTTGCTCCAGCTAGAACTTAGAAAGTACTAGTAGAGGAAGACGCTAGGGTAGCACGTTACCAATGACTAGTCTGTGCAAAGCATGGTGTGAAGGCTCCATTTCTTGCAGGAAGAACTATAAAAACTTTTGATTACCATGCAATGTACTCCAAAATAAGATACCTCCTGGGAGAAGAGGAAGCTAGGAGTAGTTAGTATACACTTGGGGTTCAGAGTGTTCATAGAGGAGCCTGAGTTTAATGATTTCTAGAAATTCCAACACCTTCAAGAATGGTCAAAAGGGCATGAGCATAGGTAAATCTTGGCTTGGAATACTTCATGATTTTATATAGCTATCAAAGCAAGACAGACATTTTTAAAGTACAATGGTTCTTACTGTTGTTGTTGTTGTTGTTGCTTATCTTTTATTTTCTAAGAGAACCAATAACATGGGATAATGTCTTAACTTGCTCATGAATTGGATTTAAGTAAGGCAGATGGTGATTTTTTTTTTTAGAATTATCTGGATTCTGGGTAAGTTTGCAGATGCTTGAAGAACAATTTGCAGAAACATATTCATTACTAATATTTATCAGCAATGCTGCTTTGTTTATATTGTATTCATAATGTTTTTGTTGCTTTTTTTTAAAGAGTTGAGAAGCATATAAGGTATCTCATACCTAACAGTGTTATTAGCTAATAGCCCTGCCTAACAAAAGAGAGAGGAGAGAAACTCTCTGAGAAGAACATAGCACAGTAAATGCTGTAATTATGCTCATGATAATTATGCTCACGGCTTTAAAAGAGTACATGCAATTATGATTTATATTTATAGATTTTAAAAGATACCAAACCTACTTATATACATACAGATAGAATATGCGTGTGTGTGTGTGTGTGTGTGTGTGTGTGTGTGTGTGGTTTTCAATCAGCATTCTGGTTTCGTTTCACCACATTTTTGTTCCAAGTTTTCCCTGCCTTATTTACTTTGCTAGACTACAGCAATAGGCCATAGCCTAAAACAGCTGCTTCTTGGCACTGAACATGATTGTTTGTAAGTACTAATAGTTACTGCTCTCCTTTCCTTTCCTCCCTCCCAAGAAGATATAACATCTAGACAGTAAGATCAGTAAGATTCTTTTTCCTCTGAAACTGAAGACTAAGAAAACTCTGCTAATTAAGTCTACTGAGAAACAAGTAGTTGCTCTGATAATCTCAAATAACCTCTCTGTTCTGGAACCAATCCACAAATTATCTTAACGTCTTTAACAATAATACCAGGGCAGAAAAAAAAAATCAGAGAGAATGATGACAGAACAATGACTGCATTCCTTGTTATTAATTATTTTAAAATAAAAGGGGATAAGAATCAGACTTGGAAAGGATCACCTTGGGAATAAAGTATATCAAACATGACTAGCAATGGACCTTTCTTTTAGGAAGAATAATGGTTTAATGTTTAATTAATCCTATCCATTTCTGCATTTATGGGAAGACAGAGGAGAAGAGTCTGCTTTATAATGTTGAAAATTAAATATTAAAGCCTTGGTGCCTACCAGACTTACATTTTCTTATTATGAATGAGTATTTTCACTTTCTCCACAAAAAACATGAGATAGATGTAGCCACTTAACTCTGCAATAAAGATATTTTCAATGCAACTCTGATACTGCATTGCTATTAGAAAAATTAAATTATGTGAAATATGAATGGAACTTTTCAAGTTATAACACAAAATAGAAATGCCAAATTTAAAATAAATTATGTCATATGGCATGTATATCTTATGGCATAAAGTTTACCAAGGGCAAAATTCTGTACTCAAAGTGGAAAACCAAGACAGTTTAATTATTTGCATTTTAAAATATTAACCTATGCAATACTAAGGGAAGAGGGAGAGGAGAATTTTTAAATTATTTCCCAAACTACAAAGTTTAATTTCATGTGTTGAGAAACCAAGTTTAAGTCTGTAAGGCTATACTGACACTATAACTCACTCTACAATCATTAGCTATCATATATAAGTAGTTTGGACTATAAACTATGCCAAGATGAGACAATTTCATATTGATCAAAACATTATCTTTCTCTAATTATTGTGCATGTATCAGTAGAAATGTTTCCCTTCCCTTATCTTTAACAAAAATTTATTAAGTTTAAGGTACATATGACTGGGATTCCCAACTACAAAAGCATAGGCATTAAAATTATAAATATAAAAGGTGTAAGAAGCACATAAAAACAATTCATTTGAAAAACACTTTGTGAAATACCCTACTATGAGCAAAGCACATAGTGCTAGGTTCTTGGTATGCAATCCTTGTCCTCAAAGAGTAGTTAGTCTGCTAGAGAGATGGAAAATCCTTGAAAATAAATCAATACAATGTATTTTTAAAAATGCAAAGAAAGTGGTGGGGGCAGAAATCAGGATAAGCCTTGGTAGAAGGTAAAACTCAAGCTAAGCCTTGAAAGAAGCAAGCTATCATAGGCTGAGATGATAAGAGTTTTCTAAGGAAAGGCAAGTTGTTTTAGCCAGTGTTAAAGGAGAGAGGTGAAAGATAGAATGTAATATATACAGATAAAACTAGTTCAATTTGGCTAAAAGGAATAGTGTTTACTTTTCTAGTAAACTTACACTAAAACAAAAATGTGAAGAGTTTTAAATACTAAAGAAAGAAAGAAGAGTTGTATTTTTACCATAGAGGCCATAGAGAGCCATAGAATCTTCTAGAAGGGGAATGATGTGGTTTTCCCCAATGTTTTAGAAAGTTTATTTTAGGAGCTATATGAAGATAGATTGAAGGGTGAGTGACTATAAATAGGGAGTCCAAATGGAAGACCAAGGAAATAGTCCAAGCAAGAAGTAATAAATGCTAGAGAGGACATCATGTGAGTGGAGAAGCAGACAGATATGAAAGATGTGACAGCAGAATCCAAAAGATGCAGCAATTGATCGGGTCTTCCTCCCAGGTTCCTTCCATATATGTAGAATGTTAACAAAGCTTCTTTGTACATGCTCTCTCAAGCAAGGAATTCATGCCTTTCCCATATTTGCCTTGGTATTCTTAGCTCTCTTCAAAGCGTAGCTGAAAGTGCCACCTCCTAGAAAAATAAGGCCTTTGTTGATGTCCCAACCTGCAAAGCCTGTCCATGTTACACTATATTTACCTTGCATGTAGTCTGTATATACTTATAGTTACCTTGTTTACTCTTATAAAAATGTAAACTCCTTCAGGACAGGGACTATTTTATTTTTGTACTCATAAAACCCCTGCAACTAGCCCAATTCTTGGTTTGCTGAAAGACTAATTGAGCATGGTCCCATTGAGTGAGAGACATCTTTGGAATTGGAGGACCTGGGTTCATCTTTCTGACCCGTCATGAACTAACCTATGTGACTGTGGGTTTTACTTTTCCACGCCTCAGTTGTCTTATTTGATATTTTTTATTTATTGAAGAGAATGAATTCAATAAACTCTGATGTCCTTCTCAGCTCCAAAGCAATGATTCTATTACAGAGACCATGTGAACATAGAAGAACCAAATCCAATACATTGTCTTTTCAATTTCTCCAGTAGTGAAATTCTGAGAAATCAAATGTGTAATAATACTTTCCTTCATGCTCTGTCATTAAGACGAACCAAATATTCATGCACGTGGAATCTTAATGTTAGTTAATAATGATTGTAAGGTACTAAATTCCTATACATAAATTGACTGGAAGAGAGAAAAGAATGACTGATTTAATGGCAATATATAGAGATAACTGTAACTATAGAGATAGATATAAATCCTGTACTACCAGGAAATATGGGGAAAAGGAGAGAGGTGAAAGCTAGAATGTAATATATACAGATAAAACTGTATACATGTGAGCAAGTATAAAAATCTGAGGTCAAGTTTTCTGTTAGCCCCCTCACAATTCAACATTAAATAATATTCATTGAGTTTACTCTTCTGAACATAGCCTCCTCTCAATGCACAAATGGAATTGAAGTTATCTGGCCCAGTGATGAGAGCCTGCAAGCTAAGCTTGCAATTTTCTCCAATGTGACTGCCAACATATAGCTCGACAGAAGAAAAAAAATGCAGCATTCCTTGATTTCACAGCAGTAAAATTCAGTCAGTAAAATGTTAGTTTCACTTTATATGCCACAGAATTTATGCCAGAGAGGAAGTGATTCTTCCTACAGTTTCCATTTAGCTGTGTAATTCGTGACAGCATGGTATCACCAAGTTAAAGATTCTAGATGGATTCTGGAGCATTTTATGACTAATAAATAGCATTTGTAGTTACATGGTCTGAAAGAATAAGGTAATCTGATCTTGTATTTACCAGGTGGAAAGGACTCACAAGAAAAGCCAGAAAGAAACTCTTGTCTGATGAAAAGATTGACGTAAATTGACAGAGGTAGGGGGTGGGAGGGAGTTGGGGAGAGAAGAAAGTCACTGACTCATTCCTTCAGGATGCAGCATATAGTGACTGTTCCCAGATTTAAGAGGTGTGAAATTAGATGACAAAGAAGAGTATAATTTATTTAAACTATGCTGTCTTCTTTTCCTATGACCAAAATGAAATAAGATTTAGGTAAGATGTAAACAGGACTAGAAGAAATGACAGAAGTAACAAAAGGGGGAATGGGGAGGAAAAAAATCAAAAACATTAACAGCTTTTAGTTCCTAATGGTACATGTTACTTTGTTTGTCAAATAAGATCACTTATTGTTTATAGAAAAACAGGGTTAGAGGACTTTTAATGTGTGTATTTGTGTGTGTGTGTGTGTGTGTGTGTGTGTGAGAGAGAGAGAGAGAGAGAGACAGAGACAGAGACAGAGACAGAGACAGAGACAGAGAAAGGGAAGGAAGGAGGGAACAGAGAGACAGAGACCACTTTGATAATCTGGTGAAACCTATGGACATCCTCTTCTCAAAATCATGCTTTTTAAATAATTGAAGGCAATTCTAAATTTAAGTTAGAGGGTGGCGAAAACAAAGATGTCTTTTTTTCCCACCCAAGTTCCACTTCCCCTCCCCTCAAATCTATCTACAGAATTCCCATTGAGAATGCAATTTCATAAGCATAAAACATTAGGACTCTCATGTACACTAACTTAACATTTCATCTTGAACCTGTCATTCTCTTGTCCTGTGTCATAATATTGCATGAGTCTTAGCCACTAATGGATGTTTGAAAGAAGTTCTATCCCTTCAACTAGCCATAGTTCTTTTGTCTCTCTCTGCATGATGAACAAATGTGGTGATGTAATTTTAAAAATAAAGAAGAAACATTTTTAAAATAGATAAACCAATAGTGGCCAAGAAAGATGCTTCCCCAAAACAAGCTGTTCTGGATGTTTTCGGCACATTTCGGAGCCTACTGCCATCTGGGCCTTGCACTCTCATAGCACGCTAGTAGGTAGAGAACTGAATACTATTAAATATTAGAATAATTAAACTTTAGAGACAAAGTTAATTTGTTATCTATCAGAAGATATTAGAGATCACCAAAGGGATTTATGGGTAGGAATATAGTATTTAGGAAACATTTTCATACGTTGCATTCAAATAGGTAACTTTTCAAAATATACTAAAATGCAAGTACTATGTAACTAATATTTTTTCAATTCTTTTGGAGTTTGAGAATCTTACACAGAGCTCAGCACTCAAGTCTAACAGGAACTCCTGGAGGAAAAAAAGGAAAACAGAAGTGTAATTATTGTTTATGAGATGCTAGCAGCATGGTATAGTAGAAAAAACACACTTGTGGTCAGGACAGACATGGATTAGATGCAGTGTCATTCCATTTTGGACATGTTGCTAATGACCTTAGACAAATCACTTAACTCCTTGAGTTTGTTTTCTCATTTGTCAATTTAGGGTAAAGTCTATTAATTTTACTTTTAGTGCCTAATTCACGAGGTTTGTTTTGAGAATTGAAGGAGATGATACATATGATGTATTTTTCAAATCTTGAAGTGCTCTATATATGTCAACAATCATTATATCATTTATACTGATTTATAATGCTTAAAAATACTACCATTGTAGCCAAACAAAATATAAGTATTGTCTCATGGATAGAAACTGTAAAAGTATAGTTCAGGAGGAAGTCTGAAAATATGAAATTTTGACTTTAGCACATAGAAGAATCCTAGCAAACGAGAAAAAAAGGAGGAAACTATAGAAACCAGCTGCAGAGCATGATCTCTGGACAAATGTATGAACATAGCCTGAACTTGTATATATTCTGTAAGAAGGTTAAAGCTGAGGATTAGCTGAAGCTCATAGAAAACAGAAGATAAAAACACATTTTTCTTTTTTTGTAAAGCTATGTAAGATGAACAGGAATAAAGTGATAGTTTCATTGGAAGGAAGGAAACAAGTATTTGTTAACTACCTACAATATGCTTGGCATTTTGCTAAACGATAGACAAATATTATCTCATTGGAGATGCAATCTCAGAGGGAAGGCATTGGTATTAAGATGGAATAGGAGGGTGGCTAGATAGCACAGTGAATAGAGCACTGGCCCTGGAGTCAGGACGACCTGAGTTCAAATTCAGCCTCAGACACTTAACACAAAAACTAGCCATGTGACTTTGGGCAAGTCATTTAACCCCAAAGGTCCTCTAAAAAAAAGGCAAAAAAAGGGGGGGGGAATAGGAAAGATTTCTTGCAAAGGTTGGATTTTTAACTGGGATCTGAAAAAAGCCAGGAGCCAGAGGTGAGAAGTGAAATACATGGGCAATAGTTCATGAAAATGAATAAAGTTGGGAGATGTATGAGGAATAGAAAGGTCAATGTCACTGTATGGCAGAGTACTTGGAGAGGAATAAATAGCAGGAAGACTGGAAAGGTGGAGAAGAATCACTTTATGAAGGGTTCTAAAAATCAGATGGAAGATTTTATATTGATCTTACAAATAATAGGGAGCCATTACACTACTGAAAGGGGGTGAAGGTTCCTACACTTCCTTATGATCACTTTGGTAGCTAAGTTAAAGTTAGACTAGACTGAAGAGAGATTTGAAGCATGGAAACCAAGTAGAAACACCGTATCTGTTTCCTAATATTTCATATCTATTAAGAGAATAGTCAAGCTCAATGTTAGACCATGAGGCATAGCTGGACCTGTGTAGAAAAATTATAGGCAGGCAGATTTTAGCTCATCATAAGTTAATCATCAGGGCTGCTCAGAATTAGAATTTGCTTTTAAGCAAAAGCTCTAGTTAGTTAAATTGAGGTCTCTTGGACTAAACAGTTTGCAAAGTCTCTCCCAATTCAGAGTCTACGACTTCATTGTTTCAGGGGGAACTGAAGATCTGAACAATGTGGTTTACCATGAAGACATGGCCTTATATCACTGAGAAATTGCTTTTCAGAAGTGGAATCAGCCTTAGTTTTCTGACATTCAGTTTGCTTTCCTTCAAAATGATTGCAACACCTTTTCTTACGGTGTTCATCTAATAAATTCTCTAGCAAAAATATTATCTTAAAGTGATTTAATGGTTAAAATTTGATTTTCCAGGCAATTAACATATCAGTAGTAATATAGTCAGACATCTACTATCGTCTTTGGAATATTACAGCTATGGTATTCCATATTAAACTGTATTTGCCCAAAGTTTCCAGAAATATGAGACTGGTGGCCAAAGGTATATGAGCAGGTTAGGAGTAATATTTATAAGCACACTTTAATAACCTTCTCTCCCCACAATTTCTGGCTAGAATTTTTATGAACTCCATTTAAAAAGGAATAAAGAGAGAGTTGTGGGAGAGGGGTAGTTCAGAAGCCTTTGTTCAACTGATACTAAAATCCTAAAAAGGATAGAAACTAAAAGGATGTAGATCCAGAATCTTATCTTGAAAGTATTGAAATTTTTATCCATAACACTCTTCCTAGTCTCTATGGTCAATATTATTCAATGACTGAATTCTCATGTTGAACCATTAACCTATTAATATTATCCTTCATTCATCTAATGTTGACAAAAAGTATCTAGGATAAGAAAAATTCAAATCTTAAAAACTCAGTAAATATTTCTTAAATGTCTATAATGTCTAAAGTAGGCAAGAAGAGATTAAAAATAAATAAGATTTAGCAAATTCAAAAATTATAGAATTATAGATTTTATAGTGGAAGGAGCCTCAGAGGTCATGTACAATGTCCTCCTTTTACAGTAAGCCAAGTGGGGGTTAAATGAATTAGTGACAGGTAGCTAATAAGTAGACTTTAACTCAAATATACTACTTAAATCTCACATTCTTCCCACTGCACCAAACTGTCCTCTTGCAGTTTACCATCTACTAAGGAAAAAAAATTAACATTTACATAAATGAAATATAATATCTTAGCAATGATTATCCACTTTCCCTTTCAAAATAACAATAATAAAGATGCAGGGGCATTTAAAATTTTAAACACCTCTCTGAATGTTAGATACATGTTATTTCATTCAGCTAAAATATAAACCTATAATAAATGAGCCAAATCACATAAATTGCTTTTTATCACAGAATTATGTGATTTAGTAATCCATCATAAACCCATGCACCTAACACTTTATTTTACCATATTTCCTCTACATAGTCACACCAGGGGAACCTAGTATCATCAGATCTGCTGTTTACACCTCATTGAGAAATCACTGAACAATCAGTTACTGAGTATTTTAGTCCTACAGCTGATATCTCCATGCTGTATTTTGTATTAACCATATTTCTTTATTTACATGGCAATTTTATACAGTTGTACTTTCTTATGGATACAAGGCTGAATTAGATGATGGAACCCTATTCCAGTATCCCTGAATTACTGCCAATTACAGAAAATATAAACAGTACTCAAACCTAACATTCTTTCTGCAATAATCAAGAGATGAACCTTTCTATAAATGCACTGGGGAAAGCTCTAGAAATGAGTGCTTAACTTGAGATTTGTGAACTTTTTTCCTTCTATAACACTGTTTTATTTTATGCATTCATAAATATATTGTGAGGTTGAACCTTCACAAGACTTCTGAAAAGATCCGTGACACACAAAAATTTAAAAATCTCCACTCTAGAACAATCATCTGTCTGCTTAACTGAGATATAAAATCTTAACCTCTTCAGTCACAAAGTTTAAAGCTATATCTAATAAATAGTAAATCAAAGCAATCATTTAACCACCTCCTTCTTGTTCAGTGGAAACTACCTAGTCATAAACAATGGGTAAGCAAGGAAGAAAATATGAAGGATGAGTCTGCATCATAATGGATCCATTGGATGCAAAGGAGGCATTTATATCATCATCATCATCATCATCATCATCATCATCATCATCATCATCATTATACAAGACTTGGAACTCTATTCATGCCAGTAGGAAAATAAACTGTTTAGTTCTGCTGCTTCTCAAAAATACTCCCCTTTTTCTTTTGTTGACTGCTTCAGTTGGGTCTTTTTGATTTTTTTAACTGGCTATTATGAGGTTTCATATTACGTTAAAAATATAATATAGGAAAAGAGGGGGAGGGAAGGTGCTACCCTATAGTTCACTCAATGCAAACACTTGGTTTCAGACTCAGCTGGTAATCAAGGCTGAAGTCCAGGTTTATCTTATTTACATGTTCTGCCTCTCCTTCCCCCCCATCCCCCCATTCTACTAACCACTAGATCTCTCTTCTTTAAGGAAAGTTCTATTTTTAGTTTTATAAAGGCTTTCTGAGTCTGTATATGGGTTATAAAGTTTATGATAAAGCTCATTTATCTAAATATAAACCTTTTTTAGACTCCCTAATCTTCTGATAAGAAGGTACCCAGGAACACCCAAATTGTGATTTCTAACAAGAATAGTCTAAGAGATGAATTGAACTTATGTTTCCACAGAAAATACGCAATATCTGTAATACCAGTGAAGAGCCTGGACCTAACAGCTTTGTTCTCTAAGTAAACTCAGAGCATACTTCTTCCCATGTCAACAAGGTCAAATGGGGCTGACTTAAGAACATTTTTTTTTTCTGTTTATGGCCATTAAGGATGAGATCCTTGACCTAGACACCATCTTGAAAAATGGAACTTTTTCTTAATGTTTTTTATGGACACAAACTATGTTATGGCATCTTAATGGTAAAGAAAACACAGATATCCTGGGTCACAATTTCAACTGATACTTTCTCTGCTCTCTAATCTTAATTCATTTACCACCTATGTGATTAAGATAACACTTAGCCTGTTTGCCTCTTTAACCAAACTTTGACACTAGAAAGACTGTACATCAACTAAGGGAATTCCTTGAAAAGAATGTATAACTTGTCATTCTGTAAAGAAAATGAGGAATGTGGCAGCAGTGTAGACCCACGTGGGGTGGGGTTTAGTGAACTCTGGAATGCTAGCCAATGGAGGCAGGAGGGAAATTCGAATTGAAAACAGGGCATATAAACCTCACCTTTGTCTGAAGCAAGGGTAGTCCATTAAGAACTATCGGTGCATTCATTCAGGAAAGAAAATAAAAATAAAACCTTTCCTGGCTTTACAATGAATGTTGTCCTTTTAAGAGTAAGCATGTTTCTCACAAATAGTCAAGATGTGGGGCTTAACAATGGGAAAGATTGCTTAGATGCCAAAGAAGTAAAGATTAGCTACTTTGTTGTCATTCTCACAAAACAAAATTTAAAAATTACAAAAAAGAATGCTAGGAGTTAGGAGAGATAGAAGGGCACTTGGGATGTGTGCAAACTCACATTATTCTACACTTCCTGAAAGTCAGATCTAAGTTAGGAAGATGTGGGTTCCATTCCACTCCAGACTCTTACTAGGTGAATGACCCTGCACAAGTAATTGGACATCTCTATATTTCAGTTTCCTTTTCTATAACATAAGGGTGCTGTACTTGAGGTCTCTTCCAACTCTAAATCCATTACATGTTGACCTAGTGAGGGATCTTTATTCCTAGCATTAGTATTTTATATGTGTGTGTGTGT
>CM053600.1:120199362-120270421 GCA_028646575.1 Pseudocheirus occidentalis | reverse complement strand
GAACTGGATCCAGGCCGCTCAACGCAAGACCACTTGGCCCTGATCAATCGATTCAGGGTCTCTGAAGCAGTCTGGTGGGGGCTTCCGGCAGATCCAGCAGTTCCCTTCCCCCACAGCTTCCTTGCCCCAGGGGCAGATAGGCCGAACTGCTGTGCCCCCCCCCAAATTAATTTTCGAAGTTTCACTTTCACTAACCGTCAGAGGATTTGAAGATACCCGTAGGCAGGTGCTTTAGATTTTCTTTGAAGTAGACTCACTCTGCGGTTTGGGAGGCTCCTCCTGGCAGCGGCTGTGGTTCTGGGCTGGCCGGGTCTCTGCTCTGCTACGGTGCAAGCTGCCCCTCTCCTGTCCCCGTTCCTCATGCCTTGGCAGATGTGGAGGTGCTGGAGGCTGTAGAACAGGCTGGCTTTGGTGCCCGCTCGGCTCAGCTTAGCCTGGCTGCTTCCCACCGTCCCAGGCCTGGCCGCAGTCTCGGCTTCAGGCTGTTTCAGTCTCCACTCCTGGCTGCCATGATGAGCCCCTGCTTCCAAGCTGCCTTCAGCAAGAAATGGGTTCTCTACATTTTTGTGAGTCTGAGACTCCTAGACTTTATCTGGGCTCATAATTTAATGGGTGTTTAGGGTGGCGGTGTGGGAGCTGCGGGACCTTGCTGCTTCTATACCGCCATCTTGGCTCCACCCCGGCATTTCAGCTTTTAAGGAATGATTTCTTTACAACTACCACATGAAGTCAGTCAGTCAATAAACATATATTAAGGACCTACTATGTGCCAGGGACTATGCTAAGCACTAGGGATGCAAAAAAAAAAAAAAGACAAAAGACACTCCTTGCTCTCCAGGAAGTTGAAGTCTAATTAGGAAGAAATATATACAAGGGTAAATTGGTAAACTGGAAATAATCAAAAGAGGGAAGTCATAAGTATTAACGGGAGTGAGGAAAGATTTCTTTCAGAAGATGTGATTTTAGCTGGGAACTAAGCTAGAAACCAGAAATGAGAATTCCTACTCATGGGGGACAGTCAATGAAAGTTCCTGGAATCAGGAGATAGAGTGTCTTGTGAATTGCAAGGAGTTTAGAGAATACCCTGTGGAGGGTGATGAGGAGAGAGGAAAGGTTGGAAAAGTTGGAGTAAGATGCAGATAATAAAGGTCTTTAAATGACAAATAGAGTCTTTTATATATGATAGGAAACCACTGGATTTTGTTAAAGGGGTTGGGAGATGGGGAGGATAGTGAAGGGGATAGGAGTATAACACGGTCAGATCTGTGCTTTAGAAGATCACTTTGGCACTTGAATAGAGGATAAAATGTAGTGGGGATAGACTTTTGGCAGGGAGAGCAATAAATAGGCTATTATATTACAAGCATGGAAATAATGAGAATCTGCAACAGGATGGTGGGACTACCAACAGAGTGAAAAGGGTGCATTCAAAAGATATTATGAAGGCAAAACTGAAAGGTCTTGGCTATAGATTGAATTGAAGCAAGGAGAGTAGAGTAGGAAATGACACATATTTTGGAAGCTTGTTATTGGGAAGATGGTGTTTCCTTCCACAGTAACAAGAGAATTAGGAAGAAAGGAAGGTTTTCATTGAGCTTAACGTTGTCTATGAGACATCCAGTTCAATATGTCCAACAGGAAGCTGAGAATGTGAGATTGGATGTCAGTGGAAAGATTGGGGCTAGGTAAGAGAATTCTTATTCTCATTTTAGAGATTAGTAAACTAAATTTCAAAGAAGTTTTAGAGGAGTAGAGAATGACAGTTTAGAAAGCTGGTTATTGGGAAGATGGTGGTTCCCTTCACAGTAATAAGAGAATTAGGAAGAGGGGAGGGCTCAAAGGTAAAGATGAGCGACCTAATTTGTCTCTGATTACGTGGCTCGTATCAGAGAAATACAGTACTGATGGTATTCATCAGAATTCAGATCCCTGAGAGTAGGCCATGTGCTGAAAGGGGGAACAAGAAAAAGAGGATGGCAGAAAGAGGAGGAAAGCAGGAAGATGGAAGGTAATAAGAAAGTTTCCTTTCATTCTTGGCAAAGTCTTAGTTGGTCCTACACAATATTTTCCAGTAAGTGAAATCTGGCTTTTGCATACTCCTACCTACTTTTCTATAACCTTTTTTACTTTTGATTTTCTATTGTTGGTGTATTTTTGCTTAATGGGAAATCTTTGCCATCTATTAATAGGCCCATGTGACCTGCTTGAGTCTTCCTGACCCTGAGAACACTCTTCACTATATCACATTGCCTTAATTATTATTATATCTGAAATGCAAAGAAAAGATGATAGCAAACAACTTTATTTTATACTTGTAATTCTTCATTGTAGTATTTTAAAATGTAAAATGCATTTATATTTATACCTACACATGTGTATGTAATAAATGAAAAGGTTATTAAGGAAATTAGCCACATTAAGATTTTACCTAATAATTTAGAGAATCTTTATTACATGTGCATTTGAAATGCAAGCTATCATGTATCAAGAATTAATTTCCTTAAATGCAGTTTCTATGAGAAAGCTACTGCCCTAAAGCTACATGTAACACTTTCAACACCATCTGGTTATTTCTGTGTGTAACTAAATTCTCTAATTTTCTCACCTTAAACAAGAACAGAGAGGGCATCAGCTTTAAAAAAAATCATTTTATTCCTAAGAAATTTCTTCATATTGCTGGTGATTAGTGAAAAAGTATAACAAAGGAACTGAGGTCAACTGAATCTTGTCACATGATGAAAGGAACAATATGTGAATCAAGATAATTTTAGGGCAAAAGTATTGAAGGGGATGACACTGGCCTCCCTCTTTCAATTCCATTCAATAAACATATACAAATTCAATTATATAAGACAAGAGAACTGTGTCCATAAAGCTTATAGTCTGGAAAGGGCATATGCCAAGGGTGTGCTACAGCCAGCTGCGAGGAACCCAGCACAAGTCAATTATTAAATTTGCATTGAAAGCATTTACACTAGAGAAATGGGCAAATACTACAAATCAGAACTTGACTGTTTTGCTAATTATCGAGACTTAAGAAAATTACAGGAAAAATAATAATAAATCAAATTAAACTTTAAAACAATGCAAACAGTGTTATTTTGGGAATATGAGAGGGTCTGGAGAGCTAGTAGATATTTACTGGCATGTCTGGGATATGCCATTCACAAATAAGTAAATTAAAAATAATACACAAGTACAAAGGGCTACACAAGGGGATTCACAATCTTAGGATCACAGATCAAGAGCTGGAAAGGACTTTATAAATTATCTAGTTGGAGTGGCTAGGTGGCTCAGTGAATAGAACTCTGGCCCTGGAGTCAGGAGAACCTGAGTTCAAAGCCAGCCTCAGACACCTAACACAAAATACTAGCCCTGTGACCTTGGGTAAGTCACTTAACCCCAACTGCCCTGCCTTCCCCTTCCAAAAAGCAAAAATAAAAAAGTTATCTAGTCTAACATCTCATTTTACAGACATGGAAACTGAGATCCATGGAGGAAAAGTGACTTGATTAAGGTACTAAGTACACTAAGATACTCAGGTATAAGTACTAATAAGCAAAGTCAAGATTTGAACACTGATCCTATGATTACAAGTTCAGTCTCTTTTCATTCTGATTTAGTTTAGAGGGAACTTAAAGATTATCTAATTTAACCCTTTCATTTAACAGATGATAAAACTGTGGTCCAGAAAGGGAAAGAGACTTACCTGGGACATCTGACTACAAATCTAAGGCTCTACTGTACCATAATTAGTGGTGGGGCTGTGGCTATGAGATAACAAGGTTATCTGGGAGAGTTTTGAGTTAGGCTTCTTTGTTCACATTGGCTTGGGATGTTTTTTTGGAGGGGAGGGTAATTGGGGTTAAGTGACTTACCCAAGGTCACACGGCTAGTTTTTGGGTAGAGTATCTGAGGCTGGATTTGAACTCAGGTCCTTCTGACTCCAAGGCCGGTGCTCTATTGACTGCGTCACCTAACCGCCCCATGCTTGGGATGCTTTAATTGTAATTTAACCTGGAGGGAAAGGTGACCGACCACCCAAGGGATTTCTCAAAGTTCCTCATGTCACAGATTCTTTAATAATGCTATTCAGTTTTTATTGGTTGTGGTATATTCCTTATGAAGTGAGGGGATTTAGATGCAGTGAAAGTTAATTCTACAAATGACATGTTTTCACTAAGCTAGGGAATAATTAAAACAAATAATAAACAGAATCATTCTATTTTATTATTTTGGTGCCTTTTATAAGTCAATGAATCATAATGAAATGAACAGATTTGATATAAAAACACTGAAAGGGAAATACGTCTTTTTTTAAAAAATAACATTTCAATAACTCTACACTTTTCCCCAAAGTAATTTTTAATTATTTCTATTTTATGATATAAATTTTTAAGAAAAAACCTGTCAACTACCCAAGAAACTATACTTTTTCCACATATAATAAATATTTCTGAAGGCAATATAATTATTTGTTCTCCCACACCCAGAATTATTGAGCTAGTTTTAAGAGAGAGAGAAATCTAAAAAGATTAGGAAGGGATTTCAACCATAACAAAAGGCTCCATTAATAAGCTACAAGGTTTTAAGCTTGCAGCCCGAATCCACTAGGCAGGATTCTATAAGCTATTAGTTGATTCTATTTTAAAATGATCAAATTTTTCTATAAACTGGTAACTTAATTGAAGATACACTGAGTTAGAATGGAGTGCGTGTTTATGTACCTTTTGAAATCACTTATAATCCTCTAAAATGCTAATATTGTATATCCCAACCCATCCATGATGGAAGTTTCTAAGTGTACCTATTTCTTCATATTTTTACTCAAAAAGCAATGAAAAATTTGGTCATATTAAAAGATGGTGACAACTTTAGCTAAACAAGCCTTATGTAAAAAATAAACAGGTAAGAATAGATACTGAATAGCATGCAAGGGGAAAAAAGACTCATCAGGGTGATCTGATTCTTAAAGCAAGCTATTTATGTGGAAAAGCTGCACACGGTAGGTATATTATTCACTAATGAAAGAATGATTTTTTTTTTTGGTGGTGAGAGAAACAGGGATATTATGAGGGCAGGCAACAATCCCCATCCAAGCTATATGTTTCTCCATGAAAATATCAACAATAAGTCTTTGAGAAATAGCATAACTTATATAACTTAATCACAAGTCAGTAGAAAATTATACTAATGCTTTCAAGTTGAACTATTGAGGTAATTATATACATATATGTAACTGTACATATGTGTGTGTGTTTCATGATCTCCTCCCACCCCCAGGCTGAAAGGGATATTTTCCTTGTAATGTCTGCCACTGTTACTTCTTTAAACTGTAGATAGAGTCATAGACTTGGAGTTTAAAGACATGATAAAGTCTACCTTTCTTCTTCTATTTTATAGATAAAAAACTAAGGCCTAGAAAAGTTAAAAGTGTCATGTCTAACGTCACAAAAGTAGTGGCTGAGTCAATACCGGAGGCCAGATACCCTGATTTCAATGCTGTTCTCCATGACTCTTCTCACCACAGAGCTCACTTCCCTACCACCTATTACCCTGGAATGTTCTTTTATTTTTAAATTTCATTTATTTGCTTTTCATTTTTAACATTCACTTCTATAAGATTTTGATAGGTTCTAAATTCCCCCCCCTCCCCAAAACGACGTGCAATCTGATATAGGCTATAGATGTACAAACATATTAAACAAATTGGAATGTTTCTTTTACTGTAAGCAACATGATGATTAGAAATTTAATTTTTTTAAATTATATTTTAAGGTTCTGTTTCCATTTACCTCAACACGCATCTTGGGTTTTTATATTTGAACAGGAAGGAGCTAGCTACAGTGGGGGATAAATGCCAAGGGATCTAAAATTTGAAATAACTATTAGGAAAAAAAATCTAAATGTCCTTCCCTTTTCAGCCATTAAGAATATACTGCACTTACTGCTAAAATGACCAGACTGATGGCTGTAGGTCACTTGAAAATGAAACACTCTGTCATGTGCTTTACCACGCTGAATGATAAAGCAGGCCACTCAATTTACCCTGCTTGCTCTGTACCACAGGTGACTAAGAAAACAGACTGTTCTATTATAGGAGAATTCTGTTGGTCTGGGAAATAGGAGTAGTCACCAAATCATGGCCCTAAGTAGAATAATAATAGTTAAAAGGCTTCTGACCACAGGAGACATGGGTTAGGATGAACAAAGGGGAGAAGAACAGGAAAGTCATTCTCCAAACTGTCCAAGAACTGATGGAGAATCAATTGCGTGGCGACACTAATGAATGGGAAAGTGCTTACGTTGGCAGGTAATGAGCTGTTACTTTCCACACGATACACAAAACTTATCAACAATTTCCTGGGTTAGAGCCCTAGCATGTCCTCTTACAAGGCTCAGATCAAGAAGACAGTCCAATACACTTGGCAAGATTCTAAGGAAACTTGGGAGAGCTTCACCAAAACTACACAATCAGTTTTCTAGAAGCCAAACTAAAAATATAAATTTTGAGAACCTACCACAATGTGCCAGGCAAGCTACAGATGATGCTGAACAATAGGGAGGCCATTACCAGACTCTGTACATACTTCAAGAGCAGTGCAGAAAGCACCTGCCTTCTCCGGACTGCCCCTATTCTCCCTTATCCCTCAAAGGCATCAAGAAACATGTGATAATTCCACCTTTCCACTCATCAGAGACCAAGGAACAAATCAATCAGAAAGCCTGAAGAGTTGGACCTATGGAATTCTCCAGCTTCTGCCTCCTGATCCTTCCAGTAAAAATAAAAGTTTCCTTCAGCAACTGAAACCAAAAATAAATGCCTATCCTTATGTCCTGTTGAATATTCAGAGGGATGGTGAATTTGCAGCATTTTGCAGAAATTTACACTAAGGTGTCCTCTGACAGATTTGATTAACTCAGTATCATTTGCAGTAACCTGTCAAAATATGAAAAGGGCTGTTTCAGGTGTGTTTCTAATATTGCACTATACAAGAATTAAAACTGCGATATAGATCTTTCTTGTTACCTCTGGACATAGATTTAAGTTCTTGGGTAAAAAGTGCCTTAATAGGCATCCCTGGTTTTCATAGTTTCCTTTGTATACATACTGTACAGTAATAGGTTGTGAATACTTTGAACTGATTCTCACAATTGAAAATTAGGAAGCTTTTATTTAAAAAAAATTTACCTTTATTTTTATGATAACAAAACTATGGCATGACTCTTGTAAAATATTAAGATGCAATTAATCTAGAATTATTCAGGGAACTCACCCTGTAAGACCAATTAAAATATAACTTAGCTTCTTCAGGAAAAAATTCAGTATGAAAACAAAATGGCTTATTATACACCTTGTAAGTAGAACTTCAGAGAGAGAATGCTGCCTGGAACACAGTAGGTACTTTGTAAAGGCTTATTGGTTGATAAGTAAAAACAGGATCAGCTTATGGTACTGAATCCAGAGCATCTCTGTGATGTTTTTAATTTTATGGATAATTCATATTGCTTATGCTCGTATGAGCACTATAATAATATCACAGTAAAATATTTTTCTACCTTGTATGTTTAAACATTATGCTAACATTTGACTTATAATTCTTTATTGACCATAATTATAACATAATCATCAGAGAGTCTTTCAGTGAGAACTTCAGCACCTCTACTGTATTTCAGGAGCACTGTTAGTTATAAAAATCAAAAGGACATTTTAAATGAGATTTGGAGAAAAAGAATCATATGGAAATCCACAAGATCATTCTTAGTTATACTAAAATTATTTGCCAACATTCATTAAATTTCCCCTAAACCCAATGAAATATGTGAAAGGTGATTTATTCTATAAAACGTGACAGCACAAAGAATGAAACAGCTAGTAACTGTTTGGGAAATGATAAAAAACAATGATTTGCTATGGGAATCATGACTGTTATTCCTTTTTCATTTTTTTTGGGGGGCGGGGTTACTAGTGTATAGAGGAACTCTGATCCTTTCTCCCCTCAGCAATTGCTACCATTGTACCTGAAAGAATTCTCCTATTTCTAACACCAGAAGGTATACTCTGGAAGGTCTTGCTGTGGAAGAAGTCTTTACATCTACGTGGCCTCAGGCTAAATATCTTTGTTTAAGTAATTAAATGAGCATCAGTGTGGCATAGCTGAAGGAATCCTGGTCTTGGTGACAGAAAGACCCAAGTTTGAATCGAGAATTAAGTCTGCTTCTCAGCCAACAGGAGATGAGACAGTCGGGGAAGGGGGCCTGACTGTGTTAGGGTTTAAAACCCTGCTTCCATATTGCCTTGTCTCTTTCCCATGATCAGTCATGGGGAAAACCATCCTCTTCTCCCACGGAAGAAAATAAACTCCTGTTTTTATCATAAGAGATCACCACATTTTTTATTAAATTTTTGTATGTTTTTTTTCATTCAAAACACTTCTAATACTTGCTAGCTGGATGACACTAGACAAGTCCTCTTTGAGCCTGTTTTCTCATCTCTAAAATAATAGTAATAGGGATGGCTAGGTGGCACAATGAACAGAGCACCTGCCCTGGAGTGAAGAGGACGCAAGTTCAAATTTGGCCTCAGACACTTCAAACACACACACACACACACACACACACACACACACACACACACACACAAGCTGTGTGACCTTGGGCAAGTCACTTAACCCCAAATGCCCTACCTTTCCCCCTCCAAAAAGCAAAAATAAAATAAAATAGGATTAATAATACAGGTAGAGGTTTATGAGAAACAAATAGTATAATCTATATAAAGAACATTACAAATGTTAAATTTCTTTAAAATTAATTTGTACTGAAGGAATAATTTGTTAAAGTATAAAATGCTTAATAATGAAATTGTCTAAGGTGCAGAGTTTTAAAGACATGTCTATTCTTCAGCATATCTAATAGGCTTTGTTTTAAAGAAACAAACTATATGTATTATTTTAAAGAATGTTGTGTCTAAGCATATTTTAACATATCTAATATGCTAGAATATTCTTAAAACTTTAGTATCACTAAACATTGGATAAAAACATGGTACCCTTTATCACCTACATACTTTTTTCACTTAGAGAGGCAGTGGGGTATATACCAAACTAAGAATTGGCCCCAATCTGGTTCAAGTGCCTTTGATAATTATTATCTGTGAGATTCAAGACAAAGTACTTAATGTCTCAGTGGCCCAGGCAATTCTCTCTGACTAATATGGAAGGCAGTCACAAATGTGCATCACTAGAGCGTAGTTCCATATATCAATGAAAGCACTGGTTTTGGTAAATAAACAAATATGTAAATAAAAAATGGCTCAGAATATTCACTGAAATGTTTCAAAATTCATACAAGAAAAGGATTGGTGTAGTTATATTCATCTAGTGTTTTTTATATGGTCTCAACTTATATCTGTATACCCAACTTATATCTGTATACTTATATCTGTATATCTGTAAGTTGGCAAATGGGTTGCACAGTGGATAGAGTGCCAGCCCTGGAGTCAGGAAGACTTATGTTCTTGAGTTCAAACTGGTTATCAGACACTTACTAGCTCTGCCACCCTTGGCAAGTCATTTAACCCTGTTTGCCTCAGTCTCTTCATCTATAAAATGAGCTGAAGAAGGAAATGGGAAACTAATCCAGTATCTTTGTCAAGAAAACCCCACATGAGGTCAACGAAGAATCAGACAGGACTGAAATGACTGAACAACAGAAAATTTAATTATAAGAGAGACAGCATGGCATGGAAGATACGGACCAACTTTGGTGTCAAAAAAAACCTGGGTGCAGTCTGTGTGTCTGACACATACTGGCTATGCAAACCTGGGCAATCAATTAAATTCTCAGCACTTCAGGTCACTATCTAAAATTAAAATGCCTACTTGCGGATTTCCTTCCCCTTAAGTATTTTCCAAATTGATGAATCACAGTGTTGGAGCAAAACAGTCGTCACAAAATTACTGTAAGTTCTAGAAGGGCACTGTCTTATGTGTCTTTCTACATATGTTGATATATAAATAGTAGGTAGCCAATAAATAACTGCTAGAAAAATGCATGGTTAAATGACAACAGAAGCATTTTCCTGCTTTCCCCATAGTATTCAGCTAAGATAACTCTGTAAGGTTAAGTGCTTTAAAACTTAAAAGAGGTTTTCCTCTTTTTGGAACTATCAAAACAAGACAAAGTACAATGAGAATTTAGTAATCATTTATTTGATTAATAATGACAGACTATATTTTGGGCCACCTTTATTTTTCATTGTATTGTGAAAACAGAGCTGTATTAAAAGAATATGATTAATATTCATAGATGAAAATAAAAACAGGATATTAATATATCTCAGAGTATCAAAATGGATTTTCTCTCAATGGTGATTTCATTTTTCCCCAAAGTTCCCCTTCTTTTCTAACTTTGTGTCGTATGGTTATGATCTAGAGGGGGAAACATTTTATTTTGTTTTATGTACAAGCCTCAATGTCTTTTTAGAGCCTCCTATAGCCCTAAGGTTCTTGATTCCTTTCTATATTTTAAAATGTCAAATAAAAAGCAGTCTTTCATTTGACCTTCTCATAAATACATTATGAAAAAAGTTAAAATTGATCATTTGGGGTTTTCATTTAACTGAAAAACACTATGAATGGTTGCATCAGAATTTTTCAGGTCCTTAAAATTCAACCTTCATTTTAAACGTGGTCTCCTAAAGACTAAATCTACCATTTGCTTTTAATAATTTTTGGCTATTGCTTTTGAACATTCGCCACTTTTATATACTTTTTCTCATGAGTGAAAAATGCCCTTTTGGAAGTATCTTATTCTGTGAGACGTAACCTTCCAAAATACCTGGCTCTGACACACTACTGAAACTCCAAATGCCTTGTTAAAATATAGAAACTTAGCTCTTCCAATCCAGCTGGACCATGGCCACTTCTACTGATTACTATGGAATACCATTCGTAGCCCATTAGCATGATCAGAAGTTGGGCAACTCACATACCCCAGAGCCTACAATTCTGAGCTCCACCTCATGACAACACCTCAATTCACCATTTAGGATTCCATTTTTTATCTTTGGCTTCCAAAATAGATCTTAGTATCTAATAGAGAAATGTGACAGGATCTCAAAAAAGTTAAATGAGCTTCCTCTCCTAGACCTTATTATATACAGATAGTTGTCTGGGTCTAAACTAAGAAATGGATTCACATTCAGCCTGCTGGGGAAAGTCAAACAACAGATTATGGACTCTCTGGGTCATGCCACCTTTCTGGGCTTTTTCCCAGACTTCAATAACTTTTTGAGGGGTTCTAATGGATTGAAGACTCTCCTGTAGAGTTCTTCAATTCTACTTCTTTAAAAAGTTGTGAGATATCTTACAAGAATATTAATTTCTTCCTAAGGAAGAGATAGCATCTTCCTTCATCCCTCCATACTGACTCAATTTTTGGCCCCCAAAGCCAGTCATTGATTGTTAGTCTGAACGATCCAAAGATTCCTTCTTTCCTCTGGACATCTTTTACGTTTCTAGGCTCACAGAAACAAAGTTCTAGAACCCTAACATGAAGAGAGTGTCCAGTTTTGGTTAAGTGTCCACTCCCCAAAGGAGCTGGTCTTAACTTTTCTGAACCTAGCCAGATAGACACAGCAATGTCTTTGCCCCAGACCAATGAAGTATTTTTTTCTTTTTAATTACCTCCTAAAGGGAGGCTCTCAATTACAGGAAACCTGTGCTACATAGTCAAGGTGGTTCCCCCTCCAAATTTCTCTGATCTGTGAGACTACAGAACCAGCCATTATCCACCCAAAAAGTCCTCCCATTTTATTTACTCCATAAGGCTATGGAATCCATAAAAAGGCCTTCTATTTCCTTGGTTTTTCCAGATTAGATCAGCTAGGTACACTCTAGCTGAGAGGGCCATTTCAACAATGCTCTGACAGTAAGGGAGCACATCAGCTTGATGTTTGATCATCCAGACCCAAGCATATGAGAGACTCAATGTTCCAGACCAGAGAGTTTCTGCTATTGCTACCCTTTCTAACCTTAAATTGGAATGGGAGTGTAAATTCCTTGGAGGAATTTACCTAGAGGTGTCCCAAGTAGATATCTTGCCAGCAAATTCTGAGGGGTCAGTTAACTTCTGAAAGGACGGATTCTAAATTCGTACCCTTCTGGGGAGGCAGAGAGGCAGTATTCTTAGGAGGGCCAGGTTTGGTGGCCAAGTGCTCCCCAGGTAGACCTAGCTTGTTCCTTCGCTCCTCAATGCCCTTGTAGAGTCAAAAGAAGCCATACAAGAGGAAGGAGGCCTACACTCTACTCAGAGAGAAGTCAGATGCCCTGATCCCTTTTCAGGTTCATTAGTCTTAATAAGTAAACACTGAGATCAGTTGTTTCTTCATATAGACATTTTAAAAACCTGGTTACTGGGGTGGAGGAGAAAGGGGTTGGGGCCTAGAGGTGGAGTGATAAATCTTTGCAAAGATAAGATACATTTCTTGAGGCAAGGAACCTAAATGCAACCTCCTCTGCCAGGAACCCCCAATTATAATGTCAAAGCTAGAAGCTCGGCTGACCTTTGGACCTCTAGTCCAAATCTTTGTCACAGAGGAGGGGACTAAGGACCCAGGGAGGTGAAGTGATTTGCTCAGGGTCACAGCAGAAAGCTAATTTTAATGTTCTAGTAATTAAAGAAAGGATCAAGTGGAACCTAAACTCCACAGACTCACAGAACTGGAATATTTCTTGGAAATCTCTTTGTCCAATTTCTTCTTCTTAAAAAACAAACAAACACACACACACCCGACTTAGAACTAACAGCAGAGCTAGAACTCAGGTCTTCAGATTTCCACTTTTAAGTTTCTTGCTGAAATTTAGCCTTCCTTGGGGGCAGTGACCTTGCTTGGCCTAACAAAAATAGCTGAGCAGGAGGGATGGGGAAACATTTCTCTCCTCCCAGTCCTATAATAACCTACCTCTGGTTTCCAATTGGCAGGACTGCCAAATTTCAGAAACCAGGGAAATCACCAAAATTTCCAGAGTGATCAAAAATGGTTCCTGAAAAGTCCCTCAGAAGGCTAATTGTGGGCAAGAGTTCAACCCTAAGCCATTTAGCAGATCTCCACTGGAAAAGTTGTTCCCCTGTGTTCCAGGGAGGAGGGGGTTGAAGATGACCCTTGAAGAATCATCACTTTTAGCAATAAGGGCAGCTGCTCAGTGGTGCAGGATGAAGCTCCAGGTCACATCACCATGGCAACCACCTTCTCCTGTGCATCATCCAAAAAATGTGGCAACCCTGCCAGATGACGCTGCAAGTATAGTGCAATAACTGCCCAGCTTTTCCACAGCTTTCTTTCTTAAAGGACTTTTAGTTGCCCTTTAAATTGCTCACCCTTGGCTAAATTTTGGCTCAACATAAATGTCTTAACACCTTATACTAGCTCCATATTTTCTTTGAAGTACTGGTTTCCCCCATACTTGGCAAGGGCAGCCTTGGAGCCATATGGACTTTTTATCCTTGATTCTCTCCATCTAGAGTTAGGTCCCTACCTGTAGTTTTCATTCTATCCTCTCCTCTACAATCAAGACAGAAGTATCTATAAATCCATAGCTTAAGGGTTGCAGACAATTGATTCTTGCTGCTGGTCTTCCTCTAATTTCATTCCATTCTTATAGTGACTGCTCTAGAACCTCCTACAAGTCCCTGTCTTTTTCCTCCATTCCTGCTTTGTTATCTTGCCCATACCCCAATTCTTCTGGAACTTGAATTCTCTGTCATATTCTCCTAAGGCTCATTGTCTTTCCCATAAATCACAGTACCTGTAGTTGAATAACCACAACCTGTAGCCAGGCTTCCTATCAGGACCTTGTTAACTTAGGACAAGGCGATAACTATAAATCAAGTGTAAAGTTGCTCAACATTCCATCTCCAAACTCCATGTCTTTTCTCTGGCTTAAATTCTTCCTCCTCACCTCTGCCTTTTGGCTCCCTTCAAAACAACTCAAATTCTACCTTCTGCAAGAGGCCTTTTCCAGTGCCCCCACCCCTTCCTTAGCTAGGCATTTCATTTAAGATTAATCTCCCATTTACACAGTATATATCTTGTATATATCTAGTTATTTGCATGTGATTTCTCTAGGAGACTGTGAGATTCTTGAAGTTAGGGACCATATTTTTACCTGTCTTTGAATCTCAGCAATTAGTACAGTGCATAGCCCCTAGGAAGAACCTAATAAACTGTTGTTGACTGACTGCTCACCAATAAAATGTTCCTGTTACCACATATACCTCCTTGGATATCTACTTATTGCCCTCTTCAGGGCGGACGGCACTGGGCTGCTGTGTGTCCACTCGGCTGGTGCTCTGTCGACCTGTCTACAATTTCTTATTACCTCATGTGGGGACATTCTCAAAGAACATCCCCAAAGAAGGAACACTTTGGTCTCCAGATGACTCTGGTTCGGCCTGCTTTTCTGCCTATTAAATACAGGGAATTTAAACTTTTTTCCTTCTCTGTTCTGAGTCCAGATTTGAACTGAGGTCCTCCTGACTCCAGGGCTGGGGAGCCACCTAGCTGACCCTGATTCTTTACCTTTGTATCTAGCTGTTGGTTGTCCTTGGTAATTGGAACATAACCTTTCTTTACTTCTATCTCTTAGAACTCCCCCCCCCATTTTTCTGAGGTATAGCTCAATTGTCACCTACATGAAGCCTTTCTTGACCCCTCCTTCTGATTTTGCCTTCTCTTAATTGCCTTGTTGTTATATATGAACATTCTGTGGGTTGTGTAAGTTTCCATTTTCTAGGGCTTTCTGGGTGCCTATCATAGCACCACATAATAAATATTTAATAAACATTTGTTGATTTATTGTTAATTCAGAATTGACTGTGACTGAAAAGGGATGGTAGTAATTTAGGGAAAGGGGAGGAATCTCTGAGAAATGAAGTGGTTATAATTAGAAATAAAGATCTTTTAAATCTACTTTTCCGGATAATTATTAATATCCATACAGATGTGTGTGTATAATGTCACCCAAAATATGTATATGTTGCTCCTGTAATGTTCAACCTGCTAGGGTAACTTTGTTTTTCTTTTGATTATATTCAATTTTAAAGAATTTTCTAATTACCCTGAGAATAAAGTTTTAAATGGAAAACAGAAGGGAGAAGAAAATAAGCATTTATATAGTACCTACTATGTCCTCAATATATGCTAAGTGGTTTACAAAAACCTCCTTTGAAAAATAAATAATAATCAAATATCTTTTGATACAATTCAAAGCAGCTAAAACTGTTTAATTTTATAAAAGTCTTTCTTTATGAACCATTGCTGACTGGAACCTAAGCCCCAAACAGTAAATCATATACAGACAGGAAAAAAATTTGTGCAAAATGTATTTATTATATACAGAAATCCCACAACAACTATACTCCACTTTCTCTGCTCACCACCACTGAAATGCTATAGCAGGTTAACAATTTCTGTAATATTTTTTTTCCAAAAGAATTTTGGAAAGGTAAAAGAAATCACACTGTAAACTCAGCTAAACTTTAAATGTAATCTAAAACATTCTACTATCCTACCCCCACTCTCCATAACCACATCAAATGAAAGTTGTGGACTTTCAGGGAGAGACTTTTCTAGGAACAGAAAGTTCTACAGTATTTTATATGAATAGGTGCAAATGAAATATGGAGGGGAAAATTCAGTTGAAAATACTGAAGCAATGGTTATAATGAGTTATGATTTAAAGCATTTTCTAGGAAGAAGGATACAAACCAATATTTAAGTTCTTACAGTATGCAAGGCCCTGTGATAGGCTCTTTGCAAATATAATTGCATTTAATCTTCACAACAACCCTGAGAGGTAGATGGTATTATTATTATTCCCATTTAGAGTTAAGGGAACCGAGGCTGACAGAGATTAAGTAACTAACCCAGGGTCACACAAGCTAGAAAGTATCTGAGGCTGGGATCTAAACTCAGGTGTTCCCTATTCAAGGCCCAGTGCTTTATATACTGTGCAACCTAGCTACAACTGAGCCAAGTACGCTACTGTAATGTTTGGTTTTTTTGTAATAAAGGCATTAGGGCATCAACTTGCTTGGTTTTCTTTCTTTTTAGTGTGAAATGAATCACCAGAATAAGTATATTTATTTATTTTCAAATACCAAGATTACTTGTGTTCTATCAATTATCTCAATCTCTGTGTACCTCTCTTTAACACGACTACAAAACCACCTTTGTTCTACCCACCTACCCTTTCCCCTCTCTAGTAAATTTCTAACAAATTCCCTTCTGCTTTCATTATCAAGCTTAACATCAGGCTTGGAATCTTTCAAAGAAGAAATACCAAAAGATAACTCCTCATCAGTGCCCAGGGGAAAGGCACAGGGGAAAGGAATGGGAACATTTTTGAGTAGGTTTAATAATATCTCTTATGGTAGGACTAGAATCACTATACCTAAAGGTAATATTCAAAGTACTTGGGGTTGTCTATAAAGCCTGACCCTCTTACAGAGCTGTTAAGAACACTTTTGTCCAAGGTAAATCCAGATAAGAGAATTTATACCCCTAATAAGGAGAGGAATAATTGTGCTCATATCTATGTGCATATAAATACTTAAAATGTCTTTTGTCACATAATAATCATAATCCCCGTATGACTTGATAGATATTCACTGAGTGTTACTATGGCCAAAAAATTCTGTCTAGTAAATCTAAACTGGTCCTGAGCCTCTCCTGACAAAGCAGAGGGGGAGGGGAAAAGGTGCAAGGGGATGTCATCTAACAAAATGCAATACTGGGCCCCATGTTTGTATATGTGTATGTGTGTGTGTATGTTTCTGTGTGTCCCTCTGTGTATATGTAATATAAATATATATGTTTTGTTCATATGGGTATATATATGCATATTAATAATGCTATATGGAGACTTTGTTTCTATATGACCTGCCCTCAGATACATGTTTCTATAGATAGATGTATGTGATTCCTCCTGTTTAGACATATATGACTCTAAAGTCACACACATCTATCTATATCTATACATATATCTAGGTCCTTTGTATAGCTGCATTATTGATTTCTATGCCATGTGACTACCTTATTATATCTCCTAGATTATCCTAGAACTTCTATAACATTGAATCCTAGTATTTTTAAAATTTGTGTCCTTTGAGAGACTCATATTTGTTGATATACACAGAGAAATTAATAATATAATAACAATAATAAATATAGGAAAGCTAGAGGTTAGAGGTAAAATACGAGTTAAACACAAATCAACAAAAGTCCTTTCTTTTAAAAAAAAAGTCTACCAGCATCCTACTAAGGCACATAAAAATCAAAATGTACACAACAACTTCTGAAATATTGCTCCTAAAATATCCAGCATTGTTCAGCTATTCAAATGCCATATGAGATGGGTAAAATGTAGGTGAGATGTAAAGAACATGAGAAAATTCCAACTAAAAAAGAGACAATTCAAAACTTTATGGGTTAGACATTATCTAAAAGAATATTTTAAAACATTATTATGTAGGATGGAGAATAGAAAATTTTAAAATATCCAATTATAGCTTTCTAGAAACAATGTTATTTAGAGGCAGGGATAGATCTGACAATTTTTCCAAATAAAAACTCTTAATTCCACATTCATGATGCTAAATATCTCTTCTCCAATTTCCAATAGATTAGAAAAGAAATATATTTCCATTGTATCAGGCCTGCTTTAGGGAAAAGAAGAACACATTCTGGTTTTTTTTTTTAACATTGTTAGCATGCTGAGTTTACAAAAGAAATAATAGACAAATTGTTCCCTAAAGATCTCAGAACGGGAGAGCAAACCACAACAAAGAATCACACAATTTTAGACTTAGAAAGGACGAAGGAAGCTGAGGCCCAGAGAAGTTAAGGGACTTGCCCAAGGTCACACAGTTGGATTACATGGAAGAAAAAAAAAGCAGTGTTGTAAAGAGCTAGTAAATTAGACTGTTCAATATTATTTCTATCCATGAAATTTATACTTTATTACTATATAATTTTTACACCTTTTTCAATTGTGTTCAACACATGACAATTCCCCTATCTTGACAATGACTATATAGAAATCATAACAAGTTCTTGAAACTGCTCAGGTTTTGATTACAAAAATAAAATAAATATAAATTTCAACTAAAAGTTGAAACTATAAAAGTACGAGCGCTTCTGTGGAAATAAAGCAAAGAGAAAGATCAAGGTTTGCTTCCTTTGTAACTTGAGAATGTCTTAGATATGTACTAAGTTCTTTTTTCCTTCTAAGAGTATTGTACTTTAATTATAAGTAATCTTAAATAGAGGGCCTACAGTTATTTAAGTTTATGGCAGCTTCAAAGACCAGCTCTTTTAAATTTTCAATTTGATAACTTCCAGAGTCCCCATGGAAACGACCTTTTACTATTTCCACGGATACTGAATGGGCTTTAAATATTTCTGTTCCATCAGACTTTATTATACAAGCAAAGCTAACATTTAGACTACAGTGTCACTGTTGTTTGTTACACATATACTCAATAGTAGCAAGAAACAATGCAACTTCCCAGTTGTATGCATATTAGGGTATTATAGTTTTCTTTTCATTTTTTTTGAATGAGGCACTTGCTTTAAAAAAAATCTGCTGACGGCAGAAACTCAATGCCGACACTTAAATGGAATAAGCGGGGTTCTTTAAAAAACATCAGTTCCCTTATAAAAATACATTGATCTTAAAAGAAAACATGTGGGATATGGCCAAGTAATGAAAATTCAAAGTTATAATTTCAGAAGAGTGAAGACGAAACACTAGTGAACTACATCAACTCCAATATGTCCACATAGTTTGCATCTTGGTAATTTTCAATCCATCAGTTTCTCTATGCATCCCAGCAAACATGTGACCATTTTCTCATATTGTCAAGCTAATGATTATTTGAGAAATGAACACTCATTTTGGTGTCAATCTAAAGAAAACATAAATAATAGTGTCTATTTCCCTCCCAAGACTCAGAGAGCACTCTAAAGATAAAGAGAAATACGTTTTGACTTTCTCTGCAAAGATTAGTCTATATTCTCTAGCAAAATATTTGATTCCCCCTCTCCATTGTTTCCTAAAAATTTACCACTGCCTTGATTGGAAGGGAATTTACCTTCTTTATCATCAATGTCTCCTAGCAAAAATTTTAAAATTATCATGTACAAAATGAAAGGATGGTTTCATTTTATTTCCCCTCTAAATTAGCGAATCTCATATGATTTACTGTGGGGAAACAAGTCACATAATTTTGGAAGAACCCTATTAAGATATGAATGACAGAACTGGAATCACTCAATAGTTAAAACTATATACTGAAACAGAAAGTCAAAGAAAATTACCAAGAGCCTAATGAAAAGACATCTTTAACATGAGTCAAGGGATGGTTATTCAAAAGACTAGGGATTAGAACAAAATAAAAAACAATGTAAAAATAGTATCTGGGGAATGTTTGTGTCAGTATTTGTTGACGTCTCAGCAAAACACTCACAAGCACACACATGGACTCATCCAAAACGTAGTTTTTCCCAAGTAAAATATTTCCCCATTATGGTAGCTAGAAAACTACTTAAATTGGGACAGAACACTTAAATTATTCTAAAGGAAAGCCAGAAACTTTACTCTTATTTGGCAAATGAAAAAATTTCTGAATGTTGAAGACTTTCTTCAAAAGTAGCCAATTCATAAGCATTTAATTAACAACGTGAGTAAAAAAAAAACAAAAACAAAAAACCTTAATTTCTGGTCAAGAGATCATGATTTGTTTCCAGAAATTTCAGTCCTACTTCTAAAGTCGATGTTGGAGAATTCTTACCAGAAACTCTAAGAAGAGAACTGGAGGGAAAGTAACTCACAGTCATAGTGGGTTTGGTTTTTTTTTAAATAAATTATTATTAATTCCTGATTTTGTCAGTGTTCATCATGGCAATCAATGTATTAAAATAGATTTAAAAATTCAAGCTATCTCTAGCTATGATACCAAACTGGCACATCATTTATCATTTTGACATTGGTAATAATAATCAATTCTTTACTACTACATACTTGTATAACCATAATTCTGCTTTACTCTTCTGCATTCACTTGTTTCCTTTCTACACATGGAGCTATAGTTACTCTTTGAGCATGTGCCGAAATATATGGATGTATATCATATAACAGAAGTATGTACATAATTATACTGAAAATCTCAATTGGTTTAGTGTAGACTGTTTATAATAATATGAACAGAATTCATCATAACTTCTCTGGAATGTATATTTTTTAGGATGTGCCCAGCTCTACAGATAATCATAGCTAAACTACAGGCATTGGACAAATCAACACAGAAGCCTCTCTCTCACACATTACCATTCCACATTATCTGGAAATATCTTCTTGGGTAAGTGAAAGAAGGAACCCAGGGAAAGGAAAAGACATTCAAGATTATAAATTAACTTTAGATATACTCCTACTGGATGAAAAAATTTGAAGGTGTGATTTCCTAAAAGCATCACTTGTTTCCACAAACCAAACAATTATGATGTGGGTTTAAAAAGAGAGAGGGAAGGACAGACAATTAGATGGACTGAAAGAGTAATGGAAAAGTAGAAGGGTATGGACTAAAGGTTGAGAAGTCAAAAGTAAACTGGCAACTAGAAGAAAAGGTAATATTTTGAAAGATGATCAGGAAATAGATATAAAAACCAAAAAGTTGAGTGCCCATTAATGTTATTACTGGCATGGAATGACTATGAAGTATGTTGTTGCACCCTAATTCGAATAGAAGATACACCAAAAAATAATTCACTTAATTGTGATTCTAAAAAAGAAAAAAGGTTTTAACACAGTCTAAGGTGGTTAACCACAAATGTTATATAGAATGGAACTGTAGCAAACTACATTTTATTTTGAAAATAGTGAAATTTTCTCATTCTAATTCTTAGACTGGGACAAATACCTTAAATGATAAGTTTAGTATGTGGTTTTTGAATCCTAACACTGCTAATTAAATTTATTACCCATGTAAAAATTTGAGAGTCAGTTTACCTCTCTAGGTTTCAATTTCTCAGTCTGTGAGATGAAACTAAATTAGGGGTTCCTAACATGGGGTCCACAGACCCACAAGGGATTTGTGTTAGATTTGAAGGTGCTTGTGAATTTGGATAGGAGAAACATTACAACTTTATTTTCGCTAACAATTTAATGTTTTTCTTTCAGTCATTAGAAAATATTATTTTGAGAAGGAGTTCTGGGGTTCACAGGCTTGTTACACCAGTTTCTATCACAAAAGAAATGGTTACAAATCCCTGGACCAAATGATCTCTAATTTGCCATCTAACTCTAAATCCTAGGATTTTTGACAATTAATCCGTTGTTTTCTTTAAATCACCTTTTACAAAGTCATATCTCCCATTCACTTCAATCAACCCGCAGCTTCAGTCCTATATCCAAAATATAGTAAATGCTGATAGTGAGAATGATGATGTTGTTGAGGATGATGAAAATGATAATGAGGATGGTGAGGAGGAGGATGATAAGTTTTCCTTCTTTCTGTTATACCATCAAGGAGAAATTTCAGGCAAGTGTAGGAAGGGAATGTGAAGATATGAGAAAAAAATTAAATGATATAATGAGTCTGTGAAACTAAAGAGTATGGTGCCCATCCTTACTACACCATCAAAAATAAAAAGGAGAAGGAAATATTCTCCTGGCTGTGGCTTTAAAATATTTTAATGTATTTAGATTTTAAAGCTATTAAAGCATCTTCATTTTGATACTACTGCAAAAGTCATATTCTACCAGCAAAGGTGTCAATAATCCAAGTACCCATAAGCCCATGTATGCATCACAGTGGCTAATTCATCCACTAAACATGATATAAAACTTTCTGGCTTGTCTTGGTGTGTGTGTGGTACACACACATATGTCTATATATGCACACACATGTATGTGTGTATATATGCATGCATACATACATGGGTGTATACACACATACATAGGTGTGTGGGTATGTATCTATCTATCCAAACTGGACTCCTGGCTTTTGTAGCCTTTCCAAGGAAACCAAGAACACTATCTTAGAATATATTCAGGACAATTTCCAAGATGGGGTCCGTTTTAAGAATTTGAAAATTCACTAACAATTTATATCTATAAAATAATTTGATTAGAGTTATTTTGAATAAAATAGGTGTTTATAGTGAAAGTTACAAAGCTCTAAAAGAGTAATACACCCAAATGTGTGTGGTACAATACTCAATACATTTTTTTCATTTCAATGTATTTTATAATGGTTAGATAACTTTAAATTCAAGAAATGAATGATAATTTTGATTTAATGATCATATTTCAAAACAGCTTGACATGAAATGTAGCAACTGCTACGGAGATATTTAAATAACTAAATTCTAATATTCCCCTGAAAAAAATTGAGCACATTTTGAGAAAAGGCAGTTACCAAACTTCGCAGAACACATGCAAACCTTCTTGCTGTTCATTCATTTCAATGTCTTAAAAACAAAATGATTTTATTAGGCAATCATTTATAATTAAAATGAACAAAGCAAAGAACAGAAGATAAGAGCCTTTTTGGAAATTATCTGGGTTTAGAGCAATACTTCTAAAGGATATGGCATGTACTTTCCTCCTTACAAGGCATTTAACTATAATAATATTTTCTGTAAAGGATGATAAAAATATTGGCAGGTTATTTTTCAGGCCACTTTTGGGGGGACTAAATTCACCTTGATTTTATCCATTTAAAAAGTCTTTATGGGGGCAGCTAGGTGGTGCAGTGAATAGAGAACCAGACCTGGAGTCAGGAGGACCTGGGTTCAAATCTGACCTCAGACACGAAATGCTTTCCTAGCCCTGTGACCTTGGGTGAGTCACTTAACCCCAATTACCCTGCTTTCCCCCCTCCAAAATAAGCAATAAATAAATAAATGAAAAATCAAAAGTTTTATGTAACTTAAAATCAGCTAGCAAAGTGAATAAAATAAAAAGTTTCTTGGATCTAAATGAGGATGAGCCACATGTGTAGGAATGAAGCAATGCCTTGGTATATATTGCCTTCACAAAGATTATTTTGTTCAGAAAAAAATTAATTTTAATCTCAACTTTGTTTTTTGTATTTTTTTAAAGAAATGACATGTTACCTTTTCACTGGTCTCAGAGGGAAAAAATGGTTTGGTAAATATGTACTTAATAAAATTTACACATGAGGTGGAAAAACTCCATTACCTTGACATCAATGTCTTGTTAAAATCTATCTCTGTATACATTAAAAAACACCCAGACAGTTGATTTAAGAGAAACTATGCAAGACCCAAGCACAGACAAAGCTGTTTATAAAGGTATCACAACACATTTCAAAATCTGGGAGATCATTCCTACCGAAATTTGATATCCATTACCACTTTTACTTGTGTTGTGACATTGACAATATCTGTATAAAGTTAAAGGCAAATTTGCCATTTCTTTATAAAGAGAGCTTTTATTTCACTTATATAACAAAGGCTTATTTAAAGTTGTATCCTCTTCATTGTGCCCCCACCCCAGGGATTGGAAATCTTTAAAACCTTTTTGCTTAAGTGTGATGAGTATTTGCTCCCTACCAGAAAAAAAAAATACTGAGGATCTTAGAACTGAAAGAGACCTCAGAAAGTGATCTAGAGGATTTTTATCATTCAGTGAGTTGGTCTGGAATTCAAAGATGTCTTCCTGTATCTGACCCTGTGCTCTCTCACTGTACCACTCATTAAAGGATATGGAAGCCCAAGGATGATAACTGATTTGCTTAAGACCTCATAGTTAGGGACAGTTAGATGGTACAGTGGATAGAGCACTAGAGCACGGGTCCTGAAGTCAGGAGGACTTGGGTTCAAATTCCACCTCTGACACTTACTAGCTGGATGACCTTGGACAAGTCACTTAATCAGTATTACCTGGACAAAACAAATGAACAAACAAAACCAATGGCCCAAACCATTGGTAGCAATGGCCAGAGGAAGGATTTAGACCAATAACCTCTAACTCCTGACTAACATTCCTCCCACAATACTTCCCCACCTCCGTTATAAAGAGAATGTATCCTTCCACAAAATAATATTCCCTAAGTTACTATACTAACCCTGATGAATGATTAGAGATTTCATTGCGAATTATGTTCACAAATACTATATCTACACAGAAAATACAGTGGAAATTTATATTATTTTAAATGGTAAAATTTTTAAACTTCCTTGGAGAAAAAAGTTTTCAGTCCAATGGAGAATGTGGTTTTTGACAATATATATTAATCACATTCAATGGATAACTGTTGAAATAAAAAAACATTCTTATTTTCTGACATTTCTCAATCAGAATTTTAATTATTTTCCCCAAACCAATATGGTAGCAGGTGTGGGTGTGGAGGAGTCTACACCAGTGATTTCCTAGGCACAGGAAATTTTCAGTGTGGGAACTTCAATCATCATGTAGACTGACATGGTATCTATACTTATTAGTTTTAGAGAGTTGCCTGAGAGGTAGGCACTAAGAGATTCAGTGACTTACCTAGGGTCACACAATTTGTATGTTTCTAAAAAAAGGATCATATATTCAGAGCTCTAAGGGGCTCTGGAGGCCATCTAGCACAGCCTCCTAATGTTATGGATAGGTCATAGAGGCCCAGAGAGAATCTGCGATTTGCCCAGCAGTTAACTTAATGTCTAAGGCAAGACCTGAAGCCAAACCTTCCTTATTACAAGGCTGGCACTCTTCACTATACCATCCTGCCTCATACACACATACATATACATACATACACACACAAACACCTAAATATGAATGTAAACTCATATGTAAAAATTCATATGAACCTAAATTCAATGTAAAACATGGAGAATACTAAAGTTAGAGCTACATATTAGAAAAGACTTTTCTAGCAAGAAGCAAAAATTCCTATATTTAATTGACTTTTATCTGTTAACATCCTCTTGCTTTTTGTAAAAATGGTAATAATAATACTTACCTAACTCACTGAGATATGGCAAAGATTGCTTAATATTCATCCACCTCTTTGAAAATGAAAGTACCATACAGAGAAGTGATGTGATGATGATGATGATGATGATAATGAAACATCTTGTAAATAGGAAAATGTAGGCAGCATAATTGTAAGAGATCATATATCTTATCTTGAAACAATAAGGAGAAAATGGAACCCATCTATTGCTGGATGGCATGAAAATTGGAAACACTTTCATGTAATGAATTGAAGTGGCAAAATATATATTTGGAATCATTTTAGTTAAACTGGAGAAAAGTACCTGCTTATCCCTGCTACTTAACTAAGACACAGACAAGCCAGCCTACCTCCTGTTGGTCCTCAGTATTGACTACTTCAATATTCTTTTCCTTTACAAAGATGAAAAACCAAAATGTGTTTTCTCTCTTGATTGTAGCATCACAGCTTCAATGCAGACTGTAAGGGCTTGATTCAACTGAGTTTGTTGAGAGAGACTTTCTACATTGTCATTTTAATAAGATGACCCTTTCTGGACAAACAATAGAGGCAGATAAAGCAACTAAAATGGAGATAATAAGCATATGTGGTCAACTGAGTTTTTTTTTTCCCTTTGGTTTTCAAATCCTAAGGCACTTTCCTTTTCAGCCTAGTCTAAAAAGTAGATAACTAATATACTTGGCATCTGTATTTTCTAAATAATAAGTTGATGGTTCTGTTATTTCCAATGATTGCAAAAATACTTGTGTTATATTTTATGTGTTTACTTCTTCATAGGAGATGTGCATTCTGGTAAGATTATTACAACAGTAAGTCATAACTGGGTTGCTTCTTTAATGCCTATCTTATAGCTTAGTTCTGTTCTTCTGGATCAACAATAAATGAAAGTAAAGCCTAGAATCTGTTAAGACTCATTACATAAGTAAGAAAGCTAAAGCAGCGGACACATCTCATATGTGGACCAGTTAGAATACTGCCTTAAAAAAATGAGGACAAAGTGGCTCTTATTATGTATTATGCTTCAAAATTCTGCTGTTTCCCTTAAATGATGGGGAAGGAGAAGACAATCTTTTGTAAGTAGTGTAATATGAATTTTCTCAGAGATTGACTAAAATATGTAATTTTAAGAAGTCAAAATTGAAACATTTAACTTAAAAGTAAATTTAACTTAAAATCTGTGATTTTCCATATGATTTTTAAAAAATTGTGTTTTAAATGACAGGATCATGGGATTTAAGCCTAGAGATGGTCCTTCCTTTTCTCTTTTTCCCCAAATTCTCTGAGAAACCCTCAGATCTCTTATATGCCTTTGGTTAAGTGGAAGGTGAGAGAATCTACAGCTAGAGTGAATCTTATTATCCAATCCAACCACTTTTCACCTGCCACCATTTATTGATTAGGAAAACAGCAAAGAACAGGGAAGTGACCTGTCCAAGGTCACATAGGTAGTAAACAGTAAAACCAGAATTCAAAATCATGCCCCCTGATTCCAGACTCTAGGCTCTTTCCAAAGAGTTCTCTGATAATGGCCCTGCATAATTCCCCATGCCCCTAATTTGATGACTTCCTTTTACTCTTACTGTCAAAACATGGATATAATGGCAAGCTTAGGTTACAGGAAATCACTTATTTATCTTCCCTATCCACGATCCAACCGATAACAAGTTTGGGGGTTCGGGAGGACAGCACTCCAATTAAAAGAGTGTTTTGCCCTAAGTATACCTAGAAGATTGTGCTAGATGTTGCACATTATGGTCTTCCTTTCTCCTCTGTTGCCTCTCCACCCCCTTCCCTTAGACTAGAGGAAGTAAAGGGCCTGTGTGTAAATCCCTCTAGACAGGATTATGTTTACTATTTACCATATGATGCAGATCTTTAAATCATCAGAAAATCTGTGACTTAGCTGAGGGAACTGTGGTGGAGTTTACCCCATTTCAACAGATTTTACCAAAAAAAAAATTCAACACAAAGCCTCGACATTGTACAAAACAACTTCTGAAACTTTATTGTGAATTTTCAAGTACATTTAGTAAAGGATCTTATCCTTAATATAATTAAAAATAAATTTGAAAGAAATCCACACACTAGTTTTTTTTAAAGCAAAGATCATTACAGACTTTTGAAGTCACAATATATACATTTATATGAGTGCAATAAGCTTCCAAATACATTAGGTATATATCTGTTTAAATAAATAGTAGGACTTTTAATTATACATGTGTGAGAGGCATACTGTTTACATCAAAAATGTTTTTACAAAATAGAGCAAAAACGGAAATACATTTTGGATTTACAACTACTTTAATACTTTATGAATCCAATACTTAAGTGAGATTATAGTATACAAAGGTCCATTTTATTACGGACAATTTAATTTCCTGTCCAACACTGTTAAAAAAAAATATAGATTTAAGATGCATTATTATACATATTAGTGAAATTTCATCAACTCAAGTCACTAGCATATGGAAAAAATATTCTAAAATGATAAACAATATTATTTTTCTTGATAAATTATGCATATAACATGTAGAATATATTTCCTGCTATTAAAGACTACTGAAATGCATTGCCTGGTTCTGGAGCCACTTTCAATAATGAAAAGATGTTGCTGTGTTGAACTTCTTAAATAATTCCTACCATTTAATAACACTTTATGAAACTTAGTACTTTTAGTTACTGGTTTTCAACTTCAGGGAGAATGTCCCTTTAATGGGTTAAGACTATACTTATATATGAAACCTTACTATGAATCCCTAGAATCCAGTTCATACATACAGAAGAGGAGCAATAGAATATACTATGCTGTGATTACTAACTACTGGGTAATAACGTTATAGGAAAATGTCACATCAAGTGTTTTATACTTATGATTATTCATACACTATATCACAATAAGGGAAATCGTTTTCTAAGAAAACAAGTTTCTTTATCACATTTCATCATCTTTCCAGTATAACCATACAGTGACAAATCATTTTTGGTAGCTAAAATGCATGAAGGATGGGACATATTTTACAAAAGCAAAAAATTAAAGGGAATTGCCAGATGCTTAAAAAATGAAGTCTGGAATAAACTTGAAAATGAAAGCAGTACTTTTCTACACTGCACCCAAAAAACAACAGCTTAGCATTAAGTGGTGGGGGGAGGGAAGGAGCTTTCAAAGAACATATACAAAAAACCCTCAACTCTATAATAAATGCAAAGTTACACTTTGCATCAAAATAGTGCACAGTAGAGTTATTTGACTCAAGCCTGCATACCCTGCTATGTGTTTTGTGAACAAGCTCCACATGTGGCAAAAGATGCCAGAGTTTTTCATATATAATGACTAAGAAAAAAAAACCCGAATGCTAAAATCTTATGTATATGCACTGTAGCCCTATTCTAAAATTTCTCACATGTTAAGGTATCTATGTTTTTAAATACAGGTTCTCTTTACTAATACATGGCAAAAAGGCAGGCTAATTCTCACATCCCTCTCTAGGCCTTGCCTCCCACAATTATAATGAAGCACTACACCTCAAGTTCCCAAGTCAGTCTTTGTAGCCATATCAAATTAGGTCTTTTGTTGGTGAGAAGAAAAGAGCTTATACTTTCAGTAAGAACTGATTTTTGATAGTAGGGCATGACACAAAGGACATACACAAACTCATACCTAATCTATTTTTGGCTGGGCCCATAAACCTAGATACTTATGTTGCTTCTTGTTGCTAATAGCAGTATCATCCTTCTCTGGTTATCAGTCAGACAGAAATGTCATCAGAGCTATTAACATTCAGTTTATGCTAGAAAGAAATGCACTGACCTACATATGGGGGAAAAAATACCCAGCTCACTTCTCCTGCCCACTTTAGGTATTAGGATATATTTTTGGTGGGATTAAATTTCTTGCCATATAAATGAAAATTATTAGGGGTCTATAATAAACACATGTGATACTGTCCAAAGATCTCTGAGCTTTAAGGAACAAATGAAAAATGTATATACAGACATATGTTCAATCATGAGACAATAGACATTCTATTGAGTCAGTAAAAGAAGCTCCAAAAAAATCCTTTAAAACAATATTACTCCTACCTTTGGGGACAGGTTAAGAACTGAGGGGTTTTAATATGGTTCCGCAAACTGCAAACATTCCCAACCAAGCAAACAACTCATTAAAACACGTTTTAGGAATTGCCAATCCCTTCCTAACACTGTGATCTGCATTACTACAAATAATGGGATTTACCGAACTCCTAAAGGTCTCTTAGAGCACTATCAAAATATTCAGAAATTATCACCAATCCCTGAAACTTAAACATTTTCTGATCAGTGGATTTGTCATTCTCCCTTTCATAAGTCACCAGTTCCATTTTGGAAGGGTTTCCCATTCTTTTTTGGTACAGCAAAACCAAGGCTTTGGTCGACTATTTTTATTCCAACAGATTCTTGAAAGGGCTGAATTTTAAAAATAGCATTATTTATCAGAACACCCTTGGGCAAAGTAAAATGTATTTGCCAAAGTGCTGCTGAATGCAGCCGTTTTAATACTGCTATAATGCACTTTTGGAGAACTGCGGCTGATTTGTGGTAACAAACTGCGACTGCTCTCAAAAGCATTTTGTGGTAGCCAAAAAGCCACTGATTAAGGCAAAGAGGGGACAACAACAACAACAACAACAACAACACTAAGCCATTTACTAAGCTGCATTAAGACTTTGAGTCCAGAGTAGCATCCAACAGGTTCAGTGGTAAACACTCCTTTTGGGAACCAAGGCAACAAAAGAAATGGCTGCTTTAAGGAACAAGCATTATGGAAAACTTCAAATCCTAATAGCTATTAAAAGTACTCATTTCACTTGCAGTACAAAAATGTTACTGCAGACTTCATGAACAAAAAAATAGGTAATTACTAGTTTATCAATTAGAGGAACATGATATGTCCAAAACTAGATAGAGTGGGTTCAAATATATTTGTTCAAAGGCATCTTTCTGAAAACAAATTTTACTTAAGATATGATATGTGTAATAACATATATATACACACGTATACATGTATATACATATATGTGTTTAAAAACTTGTTTTGCATATTGTTCTGCAAAATCTGTTACCTAATTTTTCCTAAGTTGGGCATTAGCTAAAAGCTCTGTGTGTGTGTGTGTGTGTGGTGTGTTCCTTTAAATGTAACTAAGCAAGACAAGGTTTTGGGATGAAATAGTAAATATATTTATATACACATATACATATACATTTATAATGCATATTATTGTAGGGTGTTGAACAGGGTTCATTCTTAAATTTATTCAAATGAGAACAAGAAATGATTTTTGTCCTTGGATGATATAAGGGCTTGTGACAGCTTCAGTGACACAGTTACATTCCACTGGGTTTCTCACACACTCACTTGAAGACTTGTTTGTGCATGGATTAGTAGCAGTTGCCAATTCGTCTGGGCTGCCATCTCACCACAGAGAAACCATTAGAAACTTTTCCCCCTTAGGTGCAATTTTGTCCAATTCCATTAATCCTCTTATTCTAATATGTATGTGTATATATACACACACATATGTGTATATATATATATATATATATATATACATATATACTTATATATAATACACACACATCTCTGTACATACAGGTGTGTGTATATATATATATATATATAGATATAGATATAGATATAGATATAGATATAGATATATATTTATTTTAATCAGACCTGGATTGTTGTTCAGGGTAGGTGAGTGAGAGTAGTGGAGGGGAGAACCTAAAAAGTCTCTGCTTCTCTGCTTTCCTCAAGGCAGATATTTACAATGCTTAGACTATCACAGTTGGTTCCTGCAATGTCCATTTGGATGGAGCCTGCCTGTCACAATCATAACCAATGGGCATAATGTCACTATAAATTATCACCAACATTCAGAACGTGAATGAAAAATTAATCTCGTGTCTCTCAAAGCCTTGCCTGTTTAGTCCCTAGACAAAGGCAGACCTCCAGCTGTATTTTAAGAAATCTAAAAAACTAAATCAACACATCGCGTAGGGCAGCAGCTTCATTCACTTATGCATGTCAGGTTTTTGGTTTTCAACCCCCAAGTGGGAATTCTATCACATGACTGCAACCTATTGTGAAACGGAACAGCTTGGCATTCTTCCACATGAATCCGTTAGAGAGAGATGACTAAAAAGTGTTTACTTTGGGGGCTGTTCTAGTTAAATATGAGATCATTCATAAGGAGTATTATATCTTTTTAAAATGTTTATATAATTTTTATTTAAGCAGGCCCACAGAACAAACACATGCACACTCCTAAAGATTTTCTGTCTTTGCATTCTTCTCCCTGGGTCCAAAGTCAATGTATCTATATACATTCATTTTCATAACCAAGAACACAGATTTTCTACTTGATTACCTTAATTACTTAAACTGTAAAACCTGTTTTTTTCCTCTAGTTTGTGAGCTTAACCAACTAAAAATCTATGACATCAAAAAGGGAGACCTTTATAACAAAGTCCTATTTTTTTTATTAACAGAAATGAGTTTTATTTAATCTCATCACCATATCTGACAGAACTCTTCAGTTAGAATAAAAGCAATCTTTCTTACTATGGGGAATTTTGACTATGGAAAAAAATCAAGAACCTCTCAGGTCACCTTTATATGCCCCCCAAACAAGACCCAAAACTTCAAGTGACTAATGGCAATCACAATTTAAGCAATATATGCTTTAAAATATACAAATACATACATATATGCATATCTATATGCAAATATGTAGATACTAAAAATTAAAAGCTTGTTTGCCTTTTATATCAGGTATTGCTCTCGAGGCAAGCATCTTTTTAAAAAAATTATCTAGAAACTTTGCAGAATTGATGCTCAAAACAGCAGTCATAAACCTGGTTACATGATCCACATACACTGCACACATCTGACAAGTATGTTAGCATATTGTTCTCTGAATCAATTTCATCTGCCCATGGGCATAGCGCACACTGTTTCCACAACACTCAGCTAGTTCATTTCATTCTAAGGATGTGCTCTGGAGATAACCTGTATAACATTTTGTACAAATTGCACTGAAAACTTAATGTGAAACTATGCAAATATGAACTACAATCAACACATTCTTTACTATCTAAAATACTTAAAGTGTTCTCTTTCTTGGGATAACATTCGAAACTTAATATGTAGCTGCCATATTCTAAAACAGGAAACAGCATATTTACAAAACTGTACAAAGCAGCTAGAAGCCTTATTGTGGTAATAGGTGACAAAGGTTAAGAAAAATTCACTACTTTCTAAAGGCTAAAAATGCTAAAATTCTGTTTATATAGACTATTTTGTCCATGTTTCAAAATATACAACAGAGTTTTTACTGTAAGAGTGAAAACTGTGAGCATTACAGAAAAGTTGGGGGAAAGCCCATGGTGATCTTTGCTGGCAAGTTTGTGCAAAGGTAGATCCTTGGAGCACTTCTCACCCTTTCAGAAGCAGAAGCTAGAATAAATACGGGGGGGGGGGGAGGTGGGGTGGGAAGAAAAGCATCATTCTAGTCTAACTGGAAAAGTGAGAATTATTTGTTATTTGCAAGTTGACCCCTTGCTACAACTACTTATGATAGATACTCGGCATAAAATTTTTAAAAATGAGACAATCACATTAATCAATCCAGTATGATTGCTCTGAAATGGTGGAAAAAATTATGTGCCATGACAGTTTAACGTGCTTCAAATTACCAAGGGTAGGAGGTTTTGGGTCAGTCCAGTACAGTCTGATAGTCCCAAAAATCCAATTTTAATAGTCTGTAAAGAATACAGGACTTAAACATATAAAACAGAGCTAATTATAATTTTTAATATACTCTGTTATCAAACTGCGGGTTTGGACTGGGTGGGTTTAATGCAAAATGGGATGGACATTTTTAACCATGTGGAAATTAAGCAAAGAATATTAAGTGCCAAAACATGACTTTTACTTTATACTTCAACATAAAGAAGGTTTTTGATTTCAGCAGTCCTTTGTATCAATGATTATTTTTATTTTAATTGATGGAATCAAAGCTAATCAATTTTGTTCATAGAGGTGTTACTTTTTGAATAAGTGTGGGTATGCTATACATCATTAAAGCTTATTGTCTTGTTTGCCTATGACCCCACAGATAAGAGTGGCTAGATTAATGGATTTGGGAATCAAGAAGATCTGAGTAACAAAATCTTTTGACAACATTGGCTGGGTCATCATGGGTAACTCATTTAAGCTCTGCGAGCACAGGCAAACTTTTAAGACTTATGAGTTATAGACAGACTGGGATCTGGGTTCCCACCAATGAAATCCTTAATGTATTGAACACTACCTCCTCTACCACAAGTTCAGGATAAAATGCTACAAAGTGGAATAACAAATTTTTGCAACACGCAAAAAACCCCATAATATTGGAAGGGAGGCTGCTTATTGAGCAAGAGGGTGTACGGATTGCAAAACTGGTTTCAAACCTAAGTAAAACATCACTTTCTAAAAAAGAATATAACAAGGAAACAATGGTAGTAAACTTAATATTAACTTTATTGTGAGAGAAATCAAAATGTTTTCTTCTATGACAACTCTCCATTTTTAATTAACTGTGAACCTCTTAAAACCACTGGGGGAAAAAAACACTCTGGAAATTACCTTTTAGATAGTTACCTTTGGGTAATATTTTAAAAGGGGAACCCATCTTTTTTTTTCCAGTATTTCTACTATACAAGTTTATAATAAGCAGAAGAATGATTTTCTGCACTATCTATAGAATACTTCTTGAGAGACCATTACTAAAGGACTGTGGGTATCTGGATTTATTTTTTTGAGATTACTTGAAAGGGTGGGGTTCTTTCTAAATGGAGATCTTCTAACATAGTGCTTCTAGATATACAAATCAGTAGACTAAAAATCTCTTGCCAGACAATAGGATTGGAAGCAATTGTCTTGTATTCATTTATCTACAAACATCTGATTCCAAATCAGATTGCCAGCAGACAAAACTTCTTTGTATTGTTACAACAGAGAAATGATTTAATTAATCAAATAGCTCTATTCACTGAATTGTCTCCAGGATGGCTGTCCCTGGCAATGCTATGAAAACAACTGCTCCATGTAATTATCAGTCTTAATATGTTCATCTTTCCCACCTTGCTAAATGTTTCTTCTTCATCCCATTTCATTAATTACACTACACAACCAATAATACATTTACAGTACATGACCTTGAGTACTAATAAAATCTTTCTGAAATTGTATACTCAAAGAAGGAATTGATTTTACACTGAAATTTTCCAGAGTTTTAATCTCAATAAGTTCTAGGTTATACTAGGCTTCACTCCTTTTTTTCAATAATAACAATTTTGTGTGTGTGGACAAAAGATACTACTATGAAAAAGAATACATGAATTTAGATGAACATGGATAGTTAATATGAATTGTATAGTAATTCTTAACATATAGTAATTAGTATTCTTAGTTATTTGGAAGGGAAGATCTGGACACAGGATAGTTTTTAGAAATTGTAAATTAATCAATTAGACTGTATGGTCACAGATTTAGATCTTACAGATAACCTGGTCAAACCCACTCATATTACCAATGATGAAAAAGAGGCCCACAGATGTCAAGTGACTTGCCCACGGTCACACTGGGACTATGTGACAGATCTGAGATATATACAAACTAAATACAATGAGATCTTTAAATGGATCCATTGTATTGTTTGCCTAGAAATGATTAAAAGAAGTATCTAACAATTTCCTAAACCTTATGGTTTTAAGAAATTTATTCCGGAAAGACTATAACAAAGCATATGCTACATGTCATGATTGCAATCTAGAAGTCTCATGAGGGAGATTTTCCTAGAGTTAAAGCTTTCATTGTAAAATAATTCTGTGAAAGGAGTAGGAAGCATATGAAGAAAACGCATACAAGGTGTCCCCAAAATCTTTTGTGTAGTTTTAATAGCCCTATCCTGCCCTAAAACTTTAGGGACAGCCTGTATTCCATTCTTTTGATTGCATGAGTGCAGTGTCTTTCTCTTTTTCTTTATCAGGAACATCTTAGTTTGGTGGAACTCGTTAGAAATAAAGGCATTAAATGAGAAAAAAGGGATCCATCCACTGGAAATAATAATACTAATCCACATTTTAAAATAATTTAAGGTTCACAAAATAGATTTTGCCCCAATAACCCTGTTGGGGTAGGCAGTACAAGTATTATTGTGAGGACACTGAGACTCAGAAAGGTTCTGAGATTTGTCCCAGATCACAAACCCAATAAGTGGAAGCATTGGGATCAGAACCAATTTCCCTGTTCTTTTCACTATACCCCACCACTTCCCAAACACTGGAATCTACAGCTAATTGTGAAAGACTCGAACACAGTACACTGAAACACTTTAAATATCAATTAGATGAGAAATGCCCCCAAACTAAGCAGAATGATAGCTTTTATTTCTATAGCACTTTAAGGTTCACCAAACACTTTGGCCACACTAACCCTTCAAGGTAATGTTACCTTACACTGTATTGTGCATGCGTGTGTGCATGCGTGTGTGTGTGCGTGTATTTAATAAAATAACTGACTCATGTGACTCCTTGTCACGTGACCATAAAGTGGTCAGACCAGGATCAAACCCATGTCTCCTCGCTCCAAACCCAAAGTTCTTTCTACTCCAGGGAGTTGTTTCACGTGTTCTCACTGCTTTCCTATTCTGTGGCTTCATCACAATTCAGAATCTCACTTTGTCTTTTTTAAAAGGAAAATCCTTGCACAACTTTTCAGTGGTGGATTTGAAGATGGGAAATAGGAATAAGGAAAATCTGATCTGAATATGCTTTGCTCCTATACTTTTCCCCTAGATATCTATTTTAACATTTCTCCAATTGGGTTAACTTTCCAAATAAGGTGTCTATGTGAATGATTCCTTCTATCCACAGAAGACACAGAAAATTGGGAAGAATTTCTGAAAAGTTTGTCATATTTTCTCAAAAATATAGTTTTTATCTGTTTTTAAATATGAGATTTCATTTAATTCCATCTATGCTATCTTTCCACAGTAATGATCTGCCCCCCCCAAAGGCATTAATATATACTTGGAAGAGCAATTTTAGCAAAAAAAAAATCAACAAGAATATCAGAAAATGGTTCCTACAGTCTGGGAGTCATGGACCCTTTTGTCAGTCTGGTAAAGGAGATGGACCCCTTTCTCAGAATATTTTTAAATGTATAGAATAAATTACATTGGATTACTAAAGAATCCAATTCTCTTGAAATATAGTTATTAATTTTTTTAGCCACATTTACAGACTCCCATCAAGAATCCTTGCTATTGGGGCAGCTAGATGGCACATTGGATAGAGCACCAACCCTGGAGTAAGGAAGACTTGAGTTCTAATCCTGCCTCAGACACTTACTAGCTGTGTGACCCTGGGCAAGTCACTTAACCCTCATTGCCTCCCCCGACCCCTAAAAATAATTCCCTGCTATCCTCTATACATTTTGGCCAGTTTACTAACAGACTTTGTTGGCCAACCACTGAACTGATGGGTCACAAAGAAGATAGGACAAATTGCTTAAATGAGTCCACTATGGAAGAGACCATCTCACGCCAGACCTGACCTAGGATCACAGCATAAACAGGGCTAAGTTTTTGACAATTACCTAGCATACCTAGGCTAAAATGTAGCCAAAAATAATCATCCAGTACTCAAAGTTGGGGTGCCTTTGATTAATGTTCAGATACTTGAGCTGTTTTCACAGCTTAAATAAAGGGAAGAACTGAATTTCTACCTCTCTACATTAATTTGTACCCTGTAGGTAATCAGAGTCACTCTTCTCTAAAACAGACAGATAAAACAAAACTCTTTCTCTTCTTCAGTAACAGGCTTTTCATATCTCAGTTATCTCTAGATCATTTCTTCAACTGTCTGCTTCCTGTTGGCCTTGCAGACAGAGGTTAGCTGAAAGTAAAATAACTTGTGTAATTCAGTTATCCCTCTCTGACTTCAAAATTGTGAACACATATCCCCACTTCCCAAATGATGCCTTTGTGCCTGTTCACTAGAGATCCAGTCTGTGTTGTCTTTACTATATACATACGAAATAAAAGCTGAAATTCCCCAGTCTCTCTGAAACGGGCAAACTATTAAAGGTAACTTCATTTGAGAAAAATATTGTAATGCAACAAAAGAAACAGAACCAAAAGTAAACTTAACATTAAAGTTACGAAACTACAATAGTTAAGTGGGCTTATCTTTAAGCTAATTAGCTTTTGGCTATATTTTTCTCCTAAACAGTCAGTACTGTCTTCCCTAAACCTTTCCAATGTGGACTAGCAGCAACAATAGATACATATGAAGGTCAAATTATGTAATAAAAAAGCTTTTTTCCCCCATTCTCTGTATATGATTACATTTTATAATAAAACATTAGCCATCATTAACTCATTTTTTTATTTTACGTCTTTTTTTAAATTTCAAAAAAAGAAGCAAAAGTGTGTGTGTGTGTGTGTGTGTGTGCCTTAATGTCCAAAGACATCCAAAAGTATATCAAAAACTAAAGTCTCAAAGGAAACAAAGGCATCTCTTGATTATCAAGACTAATGAAGGAAGGTAGTGATGGTGATATAACACAAAGCAATGAACAAACCACAAATGGTGGTGATTTTTGGCACAAGGTTAATTATAATGCATGTATATTTATTGAGGGTATATAAAGATACCCATTATATTTTGCTTTAGTCAATATCAAAATTAATTTGTAATGTCAGAGCACTGATCAACTGACTGTGGGCAGAGGTTATCCAAAAAAATGTTGGGTGGCAAGTGGGCAATATTCCTAGGATTAATGATTTCTCTAAGTCATTTTAAAGTCACCAATCCAAAATATGCTTCACAGAATCAGAAAACATTAGCTCTAAATGGAACCTTTAATACTGGTTTACTTCAACTCCTTAAGTTTACAAATGGGGAAGATAGGAAAGGAAAAAAAAAAGGATAATAATAAAGCTAGGTCACATTTACAAAGTTGTATGGTTGGTTTAAAATGTGCTTTACATACATTTTGTCATTGGACCCTGTGGGACATATAATGCAAGTACTATCCTCACCCCACCTACTCCCCCATTTTTTTAAACAGAGGAAAAAACTAAGTTTCAGAAAGTTTGTGACTTTTGAAAGGTCACATAGCTAGGCAAAGGCCAAGGCAGGGTTAGGATATTAAAAAGCAGGATACAAAAAGTAAAAGAAATTGGATCAGGCCAAAAATGTAATTCATAAAAATTACATACTACAAAAAAGTAAGACTATGACATAAAAATTTGTGCCAGTTTCTCAGAAATTATAGTCAAAAACAAGGAGTGTACATATACTTGTTTTTGACTCGGCCTCCTCTGGGGCAACAATTTGCAATACGTATTTGTTAGTTGTAGCAATCATTGGATAAAAAATGAATTCCATCAGTTTAAAAAGCACAATAATATCATTACAACAGAAGGGCGGATGCGAAGCCCCCTAATTTATACATAAGGTAAACTGAGGCCTGGAACGGAGAAATGAGTTATCCAAGAGCATACAAGCTGCAAGGATCAGAATCTGATGAGGATCTGAATCCATGCCCACTTACTACAAGGCCAATATTCTTTGTATTGCAGCGTGGTGACCTTCCTATAAATTGAACAATTTTGCTAAGGAGATCTCTACAATGTTTCTAGATTCAAAATTAGTTTTGTTTTTTTTCCCCCAAAACACCCATATTTACTGAACACTAAATGTTGCGTTGTTTAGTCAGCATTGAGGCCAAATCACTTATCTAATCCCTAAAATCTCAATCAACATACATTATATTAACCAAAATATGCTTTAAGTCCTCTCATAACCTATCTCATCACTTTACCAATAATTTTTAGTTCATTTAAAATTATAACATTGACTTAGAAATAATTGTCCAGGGGCGGCTAGGTGGCGCAGTGAATACAGCACCGGCCCTGGAGTCAGGAGTGCCTGAGTTCAAATACGGCCTCAGACACTTAACACAAAAAAACTAGCCGTGTGACCTTGGGCAAGTCACTTAACCTCAACTGCTCTCCAAAAAGCAAAAAAAAAAAAAGAAAGAAAGAATTGTCCAAACAACTATAGAATGGGCTACAAATTTCCCTCAGCACACAGGTACCAGCTTGTAGGTTTATCACGAAAGCTTAATTATAATTAAAATAGCATACTCTTTGGCAGAGAACTGGATATTTTTAGATATGTTTATCCAGGAGTGTACAGGTGGTATCTTATGGACTATATTTCAAAAGTAGAGATTTGGGGTCGTATCTCCCAAGTTATACGTGAAAATGAATTTAAGGTTTTTGATCTACCTATTTGTGAAAAACATTTGTCCATATGCCATAAAGTTCTGTACAGTAGTAGCTTTTTGGAAGTCGTTAAGTATCTAAGATAAAAATAACAAACTCTGTCCCAACTTAAATGTTAAGGCCAAATATGACATTTTCTTCTGGAAAGCAGGATTTATCTAGTCCTAAGGATATGAAACTTCCTCAACTTGAGAAAAATCACAGACGAAAAATGTCATGTTGGCCACATCTAGAGTCACTGCCTTTTGTCCTGGAAACAAGATGACAAATATTCTCAACCAAGTGAATTTAAAAAAAAAATCTGGAGGTGAAGCCAGATCTTCAAAAAAAAAAAGCCCAGTCCATCATCTGCCTGCGTGGGCCATGCTCCCGCATCTCACATTCTGAAAGGATCAAGTTTGCAAAACTGTTTTGCAAAAGCTTCCAGTCCAGTATAAAGTACATTTCAAAGTGGCTCTATTAAACTTTAGACTGTAATTTTCTAGGGAAAAAACCCGAATCCCTATACTTTGTATGGTGTGCTTCCACACCTAATTAGGTAAAAACCATGATTTTTAAAAGAACTTTCAAGTCAAAATGTAAAACAACAAAAACCTTGTGCCAAATTCTGATAAATAGTAGTCAAAAACATGGGATGTTCATCCTAACAATTGTTACTGACTTGATTTCCTTTAGTGAAACAATACATCTCTATAACTCCTGTTCTCTGTCTGTATCAACCATGAACTCCATTCTTGATTTTGGAAGTGATTCTTGATGATACCGAAGATACCAAAAGGTTAGTCATTACTAAGAAGGAAGATGAAACTCTCCTTGATCTCAATTCTCTAATACCGAACAAGGCAGAACAAGTGTGACTAGCATGAAAAACTACATTTGCACCTAAATCTACAAAAGCATAAATTGCAAGCCTGACATTCTTATAATTAGAATAATAGATCTTAGCATTTCACTAACCCACCATGAAATATCATAAGCTTACCCACTAAATATAAAAGCTGTTCCTTACACATTGTGAGGAATGATGGTATCAATTCAGGAGAATCAGAGAACTCATTTGTTATATGAAACTTCCTAGGAAAAGTGTGGGGCCTAAAATCAAAAGAGCACTGATATCTGTATAAATATGCCAGTGGATCACGTACTTAATTGAATATTTTATTTTTGGTCATATAACATTTTGGATGTTCCTATAACAAAGGGATTGACTCAGTACTCAGCAGCCAGAGAACATCAGAGGATATAACATTTTAAAAATACAAAGTATATTTCCACACAAGAGAAAGCACTCCTAGAGAATGTGAGACATAACTCTGGCCTAATGATACCTCATGGTATTTAGTCAATTCCCAGATTAAGGCCCAGATATGAGCGTTCTTAAGTTAGAGAGTATCTTTTACCTAGTTAATCAAAAGGTAACTAAGTAAACCCCAAGCTGTAGTCACTTCTCAGGAGCAGAATTATATTGATTGTCGATGTTATATGTGAAGTGTGCATATGTAAATTATTAAAGTACAGTTGTGACATATAGAATATGTAACCAAGAACAAGCATTCCTTCATTTTCCCTAACCTAACTTCTCCATGAACTCTTAACTGTGATTCCACAGAGAGGGTGCTAAAGCTGTGAACGATATTAATTTACATTTAAGTTTGGGACTCTTATTTTATATTTTCAATTTACTACAGGTACCTCATATGCCTGAGTTCAAATCTGACCTCAGATGCTAGCTGTGTGAGACTGGGCAAGTCACATAACCCTGTCTGCCTCAGTTTCCTCATCTGTAAAATTAGCTGGAGATGGAAATGGCAAACTACTCCAGTGTCTCTGCAGAGAAAACCTTAAGTAGGGTCACTAAAAGTCAGACAACCAAAACGAGCAAACAATAACAACAAGTTGATGTGGAGAATGAAATAATGAGGTTCTATTTTCACAACTCCAAACTTGGGAAGTTGTTCACAGTCTCCAATCCTGGGGGTAGCATCTGTACTATATTCACCCTGGCAGTTCCTTCCCTTTCTTAGCTTCTCTACCATAGGTCTAATTCAGTGACATCAAGCTCCAACTGCATCTACATGTAATACAACAACCAGAATTATGGATTCTCTTAAAAAAATACCTTTGATCCAATTACATGGTCACATGAACAACAGACTAAGTACTGACTGGATGGTGTACTTTGAGGCAATAGCAGACCAGCTCAAAGCAGCCTGTAATTGATACACATGGGTTAGAATGCCCCATCTAGAGGAAAACACTAAATAAGACAGCTGAAGAGATGTCTGGTCTCTTTGGAATTGATGTTTCTGGTTCATACCTTTCTTTGATCTTGGGAGGGGAAATGTTGTTTGTTTTCAAAGGCTTTCTCTCCTAGTAGACTCCAGACTGCATACATAACAAAGCATAAACAAAAGGGCTCTAGTCAACAAATATTCTATTTGAGATGAGTGGGAGGAAATGGCAACTAAAGCAAAAAGTCTAATCTGAAGCAGATCTTTAATGAGATCTGACTAGACCTACTTTTTACTCCATATTGAAGTTGACTTGATTGGTAAAATATTTCCAACTTCCCACCTAGATCAAGATCCAAGTCAAGTACTGTTTCAATAATATCCATTGCCTATATAACCTGGGAATATGTCTGATTTTATTTTCAAAATAAGAGGAAATTTCTATTCTGTGCTTTTATCATACTGTTGACTTATTTTTTTTCATTTGTTCAGCCTGTATTTATTTTGTTTTTAATTTCAAGAAATGTTCAGACATAGCAAGAGTATGATGCCCAAATAATGATAGCTAACTAAATTAGATACACAGCCATATCTACATCTGTCTAGACTATCCATCTATCAGATCTGTCTATCTATCTCTCTGTCTATCCTATTCCAGTTATTTTAAATCGTTAGAACCAGAAAAAGACTATCTCAATTTTGCTTATGGTAGAAGTTTGATGGAGCCCAGGACTAAGAATGTCACATTCTAAGTACTGTAACTAGTTTGATTACAGCATGGATGCTATTACTTCAGCGGATAGGCTCTCTAGTCTCTGGAATAATTGGAAACAGGAGCCAGCAGGTATCAAATGACTCCTGCTGTGTTAAGTACTGACTGAGAAACAGATTCACTCTTTTATATGCAGTTTTGTAATAGGACTGATGTATACAGAGAAAATCCCCAGATGGGTGGATCATCTGTGAGTGATAGAAAGGCAAGTAAATTATCAACAAATACTTAAAAAAGTAAAATAATAACCTCCAAAGTGACCAGGGAAGTCATTACAACAGAGATGATTGAGAAATGTGAGGGAAATAATAAAGTGAAATCATAAAGCAATGGGGAGGCTGAGGTCAAACTAATATGTGCATTTTATCTACTTTATTTGACATGATCTTAGAGCAAAATTCTTAAGAGTACCCTACAATAAACACTGACTTGAACACAAAATTGCACCTTCTTTTCTTTACCACAGTGGTTCTCAACCTGTGGGTCACGACCCCTTTGGGGACGAATGACCCTTTCACAGGGGTCACAGGGGTCACCTAAGACCATCAGAAAACACATTATTTCCTATGGTGTTAGGAACCTCCTCTATTTGTCTCCAGGCAGGTCTCCCACATGCAGACACGCCCACATATGACTGACTATTAAAGAGTCCTGGGATTAGGAAGGTTGAGAACCACTGCTTTACCAGACGACAAATCTTCAACTAATAGGAAACTCTAGCTAAAAAGAGACAACATAAAGCAAGATGCAGTTAACTGTTGAACCAAAGCTTTGAGCTTAGGATGGGTCTAAGAAGGGGAATTGGATTGCAAACAGACAGAGGCTGTAAACACTGGATATGGCTAAAAAAAAAATTCTGCTAATCTATTCCAGTCACTATAGGCACACCCATGTATACAGATAGGATTACCATCACTAATGAAATCCTGAAATATGGTAGCAATAGTATTCCAGGTACAGTCATGTTTTTCATTTAAACAGCTCCAACATTTCTAGCAACCAAGTAGAAAAATAACTGAACAGATTATGAATCTGACAGTAATCAGAGAAAAAAAAACTCACCAAGTCCAAGCACTTAAAAGAGTACAAACTACTTCAGGTCTTCGGCCAGACCCTACAGTCTTACACATGAGAGTATAATGTTACTGGCTACCTGAACTTTCAATAGTAATACTTTGGAAGGGAACATCTGCTAAAAACTGAAGACTGATAACAGACAGAACACGAGACTGCAGCAGTCCAAATTCTTTTAATAGGTGGTCAGTTTGCTTAATGTATCTCAAATGCATCAGGATATTACTGTATTATAGGGCTATAACTTGGCAATCAAGATTGTGATTCCCGCTCTTTTTTAAAGTTATAGTTAGTTGTTATAAACAAAAACAAAAAATACTTTAGAACAATTCAATAAAAGTCAGTTTTAAAAGTTTTTCACTTGAAGACCAAGTATCAGTTTCCTCAAATTCCCTTATTCACTACATGCCCAATGTATGCAGAACATTATGTAGACTTAAGGGAGAAAGAGTTTAAATATGACAGTCACTGTCTTATTTAAATAAGACAGAGTCAAAGTGACACAGAGTCACCTACATGATATTGACAGTGTTATTAGTAGAATGATTAAAAATAACACGAATCAATAACTAAGATACACAATAGTATACACACGTGAAATATACTTAAGGACAAAGTACTTATATAAAAAGCCTGACTTAACATAAATGAACTGGGACAGGCAGTAGCAATATTATCCAACAAGGAAAAGTATTGTTAGTCAGGGAAAGTTTCATGGAGGAAGTGGCTTCTTAAAAGAATGGATAGGAACTTAGAAAGTGAAGAGGGTAAGGAGCTTATTACGAGCAAAGGGAATCTTACGTGAGCAAAGACACAAAATCATGAGAAGTTCTGGAAACTAGGACAAGCGCTAGATTCTGAGCCAAGAGGTAGCTGAAAATGGAAAGGTGAGATGGTGAGGGACTTATGGAGAGACCTCAGACAAAGGGCAGTACACTGTGGAAGAAAGACAGAGATGTTGAAGGAAAGAGTCCATTCCTAGGGAGGCTACTACAAGAAGTGAGAGTGGTGCTGAACTAGTCTTCTGTGCTCCAGGAGAAGACACTCAAAGAGATAAACACACTGTTTTATACCTTCCTTTTTTGGAGGACACTTGGGATTAAGTGACTTGCCCAAGGTCACATGGCTGGTTTTTTTCTGTCAAGTGTCTGAGCCTGAATTGGAACTCAGGTCCTCCTGACTCCAGGGCTGGTGCTCTATTTACTGCGCCACCTAGCCCCCCCCCCCATATCTCACTTCTTAATGATTATTGCTAAGTGTAGAGTTCAGTTTCTACCAACTAAAGGAGTTTCTATGCTATAGGTATCCTCTAAATTCAATTACCCTAGGACAGAGGTCCAGTTGCTCTGTCCTAGTTAAAACTCTACTAAGGCATGAAGGTTGAAGAGTGCTGCACATGTTTTTTGGGGCAGGCATAAAACTTTGGATATACAGGGTATATGATAAGAAGCAGTATGATGGAATGAAATATGTCTGAAAAGTAATGTTAGCACTGGAGTAGGCATTTAATGCCAAACAAGGTTTTTCCCTATAGGCAGAAGAGAATCAAAAAAAATCTTTGAGTAGTGGAGTGGGGGAGTGTTTCATACTCTGCATTTGTGTCCCCTGGTATCTAGCAATGTCTGGCACAAAGTAAAGGCTGAAGAAATACATGTCGGTTAATTGACAGCCAGATAGTTAAATAATGAAGCTTAGTCAAATTTAAATCGATTGGAGGAAGAAGGGAGTGGAAAAAGGAATACTAGTTAGGAAGCAAGTACAAGGCAGATAGTAATGAAGGCCTGCACCAAAATAGTACCAAGGGGAATGAAGAGGGGCGGTGGGGATACAGTAGACATTTCTGGGATAATTAGAATTCACAAACTGGGTAACACTAGTTGAAAGGTAAAAATGGAAGGCATGATTACAGGTATAGCACCAAGGTTTTAAACACGGGAGACAGGATAAATGCTAAAACTATAGACAAAATTATTAAGATGAGAGTGCGTTATTTTATGGGAAAGACAATGTTAGGTTTTGAACTAGTTGAATTTAAGAAACTAGTACAGCCTTCAGTTGAAAAGGATCACAAGATATGTAAATAAAGACCTTTAGGAATCATCTTGTCCTAGCCTCTCATCTTATAGAGAATAAATTGAGTCCCGGAGAGATTTGGTAATTTGTCCAATGTCACATGTAAGTAAGGAGCAGAGCCAAAATTTGAACCAAGACCCTTTCACTCCAAATCCAGTACTCTTTCTGTCATATGCCTGACTTTCAGGTAGCTGGGTATGTGAGTTTGGAATTTAGAAAACAAGCCAAGGCTGTAGATGATGAAGATTTAGGAGTTATTTCCAGTTCATAGAATATCATCTTTTAACAATTTTGGCTAATGGAGTCACTAACTGCAATCACAAGGAGAGATGTAATAAAATCTGCAAAGTATGAGAAGGATAATTTAATCAGTTGTTACCCTCACCCCCCCTCAACCTTGTAGGCAAAAGACAGGTTACAAGATCACAAAATGTAGCTGGTTAGAAAATACACAGTATAATTATTCAAACAATTACAGGTAACAATACAAGAAAGAAATATAAGAGAAAACAATCATTTTTCCTATAGGAAAAATGTTGAGAATTGGCTTCCTGAACAAAAATTCAACATAGGATCACAGATCTAGACTGGGAAAGGACCTAAGGGGTCTTACAGACCAACTCCCTTATTTTACCAATCAGGAAACTAAGACCCAGAGAAGTCAAGGGACTTGCCCAAGGTCACAGAGGTAAATACCTTCACAGGCTAGATTTGAACCCAGGCCCTCTGATTTCCAAACCACTATTCTTTCCTCTGCATCAGGCATCAAATATATCAATATAATCAATAAGTTATAAAAGCAAACATATAACAACTAAGAAATTATGTAATCATTTTAATACACAAAATCACTCTCTGAGTCATATTTCAAGAGCTGGAAAGAATCTTAGAGAGTTTATTTAATTTAATCCTTTGTTTCACTAAGTCCCAGAGATCACTAAGATACTAAGGTAATAGGATGCAGGACTAGAAAGAACCTTCCAGATATCATCTAATGCCACTCCACAAATGGCTGTTGCACAGAGTTGTTAGGTTACATGCCCAAGGTCATGCCACTGAGTAATAGGCACAATTACAACTGGAATCTAATTCTTGTAACCTAGGTTTAATGCTTTTCCCACTAATCCTCACTGCCTTCCTTATAAAAGGTATTTAAAAACGGACTTAAATACACTTTAACCATAAATTGTGCAATTATCCCAATGTATTACAAAGGAAAAGAGGGGTGATATCATTGCTCTAATTTCTGAATTTTTACCTGGATTATTTTTATGTTATCTGGAGCTAAATGGATATGAGAACACAATAGCAGCTAGACTCAGATGCCTGAAACACTTTTACTTTTGCTACTCTAAATCAGATTATAGTTAACTGGTGGTAAAAGCAAAGACTTATGTCTCATATCCTAACTCCCTATGGGAGCTAATATGATCCCCTATCACCAGGCACTACTAGTACATAATTGCTGAAAAGTAGTAAAATACCAAAATCTGGTTATACTGAATTGTTTTACATAATGAAGGTAAGAAAGATTACATTCCTACTCAATCTGATCACTGATTCATCTAAATGAAGAAATGTATCTTTCTGAAGCTTTTCCCAAAATATTTTTCTAAAATAGAGAATGACATCCATTTTTCTCATGTTAATAGTGATGTTTCCAATTGCCACATGATTAGCTTAACTGAGCTACCACCATCTTGAAGTGAAGGCCCATGCTCTAAAGCAATGCCAAGTGAGAGCATACAACTGAAACTGTCATTGGGAGGACAGATATTCACCATCATAACAGATGATGCTGCAAGAATTGCTGGAGTTCACTGGATTGTTGCTGCCAGCATCATCTGGGAGTCCATAATCCACAGGGAGCATTCTTTTTTAATTGTACATGGCACAGACTTTAGCTACCAAAATGGGTTTGCCTGAATAGCACCATGTTTAATTAGTAATAACTGAAGGCAACACATTTTCAATTCACTAAGGTACAGGAGAACTTTTTGGTAAGGTAAGAAACAAACATTATTTTACCTCAATGTATAATGCTTCTATAGCTCCTAAAATACAATTTTATTTACCAGTGCTTACTGCAACTTTTACAACGATCAGGTTTTGTTTCTTCCGGTACCAATAGTTAATGATTCTCTTTTCTAGTTTAAATACTCATTGATCCCTTTTATTTGAAAAAAAGTAACTGAGAAACTTTGTAAGAATACAATTAACTTGTAAATTGCAATGATCCACTGCCTGTGAAAATATTTTCTGGGTTTATGACCATGAAAAGGTCATTTAAGCTCTAGGAGCCTCTACTTCTTTGAAAATATAGGATCATATAATTTGCAGTATGTTTCTCCCTGGATTATTAGAAGGAAAGCTCACTGTATACCTTAACCCATTCTATGAATTTATTTTATTATTATTCTACTAAAGAGATAGGGATTGTACCCCTATGATTTCAATGATACAGGGACTATCAAGTGAAGAACCTTTATCTTCCAATGCAGTTTTGAAAATTGTCTGCAAAAAAGTCTTTAGAGAGATACCTAGAGCATTGAGAGGTACACACCAGTATCAAAAACAAGATTTAAATTCGATATCTTTAGGGCTTCAAAATTAGCTCTCTATCTACTTATATCACATTGCCTCTCAAAGCTATGGAAGGCCAAAAGAAATCATGACTTGATTTTAGAAAGTATAACAGAAAAAAAATGCTATCAGGTACCCAAAGTCCCCTTTTCTTTGTCTAGTAGGTAAATATAAGTTAGGCAATTAGAAAAATATTTCTGAATTTCACAATCAAAACATTGTTTTAGAAGGAAAATACACTGAAATGATTCTTTTATATACAAGTTAGAAACTCAACACATACCACCTGTAGAGTAATATAAAAATGAACAGAGGATCTATGATTAAGCACTGGAAGAGAACTCAAATACTGTACAATCCAACCCTTTCATTTACAGTTGAGGAAACAGCCTCAAGATGCTAAGTGACTTGCCCAAGAAAATACAGAAAATAAGCATCTGAAAACTAGACTCGAACCCAAGTCCTCTGATGCCCAAGTCAGTACTATCTGCATTGTACTATGCTGTTTCCTGTATTATCTGGGTTTTACACAGTGCACTGTACAAAAGGGGTTAAGACATGTTGTTCATGCAGGTCAGTGCCTTCAGAGTGGATACACAGAGAGAAAGCTTTTGTGATTCTGGGCTTCCAAAGTGAAAATTGTTTCAATGACATGGACATATGACACAGGAGGACATTAAATCACAGCTCAGAACTAAATCCTCTTTGTTTCCATTTGTCACTTGAACCTTCAACAAAGAGGTTCCTGCAGAATCTCATGTAGCTGCATATCTGAAAAGCCCTCAGCGTGTAGCTTCTCACACACAGAGCCACAGATTAGCTGCATCCTTTGGGTCAGAAAACTACCATCGGATTTTTTTTAAGTACTACAAGTATGGCTTGTTAGTTGGGGAGGAATGGGCAGGGCATGTTTTTTCTTAAGGGAGGAGGCTTTGTTCATTCTGTACATTTTTTCATGTTTCCATCCAGAAACTAATGTTTTCTCAGTTTGAACGCAGCTCATTCATTGAATGGTGGTTTCTGCTGTCCTGTTCTAAAAATATATTTGTTTTCTAAATCAATTATCTATCACGATTCTCAGCAAGGCGTTTTACCTACTGTGGCCTGTACATGAATTATACAAGTTTCCTAAGAAGTATGAGCACAGTATTTGTAACGCTCATTAAAAAATATATCTGGTTAGTTCCAATAATTCATATCTAACAGAGCCAGTCGATGAATTTCAGCATTAGAAACAAAAACATTTTTAGCTAATGCTAGCATGGGGGAGAAATATACTGAAATCCACATGTTTCTGGAATGAAAAGCTGTGGTACTAATACATACTATTTGCAAATTGAAAAAAGATGAATTTTTAAGACACAGTTTGGAAAATAACTCAATAGTAATTCCCCTGTAGATCAAAGCAATATCCTGCCTTTTTATGTTAATGCTATAACCTTTTGGACACTTGAGGTTCCTATCTGATTGAGGTTAGAGCAGAGTCTGGTGTAATCCTTATCACTAAGGTACAAACAATTGGCAGTCTCTGCTCAGGAGACAGGAAGGCCAGAACTTGAGCATCACAGAGGTGAGACAGGTCAGCATTGCCAAGCATGTGTAAGCTGTATTGAGCAACTGTAATCACAGGACAGCAAACTGATCTGTTCTAACTCACACATCCAAATGTTATCTTACTTCGTTTCAAAGTATAGGCAAATTATTTCCCAAGCCCAAAATGACAGTGATTTGGGGAGAGGGGCCAGCTAGCACTCTTACAAAGCCTTTAGTTCACATTGAAGCAGCACCTGCAATACCAGAATTATACAAAGCACTCTACTTTTCAAATCTTTAAGAAAGCACTTAATTTTCAGCACTGATTTCCTGAAATCTAAGAGCTTATGAAGGCTTCACTGTGTTCATACAGATCTATGCAGAATGTGCCAGATCTTCCCTGTCTGTGATGGCATTCATTTGGAGGTGAATCCCAAATTTCTATCACTGGCATGTCTATTTCCGACTAAAATAAATATTCTCCAAGAATAAGGGCTGAAGATTAGGGGAACAAGAAAGAAGGCAGAGTAAGTAGCAGAAGGAGAGATATATGCAAATATCAGCTGAATGACAATTCTTCCTACCATTTACAATGGAAGCTTAAAGATTGAAATACTCTACAATCCATTAGTTTCTCAGTACCCTGTGAGGGATTAAAGCATTTCTTAATCAACTGCTAAAGCACGAAAGAAGGCCAGAGAATGGATTTTAGCCAAGCTGGGTATTACTAAAATGTTGAGATAATCAGATAAGCATAAAGACAGCAAGAGAAAAAGCCAAAATATTATTGATCAAATCTCTAAGGGGCTCTAAATATTATCTTCTCTCTCCTAGGTGTTTTGAAAACAATTTTAAGTAAACTTTCAAGGGGCTATACAGAACTCTAGGGCAGCTACATGGTTCAGTTGATAGAGCACTGGGTCTTGAGGAGGGAAGAACTAAGTTCAAATCCAGCCTCAAGTCATTTAGTAGCTGGGTGACCCTGGGCAAGTCACATGACCTCTATTGGCCTTAATCAACTGGGGAAAAAACTGGGAAATGACTCCAGTATCTTTGTCAAGAAAACCCCATGGAGATCCCATGGATCATAACACTGGCATGTATGGTCCACAGGGAGAGTGGGATGTGACTGGATAACAAATACAGAACTCCTACCTGGAGAATCATATATGCTTGTTCAAGTAATTCTAAAATTATTAGTACAACAGGTCTGGAAATTACCCACTTTGTTTTTTTTGCCAGTGTCACACTGTCATAATGTGATGTTATGGTATTGTCTATGCCTCGATATTATATACTTTTTAAAAGAGCAAGAGAAATTTTTTTTCAAAGTTCTCATCTATATAATGGCTAAGACAGTAAAATGACATTCATAATTAAGGAAGACATTCTAGGCAGTAGGATGCAGAAGAATGCATGCTGCATCTGTAGTTTCAGAATTTCTAATGGATTTGAATTTGGATTCTGATATTACCTGTGTGACCTTGAACAAATAATTTTATTTTCTCAAGGTCTTTCTTAGGCTTCACATTCGTGAAATCAAGGGTGTGGGTATGTGTATGAAATCAGACTATCATGATTAAGAACCCCAAATGACCAGCTTAACTCTATAATTAGGATAACTCTACTAATTATTTCCCTACACTTGCAAAGGTTGGTCAGAGAGAAAAGTAAAAATATAGTAGGCAGTAAGGTGGCTGAAAGGATACAGTGTGGGACTTGGTGCCGGGAAGAACTGAATTCAAATCCTACTTCAGAGACATTAGCCAGGTGATGACAAGCAAGTTATCTAACTTTTCTCTGCATTATTTCTTCTTCTGTAGAATGGAGATGACAATAGTACCTCTATCTGTTGTGAGTACAAAATGAGTTAACATCTTAAGCACTTTAAAAACATTACAATGTTTTGCTGTTAGTATATTGGGACGGGTTAGATGAGGCTTTCCCCCCACCCAATTATTACTCTTGTCATGCATATTCCTTTTAATAGAGGCCATCGTTTAATTAGGAATTTCAATTTTTAATGAAGCCCGGTATAGGTGAATAAAATATAAAACAAAAACAAAATGTCAATCAGAGAAATGTATCTTTCTTATTCTGTGTTTCTGATGACTGACAGCCCAGTGGTTTTGTAGCGAACAAAGGCAAAAAAGCAAGCATTCTTCATCAAATGAAATGTTTGACAGATTTAACAGCTTTCTGAAATAAAAACTGATGAAATCTCAAGTAGAAAAGTGTATCTCCTGGATACATGAGAGATTACATTTCAACATTTGAGGTTTACTTCCTTAGATAGATGCAGATTATTTTTAAGGGAGTTGTAGGGGGAAAAAAAATCTATGCCCATAGCTTAACTTGTATAAAGGTGAACTCATGCAGTCTTAGGTATAAGAAATTATAGAATTGGGATACTTTTCAGGGAGTGCAGACACATACCTAATTCTGCTCCTTCGAGCCTTGTAACTAGATAAACATTCCTTCAAAACTTGCATTACATTTTAGAGATCAGGATATTGAAACGTACCAGAAACAAAGGTACATTTATGTCACAGAGTACATCTGGAGTTGAGGAAGAGACAAATTTTAAAAATCAAGTGTTTTGGGTTTAATACTTCATAATTCAGATACTACTCTTTGAAAAAAATATTTTGAACTTAATTATGGAACCAGTTGATTATTAAGGAAGTTTTAATTTATATCTGGGATGTGCTACTTAACTAACCTTTATATATATTTCAAACATTTTAACTGAAATCATGCTATTGTTTATACTATATTAACTTTTTAAGAAAAAAAGCATGCATATACGACACTGAAAATTCAACACTGACAAGTAAGTTTTAATAATACAATATTCTACATAGTAATATCTACAAGTATGACAACAGCAAGGTGACTAAACAGATGTACAGTGTGTACTGATAAGGGGAAGAACAATTTACAGTGTTTCTCTGTAGAATGAATAGCAACCAAAACACAACAGTGAGTGCGTGGAATGTTTTTATCCATGCAAAAATACTTTCTCACTATTCTTATAAGCCAGTGAAATAGTAAACAAACAGGAATATCTATCATTAAAGAAAAAAGTCACTTTTCAACTCTTATCCAATCTGTACATTAGTGATGAATGTCAGAGTTATTACTGAAAGAGTCTATCTGAACTTTGTAGAAAAAAATAGCATGCCAAAAGGAGTTGGAGTTGCCTAACAGATGATCAAGAAAAGTTCACATCCTTTAGCTCAGCAGAAAGTGACAGGAAGGCTGAATGGATGATTATGCCTCCCTGAGTGGTCCTAAAGTATTATTTTAACTACCCGGGGATCTTTTATTGTTGCTGTTGTTGTTTTCCAAATGGGTTTCCCAGTTGAAACTGTGACCCCAAAGAACTATTTGGTCCTTACCCAAAGGGCAGTACTGATGATGGAAAAATGTATTCTAAAAAGCCCGATAGTATTACTTAAATATCACTGAAGGCCTCCCCCAATTCCCTTTTTACAGTCTGCTCACTCCTCAGACTGCAAAGCCTTGACTACTGCATACAGTCCTACTTTTGATACTGTTCTTCTGCCATTAATTCCCTTTCCATTTTTAACTGGTGGCCATGTTTTGGTTGCTACCCCAAACATCACTTGCACAAAACATCTCTTTCATTTCACCCCATATATCATTCTGCTACAACAGTATAGATATACCTTGATGCATTTTGGGATTACTGAAAAGTGAACACTACATAAAGCTAAGATACTATCCATGGTTTTCTCCAAAGAGTCCTAATTTACCTCTTTCAGACTGCAGACTTAGACACTCACTCTTTCCACTACCTATTCCCTTGGGCATAACACACACACAGACACACACAGACTCTCTCTGTGTCTCTGTCTCTGTCTCACACAGTCTACATATTCCAGAACACTTGAAACCTGAACAAACACTACTACAACGGACTGTGTCAAAATAAGTGAAAAGTTATGTATCTGCAGTTTTTTGCTCAGTATTCTTTTCCCTAAAAAATTTAACCTGTTGGTCTACCCCAAACTAAACTCCATTGGAATTCACAGAGGTTGTCCATGTCCTACCTGTTGTCAAATGGAAATAGGTCACTGTTTTCCTATCTTTAACAGCTGTTGTTTACCTAAGAAAGCACACTAGGGCCAAGAAAATTAATTCCCCAATTGCTGTCAACTGAGTTAGGGAACAGCAATAAACAGCTTACTGTAAAGCCTCTAGCTACAATAAAACTGCTGTCAATAAAGCCTTGCTTGTAGAGTTTTGCTGTGCAAGAAGAATGGGTTCTTTGGAAATGAATGTTTGAAATGAGATTGGCTGATATTTGTTTATGTCAATATATGCTAAGGAAAGACATCACGAATTTTTTAACTATTACATTTATGTGAGTACTTATATGGATAATTATTACATTATATATGTATATACATACATATTATATATGTATATATGTGTATATATACATATATTTATGTTTCCTTTCTTTTCTAAAAGAAGCTAAATACATTTATGGTTTGTCATTTCCACTCTTAATATTCACCTTAATATTATAGCTCCCTGATAATTCTGTGGTCCTACACAGCAACAGTCTTTCTTTCTTTTTAAATAAAAAAAATCAACCAATGATTGTGATAAAAGATTTAGTTTAATTTGGGCTGATTGGAGCTAAGAATTTACAACTTATTACTAAAGGTTGCAACCCCTGAAAATACAGTAGTCCAAACAAATACAAGTGCCTGGATTGTTATTTTCAAGCAAAGTGGAGATGTAGGCATTGGCAAAATTGGTTTACATATTCAAATATACACTCTGCAACATTAACTAAAAAGGGAGGGGGGAGGGAAGATAGTTGGTAGACATCTCTAGATTTAAGATTTTACCCATGGTGATAAAACTCAGATGTTGAGCTCTTGTTATTTATGCAATTAAAATGGATAACATTTTATTTCTTTTGCCCAAGAAATTTTCATTTTCGTGACTTAGCTCATTTAGAATTTCTGTCCCAAAAGGATATAACCATACAGTGCTACTCAAGGATTTTTAAAGGGAATATTCCACAGGTTATATCCTGATCATCACAAGAATCTCAAAAAGTTTTTAAAAACCCAATCTTGACTAAAAGTTGTAAATAACTAACCCTTATCATCCACAAGTCCCATAATTCATACAAACTTAGAAACTACAGAATTTAAAAAAAAACTAAAAAAACGAAACCAAAAAACCAGGATAGTCTCACCTTACAAATCATTAAGTGAGCTTAATAAGTGCGCATAGCTAACAATATCATGTATTCTTCATATACCACATAAAAAATGCCACATATAGTAAATATGGATCGCTATCCTGTTAAAAATGTTACCAAGACTTTTTTTCTCTATTTACTCCCAATTCTCCAACATCTCAATTTTCATACTGTACATGAAAACTTCTACCAAAGGTGTAAAGCAAATCTGTTGTAATAGCTTATGAGATGCAGAAAAGCCACATTTTAAAAGCCAAATGGTTACAAAAAGAAAGAACAGTGACCAAATTGCTTCACAGAATATTCTTAATGCACATGAGTTCCAGTTTATTACTTGGCACAGTATCTGAAAGACTACATCATAAGAATCAGTATTCTCATGGCTCTGAACTGGATGAACTCCTGAGATTGAACGGGAAAGCTAAGTTTCTCAGCCCTTCTCAGAATTGCATTTGATTTTTGAGTCACTGCACTAACACCAACATGGAGGAGAAAAAGTAGAATAACAATATTTAACTCCAGTGCTCAATGTATGAACCTGGCCAAAAATAAATAAATATATATATATATATTTTTTTTATATACATCTACTGTTTGGCAGAACATGTACCACAGTACTCCTTACTGTAAAAATCGAACAAATTTAAGGAGAAAAAGAAGAAAATCCATACTATTATTTTGCATGAAAAGTGATAAAGTTCCATTAATTATTTTCAAGGGGTTGTTTTAAAACATAGTTTCACATTAGAAATAGACAATTTCTAATGAAATGAAAGACCTTTTCTTTCATTTCATTACAAAGTACTATCTAATGAAAGTTCAGTCTCATAACTTTTTTGTTTGGAAATTTTATTTGAATTAGTGGGCTTCACCAAAACTTTATCGGTTCAGATACTGAAAGCATCATTCTCAGAAAGGCCTGATAGGTTTAATATGGGAAGGACTTGTCTTGCTATCCTAGCCTTGGCTGCCATAACTACACTACTTCCTGTACTCTCTTCAATGAAGTTTGTTTTTCATTTGTTTAAGTCAACATTTTTGTTTAGACACAAACTTATTTGGTACTTTAATAGCTAAGTCCCTCCTATGGATATGTTCTTGTGATTTTATAGTTTTAAAATGCCCTTCAAAATAAACCATATTGGGAAACTGGGTTTTAATAAGCTTAAGTCTATCTAATGTTCAGTATTTATCTAATTTATCTCAAGGGGCTCATTGTTGGTATAACCTCTAAGTCTTTCCAAAGACAAAAATTGCTTGGAGGGTCTCCTGCTTAGGTTAGGGCTAACTGAAGCATCACAAGCTAAGCATCACACCCTTTCTACTAACCAACATTAAAGCTTGCTGGTGTCCTGCCTGATTGAGTTGATCCGAGTTGTCTGTTCTGGATACTTCTAGCAAATGAAGGCAAACCACCATGCACAAGAAGGGCATAATACCAAGAGTAATATGAACCTGGTCATAAAAACCTACAGAGTTGGTGCAGCAGAAGCTAAGCACTAAGGAGCAAACACAAGAACTTAAATACCGGTCGCTCCAGTGCAGCTATCATTAAATAAAAGGTTTCTTTGGCTGTAGCACCAGCTTGATCCTTCCCTCCCCCATCTTCTATCTACTGCAGGATTGGCATCTGGCCAGCACACGCGACACGGTACCCTAGTGCCATCTACAGGCTATTATTGACATTCTAATTTAGTGGCAACAGACAAGCACCAGTGAAATAAATTAGACAGCGCTGCATTTAAATCTTTATTAACAAGGAATTATTAGACCTAAGAAAATCTAATGCTGGATTTGGTTGAAATATGAGTTCCTCAGCCTCTTAATTCCTCTTCATATGGCACATTTCACAGTTTAAAATGAGTTATGACAGATCACTTAGGCATTACTAAAATGAGAAAATATTTACAATGGTCTGTTTTTTCCTGCATAAATCAGTTATAATAGATTGAATGTATTACTTTTTTATGTACTTTGGCCATTGTTGAAAATTTGCAAAATCCATCTATTTAATACTCTCACTTTACCATATTACAAGAAAATAATTTGCAATCAAAACAGAGGAAGACTTCCTATATGGCTTAGTTATATCCTACCAACAATCATGTGCTTGACAGCTGATGTACATTTAGTATTCTGCTCCCTTGGTGAGGGAAAAAAAAATTAACCCCTTTCACAACCATACTTTCAGTACATTGCAAACTTAGCCAGACCTTCAAACATCACACACAACTTGAAATCTGAAGGTGACTTTTTAGATCTGAAAAGTAACATGGAAAAAATCTTGAAGCAGTCAAATTGGGAACTCTGCAAGTAGAATTTGGCATTTCAGGACAGTCTTTCTTCTTCAGCAAACTCTTATCTTGGGACAATTTTGAACAATTTCCTCCTTTCATCTTTCAACATTTGAGGGAATCAGGGAAGTTAAAAATAATAATTCTCAGGCCTCAAAATTTCAAAGCCGTTCTACAAATTCTTGACTGAGCCCCCAGAGGAATTTGTTTAAAGAAAAAAAAAGGGGTCAAGTTTTTTTTCTCTTTTTAATATAACTAAGCTAAAATTAGACTGAAACAAAAGACACATTAGCACTTTAATACTGGTTGACTGGGCACTTGTATGCAGTACTTATAGACCAGTAAAAGTGCTCGTTTACCTGTCTGGTGTGTAAGGGGCCCTTTGTCTTGAAGCCTCCTTGGGAACTGCACTCTGAGGCACTGAAGTGGTCTGAACTAGTGGAAGATCGTTTCGAAAGGGTGTCACACCCCCCGACAAAGGTGTTGTCCAGGGGAAGTTCCTGAATCACGTGGTGCTTTTTCACTGATATTGGAGTGTCTGGTTTGAGATGAAAAGCAGACTGTGGAGAGGCAGATTTGTAATGCTTAGCTAGGTCAGGGCTGTTGGGCTTGAAGGTTGTTGGTGGTGCCGGACCCCAGTCAAATCTTCCTATACTTTGCTCCTCCAGCTCTGCTGGCAGGCTTATGGTCCCGTTGATAGGTTCGTGAACTGCATCATCAGGTTTGGACTCCTCAATGGTAACAAAGTTCAAAAGGGAACTTTTAGGTGACTTTCTTTTCTTCCTTTTCTTTTTCTTGTTCTGTTTGTTCTCCTGGTTAGGAGACATCCACTCGGCACCTTGCTTGCTCCTCTGGGCCGCTTTGAACCTAGATGCATGGCGACAGCGAACCAGGACCGTAACAAAGATCACCACTATGACCACCATGGCCCCTGCCACAATGGCAATCATGATTGTGAGATAGTCTTCATTTTGATAGGGCTGACTACTGTCCCCTATGTTCCTGTCCAAAGGGGTCTCCATAGTCCTCCGAATCAAGTCATAAATATGAGAAGCATTTCCTGCAGTGTCATTGACATACAAAAAAACAAGCACGAGGGTATGCAAAGACTTAGGATACCCCAGATCACTGATGTTGACCACTAAACGGTGCAGCCCCACATCCGTAGGAGCTGGCTTTTCTTCCAAAGTAATGTTGCCTGTCACTGGATCAATACGGAATAAGCCTTTGTTGTTCCCACTGACTATTGTATATTTAAGTTCAGCATTCATTCCTGTGTCAATATCCACAGCAAATACTTCTGCTACCACTGAGCCAGGGATGGCTGAAAGTGGTACCAACTTGAAAGAAGTATTAGAAGGCGGGTAAATGACAACAGGGCTGTTGTCATTGACATCCATGACATTGATGGTAACCTTGGCAGTAGAAGAACGGGGTGGCTGCCCTCCATCAATGGCCTTGACATCAAAGGTATAGGAGCTCTGCTGTTCTCGGTCAAAGGAGACATTTGACTTTATAACCCCAGAGTAAGGATCCAACACAAAATTCTCATTGTCGTTCAGGATAGAAAGGGTCACAGCTTTATTCTCCCCAGCATCTGCGTCTGTCACAGTGATCACCCCAACTGTACTATACTTTGGTAAGTTCTCAGATACAAAGAACTGAAAGTGATTATGAGTAAACTTAGGACTATTATCATTCTCATCCAGCACAGTAACTATCACAGCAGCTTGACTCTGCAAGGGAGGGGTCCCATTGTCCCTAGCAGTTACAGTAAAAATGAACCTTTCTTGCTCTTCCCGGTCAAAAACTCTGGAGGCCGTCAAGACCCCTGTCTTTCTGTCCAGATCAAAGAAGGAGGCATTCGGTCCAAGCTGATAAACAATGTCTGCATTTTTCCCACTGTCTTCATCTGTGGCACTAATAGTTGTTAAGTATAGCCCCCTTCGGTTGTTTTCGGAAACTGACAGCTCAATTACAGGCTGGCTGAAAATTGGAGGGTTGTCATTTTCATCCTCCAGCTTAACTCTTACCAGGGCAGTCTGGTTCAAACTGGGCTTCCCAGAATCAGAGGCAACAATTTTAAAGCTGAATTCTTTGGTGCCCTCATAGTCCAACAAGGAAGAGGTCTCTAACAAATACTGGTTGTCGTAAACTGCCTTCAAGTGAAATGGGACCTCTCTTTCAATGAAACAGATCACTTTGCCATTCACGTCTGTGTCCTTATCTGAAACTGTAATTAGGGCAATCTTTGTATTGACAGGATCTTTCTCAGATAAGTACACTGTGCCATTGATGGGACTTATAATGTACCTGAGGTCTATGTTAGGAGGGTTATCATTTACATCAGTGACATTAATAGTAACTGTGGCCCGGGCAGGAGTAGAGCTGCCATCACTAGCCAGCACTGTCACTTTGTGAATGGCAGTCTCCTCTCGGTCTAAGGACCTCTGGACTGTAATCAGCCCTGTAGTATTATTTAAAGCAAAGAGTCTTTTGGTTGCAGGGGCAACTTGGGCACCAAAGATATATCGGATTTCTGCATTGCTTCCTATATCTGCATCAGTGGCATGAAGCTGAATGACAGAAGTACCTACAGGGGCATTTTCTGGAATATGAACCTCCACCTGACCCTCTTTAAACACTGGCCTGTTGTCATTAACATCACTTACTGTGACTTGCAGTATGGCTGTGCTGGATTTCTGAGGAGTACCTCCATCTTCCACTTTGATTTTCATCACATAGGTGTCTTTCTGCTCTCTATCCAAGTTTTGCTGTACAATCAATTGGGGCCACTTCTCCCCCTCTGGTGTTTCCACGATATCCAACCCAAATACACTCTGCCCATTTAACAATTCATAATGCTGCACACCATTGACACCTGTGTCAGGATCTGTGGCTGATGGGATTGGAAATCGGCTGTTGATCAAAGTGTTTTCTGGAATGGAGATATTGATGACAGGAGATGGGAACATCGGTGCATTGTCATTGGTATCCTTTACAATAATTTTTATTTTGATCAGTCTAAAGAAATCATTAGGGAGAATCACCACTTCAAGTTCAAAGAAACATTCATTCTCTTCAGCATATGAGGCTCCAGCACAGAGTTTTTCTCTGTCTATTCTATTAGAAGTGGTAAAGATTTCCCCAGTGCTACTAGACACTTTGACCAAAGGGGCATCCCCAGCTTTAGAAACCAGTCTGTAGACGAGGCTGGCACTGGTCCCTGTGGCAGCGTTGATGTGAGAAATGTTCAGGTCCTTTGGTATGTTTCCTATGGGTACATTTTCAGGCAGCTCCTCTCTGATAGTGTAAATAAGTTCTTGGGCTATAGCAGAATCCAGCCTTAAACAGGCAATCAGAGCGGCCAACAGGTAAAAATCCCTCAGGTCCATGATAATGTATTTATTTTCTTTTCCTGGATTTTAGGATTTAAAGGTTTCCACTGAGGAATGGTGCACAATTTGCAAGAGAAGGCGTACATGGACTGTAGAATGCATTACATCTCATTTCTTATTTGGAAACAGCGACTGTCAACATAATCATAGAGACAATATTATTTTTCAGTAAATAAAAACACATCACAAGATATCACAACACATTTTTCATTGCACAGCTGTAAACAGACCACTTCTTTCCTGCCATTGTTTGCAAGTTAACTCTGTGCAAGAGAGCACAAATATCTCTGCTTGTTGCATTTGTAAAGAGAAAATGAAATGAGCTACTTCTGAATGGAGGTTAGCCACAGTTTCTACATGTACTACCCTCATCCTTCCCCTAGCACACTGTGCAATTCATAACTGAGCATCCCTTCTTCTTCCCCTCCCCCTTTCTTAACGCCTCCCCAGTTTTTTAGGTACAAGTGAAAACCTTAAGTACTTCTCCGGGTTCTGTCTAATTGCACTGTCAGATGTCGCATGCAATAGATTCTCTTCTATGCACACTGAGTCATCTTTCTTCTAAAAAGAGTATCTCACCACCACCACCGCCCCCCAATCCCAGTCCTTCATATACCTTCTACTGCTATCTTACTGGGAAACAAGCATCCGGACATGCTGCAGCAGCGGCAGCCAGAGCAGTAGTCAGTGGCTACTTCACAGCCCTTCTGCCTACAGGGAGAACAAGACTTGCAGTTTTTTTTTCTAAAGAGCTGTCTCTGTCTTGTTTTCAGATGTTCAATACTTCCCATCAGTTTAAATAAATACATGAAAACTTTTATTTAAAAATGCAATAATCTAAAGAAATGCTTAGGGAGGGGGAGGGGAAAATGGAGATTTAAGTTAACCGCAGATATCATACCCAAGAAAAAGCGCAAAATCCTTCTAATATAAGGATTAAGAAAAAAAAAAAGAAAAGAAAAATTAAGCTGTAGTTTCTTACCACTAGTCTCTCCTCGGATATTACTAACAGCTGCCACACATAAATACTGCAGACTAATAATGCAGGTAAAAAGCCTTTAGCTTAGATGCTCGCCTAACTGCAAATTAAATGGGTGCAAGCCTCCCGGCAGCTAGATACTTTAGTGGAACTGGTCAGTTCCTAAGCACTAATCTTATCTGCATTAAGCTGCACAGTAGCTGATGCCCGTGATTAGTTCCAGCAGAGTGATGCAGGTACGGATGCAGATAAAGCCGAGTAGGTGAGCTCTCTCACAACCATTTCCAGAATCACAAACATCCCTGTTCTACACTGGAGACATAAACACATACACACATTTAAAAGCAAATTTTAAAATCGTGCATGTGAAACTTTATACTTACGTTAGTTTTCTCTCTACCTTTCCCGAGATGCTGCAGTTTGCAATGATTTGTTCCAACACAATGCATCTGGTAGCACCAGTTTGGGGAGAATTCACAAGCAGCAAAACGTTTCCTTCTTGAGAAATGTGTTGCTTCGGGCTGGCAAATTAGCAACTCCGGAGAACAAATTCACAGATTTGTCCTCAGTCATTCTCTCCACATTTCGTCTCTACTGTTACCCACAGGATATAGGAGCTCCTTGTATTGAACACACACACAACATCCAGTTGCACTTCTTCAGCCCAGGGATGTTTTCCACTGTGGACTGCATACCATTACCATCCGTGTATTAACACTGGCTTAAGTCTGTAACTTCTAGTTGGAAACGTCAGAGTTGGAACGACCGTGATTCTTTCCTCTCTGGGGTGGCAGTTGCCCAAAAGGAAAATCCTATTGTATTCAAGGTTTTTGTACTAGAAGCTTTACCTCCCTTCTTGTGTCTTTTCCCTCTTTCCTTTTCGCTTTCCCTCCTTCTCTCAGTCTCTCTCACGTCTCTCTGTCTCTCTCTCTCTCACTCTGAACTGAATTTCTTGATATAACTCTCAATAAGCCCAGAGGGAGGGTGTGAGCAAAGCGAGGCCCCACCTCTTTTGCACCTGATTGGCCTGTGCCTTGCAGTGCGGGCGGCCGCAGCTAGGCAGAGAGGGAGGGGGCCGCTGAACGAGGACTCTGACTTGTCTCTTTGCCTCCCCCCTCCCAATTTCTCCCCATTGGCAGCCGCTAAAACCCGGAAAGATGGAACATACGCACTGGAGAAAGGGGGAAAAAAACTAACCAAGGATTCTAGGGGAAAGCACTGGGCATGCTCCGCAGGTTTGAGTAGCAAGTCGGAAGCTTTTGCCCTAGCCTAGCAGGCAGGGACTTTAGGTCAGGGAAGTCTAAGTGAGGGTTGGGGAAGAGTGGAGGGGTAGATGCTGAGTCCGTGGTGTGCTGAATGGCTAATGGCCTGTAGGCTGGGAAGGTTGGGGAGGGCTTCAGGCTGTGGCTGGCGGCAGCGGTGGCGGTGGCGGTGGTGGCGGCGGAGGCAGCGGCAACAGCAGCACCATTTTTGGATAATGCTGAGAGTGAGGGGGAGCGCAGGCAGCCGGGCGCTGGGAGTACGCGCTACTCCGACTCAGGGACGTGTTCCGGAGGAACCCCCAGTACTCCGCCCCATAGCTCGACTAGCTACGGGAAGCAGCCTCTTGGAAAGGATTAGTGCAAAGGGTTCATGTCTGCCTGCTCCCATTTTGCACTCGCTCGTCTTAAATGGAGGGGCAGGCGTTCCAGGTCACCCCCGCTGACTTGGAACGGGATGGAGGAGCCTGGGGCAGGAGAAATTCGCAAGAATTTTTTGTTTTAAAGGGGAGGGGCTTTAGAGGTGGGGAGAACATGCAACGTGAGTGAAGATATGCAAAGCACATACATTTGTCAAGATGACAATCAAGGGCTGACGGTGTTTGCAGGCATGCATAGACTAGATGGGGAGGAGGTTCGAAATGGATAGGAAAAACCCGGGGCAATTGAGGTTTTCTTGAGACATAACCTACTACTGCCTTAGTCAATTGCGGTACCATCCACGGGCTCCCGGAAACCGCCGGGAGAAATAAGACCCGAAAAAGGGAGCAAAAACCTAATCTAGTCAACGTGTGTCTTCTTTTTCATTGAGAAGTCTCCCATCCCCAGGAGCAAGAGGCGGCTGGCTATAGCCCGGACTTTGCTCGACTCTGTCTCCGTCTGGTTTCCACTGCAAACGCAAGTCTTAAAACCTCGACCTCAGAAAGAGAATCTGCTGCAAGAAATGGTACTGTAGTCACATTGTGCATCCAGCTAGCCTTCAGGGCTTCCAAGGAGCGTCCTAGCCAGCGTTCTCTTGGTGTAGAAAAATCTCTTTTCTCTTGCCCTTTTTGCTAGTTTCAACTTTATATTTAATACATGTCTCCTCATCTATAATTCATATTTCTCTGACTCCAGCTTAGTCTGTGCTTCCATTTACTTGTGCGCACCTTTCTTATTTTTGCAAAGGTTTGAACTAGACTTCACTTAAGGAAGAGATTAGCTCCCCCCTCCAGTTCTGACCCTAAAAGTATTTTATCTAATCTTTTGTAGCCACAAACCACAAATGTTACATAACAGTTGTTACCTACTTTGCTAGGCAGAGATTCTCAACAAGCAGTATGAATTCACCTAAGGTCTAGAAAGTAATCTTACAACAGTTCACTGTAATAAATCCCCTTACTTTCTTAGCAACTTTAAAAGTATTCAGGGAAAGAAGGTCACAATGGCGACTATTAGTTAATTGATATTTCAACTTTTAATATAAATGGACCTTTTGCTTCAGTAACTAGGCATCTTCCCGGATATTTTCAGGTCTTTTAACATACTTGGAAAATACAGCAAGAAAGAAAAAAAACCAAACCATTCTTCTGAATGCTATACTTTACCTTAAATATGACATTTTAGATTTTAAATATTAAAGGTAAACAAGTAGCAAAGGCAGGGACACATTTTTAAAAACAAGGACAATGTGTTGAAAAGACTTATTTAGACAATGCTTCAGAGCAAAGAGGATATTCTCGTATATGCACAAGTAGTCAAAACAAGATACCCCTACTCTTTTCCTTAGGTAATATTGAATAAGAAAGATCAAACTTTTCCTCTCATTCTCTTTTGTACACTGCTGTGAAAAAAAAGTATTGTATGATTGTGTAAGCATGCAGTGTGCAAGAGATTTCTGTATATTAAAATAAAGCAGTTCTTTTGCAAAACAGTCATCTTTTGAAGACATTAGATAATTCATATCCTAGTATTGGCTTGAAATTTATCAAAGTAGCAACATTTAAGTAGAAAAGGGACCACTAAAAGCTTCTTGATAAAATTCTGAGATAAGGAGGAAAAGTCTTAACACATACACACACCCCCTATAATATAAGCAAATTAAGGAAGGAATCTTTATCCTAGCACAGTGTAAGAAGACCTTTTTACCATTCACAGAATCTATAGCTGAAAACACTTCATTATTCAGAATGGCAAGCATTCACTGGGCAAGCTTCTTTTGTTTGTATGAATTAATACATGAAGTCTTCTGACACTGTATTTAAGAATAGTAGATAGAAACAGGCATTATTTTATAGTTCATTCCAGGAACATCCCATACATACCACATGCTTATTCTAGTCACACTGTCATCATTTTTAAGTCACAATGTAGTTATATCAAATAGCTCAGTAATAATTATTTAACTTTATTGCTAAGCTGAAGAGTTTTCTGTTTGCTTAGGAATAGCTTTGACTTGTCATCAGAACCACATACTTCAGTCTGAAGCTAACATACCATGAACATAGGATGGAGGCTGAGAGAAATAATCATCATATGAAGCTAATGGCAGTTTGACACCAATGAAAGAATATCAGAGGTCAGTCCCCTAGGCAGCATAAGAACCTGGACAGGATCTCCTCTGAGAAGACTGCTTCTGAAGAAGATAAAGAAGGTGGCTTGAAAGAATCAGTCATGTTCCCATTTATTTGCCTACTCTGAAATGCTGTGGTTTCTTAACATATCTTAAGTTAAAGTAGTTAACCTCTTAGAGGAGGGAAAGTGTACAGCTAAATGTGAGGCTAACAATATAGCCTAATGTCATATTCCCAACTCCCGATGCAAAATAGTCTCCTCTCCAGAACACAATATTCTAAGAAGAAAAGTAATCATAGGTGACTATCTTTCTTAACCCTTTAGTAGAAGAAGCACCTGTTTTTCCCAAGAGCACTATATAAGCATTTGCATAGCAAGATCTGCTTAGAATTCTTCTTAAAGAGTCATGCTATTTCCCAATAAACATTGCTTAAGGATTATTGACATAGGAGAAAATTACTGGTATGGTTTGTTTGTTTATTGGATTGTTATGCTTTTCTCTAGTAGCCTCTCTTTCAATTCCTCTTATGTTCTTAACCATAGGAAATTAGATTTTTCCCTATGCGATAAAAGATTTTATTGGGTTCCAGATCACAATCTCACTTCTTTTTGCTATTTTAACATAGTAGCTATTTATCCACATCATTATATGTAATCTACTTTTTGATATTAGAATATATCTAATTCCAATCTATCACAGTGGCTTACGCTTTCAGATTCTGGAAGCTTAACCTAATTATTCCAGGCTACAATAAAATCTCAATAAATGGGACTATATCTTACTGGTTATGGTCTCATGCCTGTATACCTGATAGAATCTGATTCATGTTTGGCTGGCTAACTGAAGAATAAGATCAGGTCTCAGAATAAAACGCAGTCAGGGGTGCTGTGTACCCTGAGCCTGTGTTCTCTAAAGTCATACTGGGATTGATGTGTAACTCTGCTCCTATTTTACATTCCACATTTGTTAAATTAATACAGTTCTATATTCAAATGTAACATGTTTTGAATATATACATTTCCATACCATAAAAGTATCTAGTCCCTGTTTTTATGCAGCTCAGTTTGATTAGATCTGTTGATTAGACTGGCATCTGTATTTTACTAATGCCCTGAAATCCTTATGGAACTGATTGAGTCTATGGATCTCAAAGCATTTGCAAATAAGTTCCCCATGTGTATAATTTAAGGATAAAGAACATGAAATATAGTATGGATGGTCTTTGCAAGGAACCCAGAACTTTCTTCTTTCAAGTCTGAAGGACTAGATCAGTGTCTCCATGGAATTCTCTTAAAATCAAAAGATTTGAACAATGCTGTACACATTTCAAGTACCTCATCCAGATGTTTTAATGTACTTCACAGAAATTAATCATAAAGCACTGTAGTTCCTTTGACATATGTGTTTTATATATAAGAGGATAGACTACTGTACTGTACTTCTAGGTGAAGTAAAACCACACTATTTAGGAAATGACAGCACAGGATGTTAACACAACATAAGAAAAATTAACACATTTAAGGATGGGCAAAGCTCCTTGAATAAAACTTTCCCTTCAGTATTTATTATCATTGTTCTGACTACCCCTCTGAGGAAAACCGAGTCCTAGGTAATCAAATCACAAAGGAGGGCAGGTGACAACCTTTATTCTGTTTGAATGGCTGAACTAAATTTAACCAAATCTGCTATATTTTTATGACTGACAATGATTATAGATGTCAGATTTGGAGCTCTAAAGGTTCTCCCAGTATTAAGCTGACATTCTCTACTGCTATGGTTTCATCAAGTTATTATACAATTGAGGAAAATGCTAAATTCATATACTTTGTTACTATTTCTTTTAAACTTCAGATTAATTATAGACTTGGATTGCATTGTAAAATGTGGGCTCCCTTTACTCATGCAGCCATTTATTAAAACAAAGGGAATGAATTTTGGAATAACAAAAAAGAGTGTAATAAACATGTGGTGTTTAAAATGAAATTATTTGGTCACTTATAAGTGGTGTAATCGCCTTGCTATATTACATAAAACTACTTTTTTATTCTGTGAGGCCTGCATGTTATTTATTTTGTTCAAAATAACTGTTGGATCCGAATATTGAGCAGAATACAGCCAATTCTCTTTTGTAGAAATAGAAAACGTTCCAAGACCTACAAATAACACACATAGATTTCTGAAGCACATTGTTTACAACTGAAAAGAGCTTATAGGGAAAAAATATATATAAGGCATGGGGCAGAAACTAATTTCAAACACGCCACCACTTGAATAAAGTTCCTCTATAGAATTGTTTTTCTTTACATGAGAAAAGAAATTCAAAGAGATCAGTGATGTCATTTGTGCTCTCTTTAAATACCTTTGGTAAAGGTCATGTGGTACACACAATGATTGGAATATGAACTCAATAAAGCAATTTAATTTTCTGAGGTTTTTCATCTCAAAACTGCTATGTTGTATTCATTCATTCATTTAGCCTAAGTGCCTATCTTATTTTTATAGAAACCCTATTTGTGATTTAATACACACATACCTATTGGCTTTACTGAGATTGGGCAGGATGCAGACAAGCCTGTTTTTTATTTTTAGATCTTTTTTTCAGAAACCAAATTCAACTCAAGAGTATCCTCTAATTGACTTAGCATGACTCAGGAAGCCCTTATATTTATTATCTCTGTACTTTGGTAACCCCTACTTAACTACATATCAAATATAACGAACACCCCAGTTAAAAGAAAAGGGGAAAAGCAAGGCTTTTAAAAAGAATTAGCATGTTTGTCTGAGGATTAAGTAAATAGCCATTCTACTTTCTTAGTGATCTCCATCTCCTTAACTGGAATCGAAAAAACTCCAAGCATAAATAAATGAAAGCTTTATGTCTGCAGAATCCATTATAAGGCCTAAATGCACAGAGTCTGCACCATTTCCCATTCCAAGGAATTTACAACATCCCAGTCAATGATTTGTCTGTGAAATCCCCAGCTTTCTAAGGAAACAGAAAAAGCCTCACACAAAAGTTTTCAGATGTGTGAACGAAGGTCACCAGCTTGTTAGAAAGTACTTAGTACAAGGTGGTGCAGATCCAGAGAGATTTAAAGAAGAAAAACTGTCATCTTAGTAAGAATGAAAATGTAATCTTAGTAAGAATCAAAACACAAGACATTTTTGTTTGAAAAACTTTGCTAGATTTCCCTTTGAAAATAAATCACAAGCAAAAGAAAGAAATTAATTTTGTACTTCAGCATACAGAAACTGAGAAAAGTTACACATTTTGTTGTGCTTTTTAGTCTTTGAGAAGCAAATAAGTACCCAAGTACCACTACTTTTTTGTTGGAGATAGGGTGCAGATATTTGTTTAGCACAGTAATGACAGACCATGGCCCGATCAATCTTTAGTCTGGTCGTCCTTACCATCACTCCCACTCCGCAAAGATCCTACCAGGTAAGAAAAAAATACAGGATAAGTGGTGCCACTTAAACATGTGCAGGTAGAAATAAGTGATTCTACTTGCTAGTAATACTGTTTCAAGCCGTGAAAATAACCAGGCTTCATGAACTACCCTGGGAAATGGTAGGTCCTACTATTCAGGTGGAGAGTCAGGCAAACAGCTCAGCTAAATGGAACAAAGAGTCAAGCGAATTATGTAGTTTAGAAACATAGGAAAATAATACTTCTGAGAGAACCTGACCTAAGGAATTAAGAGGAATTTGTAAATATCTTTATAATTTATCTGAATAATTTGTGAAGGATGAGAGAAATTCTAAATCCCCGTCTTCAACTTCCTGCTTATATTTTTAAGATCTTTTTGCTTTTTTGTTCCTCCTGGTATCACAGAATTTAAGAAATAAGACCTCAGACCTCCTAGTCCAACATTTTCATTTCCATAACTGAGGCCAAGGAAGAACAGAGATAAAGTAACTTGTCCAAAATCACTCAAAGTTAATGACACAGCCCAGATTGGTATCCCTACCTTCTGACTCCAGAACAGTGGTCTTTGCATATGTTGCTGGGATTTCACCCAAGTATCAATGTAAGAAGGGCTTTTGATATTAACCTACTTCAACTTAACTGCTCAATGGCAGACTTTTTTTCACTTAAATAGAAATCAATACAATGTTCTTTTTCCCTCTTAATATCATTTGCACTTATTCATTGACTACTAAACCTTAATACTAGACCCATTGTTAAGTCATAACAAACATCAGTAGAATCATTTAAGTTTTGAACCAGAAGGAACTGTAGCAATATAAACCCTCCTACTTGATAGACCAGATAGATAGTCATTTGCTGAAGTTCATATACCTAATTAATGGTCCTCAATCTTCTGGATCATTTCTGTGACTTACCAAGTTTCTAATAAGAGAGGTTCTTTTTGTTTGTATCATTTTTAATGAAAATCAAGTTTGCCAAAACTCTAATTTAAAAAAAAAATCAGAAAAGAGTGAGAAAACAATTATGAAAATTTAGAAACAATCTGAAATTATTTTAGGAGCCAAGGCATAAATGAAACAAGCAGTAGATAAAATCAAATTAAACTTCTCACTTAAACTGCACATCACATACTGCATTTCTCCAGAGGCATTTTGTAATAAGGTCAAGGAAAGGCAGATCAGAAGATGATCTGATTGAGACACACATTGTCCTTTATTCACATGAGTTTTTAACCTCACTATCAAAATACAGGAAGTGATAGTTTTTGACAGGCTTGAAAATAAACATCTGTTGTTTGCCAATGTGGCTTTTAAAAACCTATTGGCTAAGGAATAAGTGCCAATTCCAATTATAAAATACCTCCATTGTATAGATATAGAATAATAGAATTCATATGGAAAATAAGCATAATGCCATATGGTATTTTTTAAGAGTGGAGTGTTTCAGAGAAAAGGATGCCCAGGCCCTCAAATATATCCTAAATAGTACTTAAAATTCTTAGCAACTGATTTGAAACTTAGTGATTCATTGATTAACAATCTTTTAAAATGGAAGATATTTTTAAGGCCTTGGATGTGTAGAGTGGGGGCTTGGCTAAAATTTAGCTGTTTGGTAACCCCAAAACACATTAGTATAAAATATTTGAATGAACTTGTTTCCCTTCTTGAAGTTAGCTGAGATTAACTAGAAGTTTTCATTATGAAGAGAGGGAAGAAATGACAAAATAATTTTGGAACTTAAGCCATTTCCTGGGAAAGCAAAAAAGGGGAGAAGAAAATAGTTTGGATGAGAGGTGGTAACAGAGAGGGAAGTGAGCAACTTTAGGAAAACTACAAGACTGAGGAAAGTCGGAGAGGGGTGCAGAGGAGGAAAGTAGGATAACAGAGAAGGAAACCTTAAAATCCTTGCTTAGGGCTATCTCTGAATATCAATTAATGCCAATAAAAGGCTAGAAAAGGAACTCTACTAAGTTGATTAGAATCCTACAGAAGTAAGGAACAACAAATACATTTTTAATGTAGCATCTAACTTTTGAAAAAGTACTGATAAGTAATGCTTTTTTTCTTTTCTGAATGTGAATGTTTATTTAAAATCAATTTTGATCTAATTTTATTTTTCAGTAAAGTAAAACTGAATCAGATTTGATCTCTCTGTGAAAAGATTTTTGAAAGTCCTTTGGATAGCAAGGAAGTCACATCATTAAATACTTAAAGAAATTAATTCA
>CM053600.1:120164860-120198862 GCA_028646575.1 Pseudocheirus occidentalis | reverse complement strand
GAAATATTTAAAAAAAAAAGGACTGCCAACTTTTTGAAGTTTACAATGTGCCTTTCTCACAAATTCCTGGTTAAGTCTTACTAAGAGGTTGTGAAGGCAACAATGAAAAATGAAAAACAAAATAGAAGAGTATGATTGAAATGAGTGGTAGTATCTGACGTCAACTAGTAGAAAATACCTTTGAAAGAAATAAAAAAACCCAGGAAGTTGTGGAGTTACAATTGTTCAAATATGCTATCGTCCTCAGTACAATTATTTCTTCATGCATATACCAAGTATGGTTCTTGTATAAAGGTAAATGATACAACAGACAAAATAAACAGAATTTATTAATAGTTAAAATACAACTTACAAGTTTTGTAAATTTTGGCAAGTTACTTAATTTCTGCCTCAATTTCTTTATCTATAAAACTAGGATAATAAAACCTGTATTATTTACCTTACAAAGTTGCTATAAAGATGAAGTAGAATATAGGTGTAAAGTGGTTCACAAATCTTAAGCTGTTATATAACCAAAAGTTTTTATTATTCTTGAGGGTTAACAGTAAAATCATATTATCAGACATAACCAATATTTGTTTTGTTTAACTATCTTTTTTTTGTTACAAAGTAGAAGTCAGTTTTGGGAGAAGGAATACTGAGAAGTGTCAATGACACTGAAAAAATCAACAAAATATATTTTGAGGGAAGTACTGTCTATAGTTTAATAAAAATAAAATCAAAGTAAACAATTTATACTGCAAAAATATACTCTAATGAAGATTTGTTTTCATCAAATAATCTCAAAAAATGAAACGATTAGCATTTTGTCAAAATTATAGATGAGATACTTGGGATGGTAGGCAAAGGGGTTGCTAGTTATAAAAAAACCTACACTAGAGCAGTGAAATATATGTACACGTACACATATATGCACATACATATATAATTGTATGTATATGCTTTTCCCACAACATATGCAAATATATGCTTATATATAATATATGCATGTGTGTGTGTGTGTGTGTGTGTATAAATAATCAGTGCTTTTCACAACTGGAACTAAGACTATACATTTAGGAGAAAATGACAAGTACCAGAATGAATGTCATATTTATATGTTTTATATGATTTAGACTGTACTAACTTTAATGGATTTCTTGATTCTATTTTTGTTACATGATTTGCTTTAACAGTATTCATCTAGGTCATATGATCAACAGATTTTGTAAGGTATACAGCTAAGTTTGAGGAATCTAGGAGGCAAAATGGATACAACGATGAACTTGGAAGTCAAGAAGATCCAAGTTTGAATCCCGGTGATGATGATTAGCTATGGGACTGTGTGCAAATCACCTAACCCAGGGGTGGGGAACCTACAGCCTCGAGGCCACACATGGGCCTCTAGTTCCTCAAATGCAGCCCTTTGACTGAATCCAAACTTCACAGAACAGATTCCCTTAAGAAAAGGATTTGTTCTGTAAAAGTTGGATTCAGTCAAAGGGCCATAGCCAAGGACCTAGAAGGCACACGTTGCTTTGAGGCCACAGGTCCTTCACCCTTGACCCTAACCTCTCTGGGCCTCGATCTGTAAAATGGGTGAAATAATAGCATCTACTTCATTGAGTGTTTACGAAGATAAAAAAATGCACTAAATAATACTGAAAACATAAATATGCTATAGTCATTATTATTATTACTATTGTTACACAAAGAATGTTCTTGAACACATGTAAGTCCATGATTACATCCTTTTCAAAATAGGCCATTTACCTGTCTCAGAATTTTTCAGCTTCGTCACACGGAATAGTAGCTATAGTTTTAATAGGTTAAAGCAGGAGCTTTTAACTTTTTTTGTCATGACCCCTTTGTCTAGTGAAGTACAAGGAGTTCTCAAAATGTTTTTTTTTAATACATAAAAGAAAATACAAAGATTAGCTAAGGAGACTAATTATATTAAAAACAGTTATCAATTTGCAAGTTCATAAACCTTAAATTAAGAATTCCTGCATTAAGGTGTTCCAATTTTAAATGGTTTATGGAACTTTAAGAATTTCTACTTTTACACTAATGCATTGTTGGTAAGGTCATGAACTGATTTAACCATTCTGGAGAGCAATTTGGAACTGTGAGTACCCTTTGATCCAACAACACCACTACTAGGTCTGTATTCCAAAAGACCATAAAAAAGGGGAAAGGACCAACATGTTCAAAAATATTTATAGAAGCTCTTTTTGTGGTGGCAAAGAACTATATATTAATGGAATACCTATTATTTGGGGAATGGCTAAACTAGCTGTGGTATATGAATGTAATGGAATACTATTGTGCTATAAGAAATATAAGTATGCAGATTTCAGAAAGAACTTGGAAAGACTTACAGGAACTGATGTTGAATGAAATGAGCAGAACCAGGAGAACATTGTACATAGTAACAGCAACTTTATGCAATGATTAGTTAAGATAGACTTAGCTCTTCTCAGCAATACAGTGATCAAAGACAGTTCCAAAAGACTCATGATGAAAAATGCTATCCACATGCAAAGGACCATGGAGTCTGAATGCAGACTGAAGCACACTATTTTCCCTTTTGTTAATTTTCTTGTGGCTTTTCCCTTTTGTTCTCTTTCTTCTTTCATAACATGACTAACGTGGGAATATATTGATATGATTGCAGATGTATAACCTATATGAGATTGCTTGCCATCTTGGGGAGGGGTAGGAAGTAGGGAGAAAAATTCAAAAGTAAAAATCTGATAAAAATGAATACTGAAAATTATTTTTACATATAATTGAAAAAATAAAAAGCTATTTACCAAAGGAAAAAATTAATTCCTGACTTTAATATAATTTCATAAAAAGCACTACATTAGGAGATTCCATTTCAACCCAAAGATGCTTTCATTTAAGAGAAGAAGCTTCTAAGGACCTTTTATTTCAGTGAACTATGATTTATCTTTTTTGTTGTTGTTTATTTATCTATTCTGTCTTTTCTGATTCGTGGTGAAGTCTAGTTAACCAAGAGGGAAGAACTGTAAGTGGAGACACTCTCAGTTTATTCATTCATGGTTCTGAATTTTATATAGTACAGGTGCCCAAAGGCAATTGGAAGCATTTTTATACATACAAAGCAGATAAACAATGTAAGAGATGCTCTAATGGACCATTTCTCTGCTACTCTCATCTAGCCTACAGCATTTTTATCTGTTCTGTTAGTACTAAAGATTATCAAGAAAGACTCTGTGGAGCATAGGTTTTAGACTTGATCTTCCTTGTTTCCAAGTACTAAAATGTAATGCTTTAAAGTTCCTTCTACTGCCTTTACTTTGTTCCGACATATTTCTTTTAAAAAATAAAATGCTCTATCCCAAAACACTTGGGAGTAACCAGACACATTTTAACTTAGACAGAATTGCTTAGAATTTTCTTGTTCCCTATTATAAACCAGAATAGACATTTACAAAAAAAAAGTGAATCTGGGGCATTTGGTAGTGGCAACATGTTGGAAAACTACAGAGACCAAAGCATAGGACCCAGTATTTGTTTCCCTTTTCAGGCAGCATGCCCAGCCCCTGGAGAGAGGCTGCAGTTAGCTTCACATTCAAGTGACCTCTTTGGCTAATGCTCACAGTTGTCTTAATAGGCTTGAGGGGGTGCTATATTCACTGCTTTTTGGCCAAATGAATAATAACAGTGATACAATGATTTTCAAAGTCGGCCAGAAAAAAATGGGGACTAGCCCACAACTGCCACCTATAGCCTGTGACGCATCTTGTCCTTGCCTTCCAGCAGTCCATTTAAAAGCAAGTGATGCTGAGGGCAAATGCCTATTTTTCCCCCCTAAGTCAAGCACTGGAAGAATGCCCTTGAGATGATTTGTTAAGTAGCTGGGGTATGGGCCAGTTCTTTCCCTGTTTCTTAGTTTGTGACCTCACTGTCAAAGCCCTGGTCTTTTCCCACAGTAAATGATTATGTATTACATGGAGGAGAAAACCATCATATCCTTAAACAAATGTCCTTTTCAAAAGCATAATACAAAGCAGGCCTCGAAAGTCTGCTGCTGTAATGATTTCATGTTTTGCTGATCCCGGCCTTTTCTACTGAAAGTCTTTTTAGTGGTCCCCAGTGTAAAGTTGAGATCAGCATTTAAATGCAGGTCTATCTTTTTTAACATACTTTAAGTCCTCAGAAGTCACTAGCTCTCAGTGGCTTTGAGAATTTATAAGCAGTTGCATGAGCCCTTCCAAAGCCTTAAAAATACCTTGCACTTTTTTATTTTTTAATGCCTATAAAATTGTATTAATTTGAAATTTGTATTTATTTTTCTCCTTTAGTATTTGGAAGGAAACATATAAGCTAACAAGACTTATTCAAGACAATTTCCATTTGTGAAGTACCTCTTTCCCCAGATGGTTAGGGACCAATTATAGATATTTCTTATATTCTTTAGATTTATACAGCTGAGGCACAGTCTTTCCTCTCCTAGGTAACAGCAGGTCACACACATGCAGTGAGATTGAGTGAAAACAAAGTAATTATACTTTACCTAGTTCTATGCAATAACACCAGCATTGACCCAACCAGTTTTTATTTTGCATTAGGACAATATAACCACAGTCTTATTTAATCAGAAAGTTTCAAAAGCATTCGGCATACTGGTTGGTATTTTAAACTTTGGAAATCTTAAGTCACATTTTACTTATCTTCTAGCAGAAATGATTGTATATATTCTTCTCTGTACTTTTGACGAGCACAACTCTCTCCCAATCCTAAAAGTCCCAACAAATTACATCACTTAAAATTGATACTCCCCTTCTTTTATTACAAGATCCTTAGGAAAGGCTGATGAAGGTCTGAAAGTTTCATGAAAGGACTTTGGTATCCTCTTTTGAGCTGATTATAATTTGTGAGGCAAATTAATCCACTGCACAGTCCTAAACTAAATAGTTAATTAATATTATATATAATAAATTAATATTAAACTAAATGTAATAGACAAGTGCATTTGATCTTCTGGAATCCAAGATATTATGTTTATCTGTGACATACTGTCAATCATGGCATAACTTTGTCCATCCTAATTAAGAAGAGAAAGAATGGATCTGGACTCCATACCACACCTATTACAGTCTCAAAGTTCTGCTGCTTTAGAAGTGCCATTAATCTATTAGAAAAAATAGGCCAAAGCATGTAGCTCATTCCCAAAGAATGATGAAAGCCTCGACTTGGAACTTCAAACAATTTAAATAGTAATGACTACCGGGATTTAGTATGATTTGGCATCACTGGAAATTTACTATTCTCCCAATATTTTTTTTTTCATAGTGGTATGTGTGCCTTATGTTCAGCAGATATTAGCATATATTCCTCTAAGATCATAAAGATACAATATGTTCTTTATTTAGGGAAATGCTATTTTTGAAAGATTTCTTTCCTTTCAAATCCTAAGATTCTTAACTTTAAACCTCTGTGAAGAGAGTCTAGTTCTCTGAGTCATATGCATGCAGGAAAATTCTCAACTCAATTTTCAGAGGAAAACACACTTTGTATACTTAATAAGAATTTAATATTGTAAGACTTTCCCAATACAATCAATTCAGCAAGAGAAGATACTAATAGATAGTAAAAAAAAAAAGATTTGGCATGACTAAGTGTACAGTGGGAGGAATACATATTATTAAGGCATACTTTGAGCAGCATTGCAACTTGAATTGGTTTTACTGCTAAGATTGTTGAAATAAATGTTTGTCTGAAAATATGAACATTGGCTTCAAAATCTGCTGTAGTGGCCCAAATGGTTTCTCTTGGTTGGGCTAAATCAATAAATGTAATTTGAGTAAGGGAAAAACACAGATAGAGAGAGGCTTTCAGATACACCAAAATAAAAAAAAAAATCTGTTCTAAACACGTATAATAGGCATAATCTTTTGGTGGAACAGAGTGACCCAAATGCACTCTTTCTTGGGCTCAAATTTCTCATTCTTACAGTAAATGATCTATTCTAGGGCAAGGATTTTAGCTATCTACTACATTAACCAATATTTGTTTCTTTATTGTTAGATGGAAAGTCAATTTCCTTATTCAATTCAATTCAGGTTAAATCAACAAATATTTGAACTGGTGCAAACTAAGCAGATTAGCACAGTAGAGACGGAGAACTACCCTGAGGGCCAGGAAGCCCAGGGAACAAATCTCATCTGTAACATATACTAGCTGTGTAACTATATATAACACCATCGAGTTCCAGAAGTATATTGGAAAGACTCCTTACTGAGTGCTCTCTACATCAATGAAATAAGTAGTCAACCAACAAATGAGCAAAGACAAAGTTATCTTCTTTATTCAATTCAATAAACAATTAAGCTAGTGCAAAGAACTATGCTAGGTATTAAAAGGAAATAATGGGACCATAAATTTTAAGGTAGAAAAGACTTTAGAGGTTATTTAATCCAAAATCCTTCATTTTAAGCAGGAGGAAACTAAGGCACATATAGGTTAATCTCCTGAGGCTGCACAGGAAAGAAATAACAAAGGATTTGAACTTCAATCTTCAGACTCCAAAGTCAGTATTCTTTCCATAGGACCAGTTAGTCAATAAGCAATTATATCATATGTGAGATACTGTGGTAAGTAATGGGGATAACAGGCAAAAACATGGTACCTGCTCTGAATGAGCACATATTTTAATGGGGGAGACAACACATAATTACCTATGTATGTACAAGAACTATCAGGGTATATGGAAACTCATGTTAGTGGGAACACCTCTAGTGGAGAATGGAGGAGGCTGGGGACTGAGAAAGATATTCTAAAGAAGGTGAGATTTTACATATGCCTTTAAAAGAAGCTAAAAGGCAGAGGGGAAGAGGTAAGGCATCCCAGGCACAGGGGTCAGTCATTGCAGAGACACAGAAATATGAAAAGCAGTGTGGGGTGGGAGGAATGACAAAAAGGTCAATGTAGCTGGATCATAGATAGAGTGCTTGGATGAGAGTAAAATATAAAAGACTAGACAGGGAGGAAGGGACCAGACTGTGAAAGGCTTTAAATGCCAAATAGATGACTTCATATTTTATACTGGAAGAAATAGGAAACCACTGGAGTTTATTGAGCAGGGGTATGACATAATCAGACCTGTACTTTTGGTAAATCACTTTGGCAGATAAATGGAAGATATACTGGATTGGGGAAACATCTGAAGCAGAAAGACCAATAAGAAGCCTTTGGCAGTAATCTAAGCAAGAGATGATGAGGGTCTGTGATAGTCTGTACCAGGGTAGTGGTGGTAATGGTGTAGAGAAGGAATAGATTCAAGAGATCAGGTGGAGGTAACAATGATAAGATTTGGAGACTGTTTGGTCATGTGAGCTGAGTGCAAGTAAGGAGTTGAGAATGGCACTCAGCATCTACAATTTTGTGATGCATAGGATGGTACTTACCTTATAGTACTAGGAAAATTAGGAAAGGAAAGGTATGGGAAGAAAGCTGAGGAATTTTGTTTTGTTGAGATTTTTTTTTCTCCCCTGCCATATAACTTAACACTTTGTGGGGGAAGAGGGGTGGGAGGGGAGGAGGCAGAGAGGGCATTTTAATTTTTTTTTTCCCTTTTGAAGAAAAGCTATGTTGAACCAAAACAGCCTAACTAGGCTTTTATCTTTCTCCACTCTGATTCAAAAGACATATGTATGCAGGGCACTGTGCCACAATGAAGGGAACTACAAAGTTTAGATGTGAATGTTCACTCTAGAAAGCACATATGACACAAAGAAAACCTACATTCAAAATAATGTGTGAAAAGCACATGTAAGTGGTGCAAAATAAAGTACTATAAGGTCTAAGGAGGAAAGTATTTGCTAACAATGGCAATCATGGAAGACTTCATGTAGTAATTGGCATTTTAAATGATGAATAAGAAATTCAAAAGGTAGTTCCAGATATTGGGAAGAGCATCAGGGGAAAAAAAACGAGGTGGGGAAGTAGAGATTATTTTCATGGGGCAGCCAATGGTCCAACTGGATTAAATCAGGAAAGGAAGTAATACAGTTGTTTGGGTTGAAAAAATACCCATTATCCTTAATTTAATTAGAAAAGTAAACACAGAGATGCCTTAGATAAGAAAAGGGCTTTATTCCCTTCCCCGGGGAGAAGGGAGCTATCTGCCCCATGAGGGATTTCTTACCCATGTTGACCCATGAGGCAGACGGCCGAGAGAGAGAGTTTCAAAGATCAGATCTAGGATTTTAAAGACCTAACTAGTCTGTCCTCTTTCCCGGCCCAGCTGCCTCCTCTCCTTGGTGGAGTAGCCCACCCCTCCACTCTCTTTCCTACTGATACTGCAAGGGGAGGGAGATGGGACGGGTCTCATCAAGGCAGGAAAACAGACAAAGGAAGGTAAAAGTAATTGACAGGAGAAAGGGGAGGGTACAGCACTCAGGGAAGGGGTACATTCTAGACTGAGGTTTTTCACTCCTTACACACACACACACACACACACACACACACACACACAGTGAAAGTGTCCATAATTACATAAAATAATACATTTAACACTCCACTCAATTTATATACCTTTACATGAATAAATATACTCACCATATCTATAGCCTTTTTGATGAAGATATGTTCTCTGTGGGTATGGATTGTAAGCCATCCATGCCTTCATATCCTATTCATTTTTTTTTGCATTGCTGCATATAGACATTCCATAGAGGTTCAACTCAATGTACTAGAGAATATCCTTTAAATCTTTTCCCATTCAATGTGTTTCAATTTAACACTCCAGCTATCTGTTAATCTCTCCCCTTCACTACGTGATCTGAACACCTCCTTTTCCCAATCATGTATTTTCTTAATGACATTCTTTAGTCATTTCTTGGACATGGTTCGTTGTTGGAAATACCCTGCAGTCAACTTTTAACCATAATGTACTTATCTATTGCCTTTTGAGTTACCTTCTACTCTGATTTTTCAAAGCATGTACTGTTCCAACACTGACATACATATAGTATCACCAAGAGGACCAGCAAAGATGGATTATTGTGCCAGGAAGTACCACAGGATCATTTATTTGACTCTTTTTAAAATCTAATTTTGTGCTTCCATACAAGAGAATGGAAAGAATCAGAAATAATATTATTATTCCCAAAACTTGATCAAGATGTTCTCACTTAATATCAACCTATAAGCCTACTTTCTCCCACTTTCATAAGATTTTAATAATCATCTATCTACACACAATGAACATATTATTCATGAAATGAGATAAGAATAGATAAGATTTCATAAATTACTTTTTACTGCAGATCATATCTTTAGAGTTAAACAACAGATAGAAGAAAGGTGCACTGAATAGAAAGTGTCAAGGTTTTTTTTTCCAAAAGAAGCAAGTAATTGGTGGTACAAACTAAAGCCTTAAGCTCTCATCCAATAATAATTCTCTTAGTATTATGATAACACTCCACCAGTTCCCTTGGTAATTGCAACTGTAGTGATAATTCAAAGAGTCTCTAGTTATTAATGTGAAAAGATAAGAACTGGACCTGTCATTTCATCAATATTGGAAACTCCAGGATAAGAGAACTCCATCCACAGAAGCAAGCTGATACCTTCTTTTCAAGTGGTATTCAGAGAGTTGCCTTGGACATTAAAAAGGTTAAGTGACTTGCCTAGGGGGACAAAGCTAGTATGCTTTTAGAGCAGTAATGTCAAACTCAAATATAAACAGCCATTAAACCATGCCATAAGGAGCCCTCCTGGCTGTATGATGACTTAAGAAAAACACATATTAGCATTATCTATGTTCTAGTGTATTTTTATTTTGCTAAATATTTCCCAGTTACATTTTAATCTAGTTACACTGAACTAGAGAATATTTCGTAGCTCTATTTTAGAGGCATGATTTGAAGCCAGATCTCTACACTATGGCTATATCTCTATAAATATGCCTATCTATAAGATGATGCATGCCCACCAAAAATGTATGTCGATGCCATTTTCACAGAGACTGTCTTGATACTAGAATGAGGGGAGAAGGAAGACTCATTTCATTTCTATAAATTAACAATGTACATTTCTCAGTAGCCAGTAGATAAGAGAGTTCAATATTTTTAATGATTTCAAACACCATATTATACTAGAAAGTGCTGAACCTATAGTCAAGGGAAATCTTCTTTGAATCTATACTGATATTTCTGGCTCTGTAACCTGGGAAAAGTCATTTAACCACAGTTCTGAACTTTGGTTTCCTTACCTGTGAAATGGAGATAATAAAACTTGTACTTCCTACATGAGAGGATTAGGATGAAAGAACTTTTTAAACCTTAAAACCCTATATAAATCTGAATGATTAATATTAGGCAGGAAGGGCACTAAACACCTAAAGACATCATCCAGCCCAGAGGCTTTATTCTTTTAAAATCATGTAGAGCACAGACGTCAAACAGTGCTAGCCAAGTGCTGTACATGGTTTAGCAGCCCCAATTCTGTTTTAACACCATGGATGTAGAAGAAAGTCGATGCTCTGTTGTATACTACTTTAAGGGTTCCACAATCCCAGATGTCACATAAAATAAAACCCCACATAAAATTAACACACAGAGGATACCAATCTTCTCTTTCCTCCCTCCCCATAATGAGGGTATCAGAAGCTGCCTAAGAACACCTTATTATGACCATTTACTGAGTGCTTGCTGTGTGCAAAACACTTTTAACACATATTAAAATAGATAGAAAATTCAATTGAATGCTTTTCATGTTCTTAATTTCAGCTACTTAATTCTCATCCTTTAGGCTTATGCAGGATTTCACCATTCACAAAGCATTTCCACATACAACATCACATCTGAAACTGTCAATAACTCTGTGAATTGGGATCATTGACGTACATCAGAAAGAATGGCTGGAATGATTTAGGGCAAAGGGAAGATTTAAATTAACTGATACAGAGTGAAGTAAGTAGAACCAGAAGAACAACTTATGCAATAACATTAAAAAAGGAAAAGCTACTTTGAAAAACTAATAGTAATGACCACCCACAATTACAGAAGATTGATGATGAAGTATGTTACTCACCTCCTGACAGAAAGTCTCTGTACAAGGGAGAGATGTTTTTTGATATGGCCAATTTGGAAATATGTTTTTATCTAATTATCCATATTGGTTATACAAGGGGTTTGTTTTCTTTTTTTATTTTCCATTGAGAGTAGAGAGGTGGGAGGAAGAGAAAATAGATTTTTGTTCAGTAAAAAATATACAATTAAATTTTTTATAAGAAAGAGCACTAGATATGGAGACAGAACCCTGATTCAGAACAAAGGGATATGTGTTTGAATCTCAATCCTTGCTACTTGCTGACATGTAACCCTATGCAAATCCCTTACCTTCCTTGAATCTTATTTTCCTCATTTATAAAAGAGGCATAATAATTACCTTAATTACACAGCCACTTCAAAGAAACAGTGGAAGCAAAGCACCTGACACTACATAAATGTAATTAAATTATATGTGTAGGTCTATACACACATTATATATACATACATGTACATACATACATACACACATATATATTAAGCAAATGGAAGTGATCTCCCCAAGGTAATATGGTATAGCATACTTGGCCCTTGAACCAAAGTTTTCTAAATTCTAGTAGAGCAGCAGTGTCAAACTTAAATGGTAAAAGGGGGGTTGGTTGGTGGATCTAAATGACATACAAGGTTTCTTATGGGCAACATACAGACATAGAAAAACCACATGTTAATATTATCTATGCTTTCTTGTCTTTTTATTTATTTTGTTAAACATTTCCCAGTTACATTTTAATCTGGTGCTAGCATTGTAGTGGTTCTGCCAGTTGAATGCTTGACACCTCTGTACTAGAGTACACTTTCAACTCTACCTTACATTTAGAGTTGTTGGGTTGTTGCGATTTTATTTTTTTAGGTAAGAATTCATGTAACTCCCACCTTCTGTTTTACTACACTAAACGAAAACAGAAGCTACCTTTGGCAAGTGCAAAAAATTTATGCATTTGAAGAAAACTGATAGAAAATTGCTTTTGATAGAATATGGCACTCAGCCAAACTGTGAACTAATGAATTAGAATTTGGCAGGGTTCCATGTCTGATACACTTAGCTCAAGATTTGAAATCTCTTGCTCCCAGAAATCTTCCCATACCTCAAATCAATCTGTGCCATTCAGGATGAAGAAGCATTCTGTTGCTACACTTTTGATTCTCTCTATCTGATAAAGGGAAATACCAACAGCATAGCTTTCATAAAATATTCTCTGATGTTTCTTCCTCAGTTTTACAAGGTCAACAAGAAGTTGGCTAAAATCACTGTCTCCCTGGTTAAATAATGGGATATTTCCAAGTCTCTGCTTAAAGCAATTTCCCTTAGATATTAAAAGACTGAACATACCAAGAAAGTATTTCTAGACTCAAAATTATTTATGTTTCTGTTGAATGGCAAGACCTCTTATCCTAATATCCCCAAAGGGGTATTAGCAACTTTTAAATTCTTTACTTCTTAATTTTGGATTACTTAAAAGAGAAGAAAAACTGCCAGATGATCATTTTATGTGGGTAAAGGATCATCATTTAATGAGATCTTTTAAAAGTATCCATTATTTAAAAGCCTATTTCAGAACTAGTTCCATTTTGGTTTCAACTGCTCAAAAATTTTTTGTCACTACTCTTTCATTTGCCAATGCATTCAGTTGTACATCTTCTGTCATTTCTAGACAACTAAATTCATTATATGCATAATTACTGTGTAGCCAAATATAAGTTCTACCAATTTTGTACCTCTTCTAATATTTTTCACATTCAGCTTGGGGCAGATAGCAGCTATAAGAAACTCCTTATTAGATCTTACATTTTTTGAAGAAACATAGCCTAGTATGTCTTATTTCATTCTTCAACAACTAATGGACATTTATTAAGTATTTGCTATCTGTAAGGGCAAGAGGGAACGTGGTACAATGGCTAAAAAGGTCAGCCTTAGAGCCAGGAAGAACTAGGTTTAACTCCTCCCTCTGACATATACTGGTTAGATTACCCTGGATAATTCACTTAAATTCTTAGTGACTCCAGGCAATTTTCTAAAGATTGTAGGTTACAGAAGAATTGCTGATCTTCACTGGTAGAGAATTTTCACTTTTGGAAGTCTCTATTCTAATAAAATTTCAGATCTGGACCAAACAACAACAACAACAACAAAGCATATAAGGTACTGTGGCAGGTCTTCAATATACAAAGATACAGCTCAAGGTGCTTACTGTATTCCAATCATACTTATAAACCCTACAATTAATATAGTGCCTTGAACTGATCAGGCATGATGCAAATGTTTATTAAATAAATACATCTAAAGGATTTTAAAATAACACTTAATGTTTATTTCCTGAGTCTTTTTTATTAGGTGGTTTCAAATAGACCCCAAGTAAAGAAAAATCATTCATCAATGACTGCAGAAAGATGGTTTCTCTAAAATTAACAATCACAACATTAAGCGCTAGACAAAGGATAGATGAGCAGGATTTGACTCACTCAGAAATGAAAGACCAGTCAAAGGAAGTCATTGTGTGGAGATGAAAAATGCAATTCCAATCTCCTTTGGCCCGGTTCTGATCTTAGAATGAGCAGGATCCATAATGGATACATACATGCACTTTTTAAATATGCCCCAGGCTTACATTATATTGTGCAATTAATTTTAAAGATCTGTGAAGTGAATCAAAAGCAAAGATGCAAGAGATAAGAAAAGTTCCCAAGATAAACATAAACAATAAAAGGGAGAAAAGTGGCTGAAATAGACTATTAGTCAACAAAGAATCTCTGGTAAAGAGGCAGAAAGTGAAAAGGGAAAATATAGAATGGAAAGGACAGAGGACACAGTCAGTTTTACAATGTATCCTACAGTAAGAAATTTTATTCTGTCATGCTTTTTAAATAATCTGATTTTTTTCATATTGTTTCCATTTCTTCCTCTGTCATAGATTTTCTGGTTTCTTTTCATGTTATTTTCTGTTTTCTCTCTTGGCAACCACATGCACAGCTTATCAGATGTCTCACCATTTCTCTCCAACTTGCCTTTTTTGCACTAATGTCAGTTATTTTTCAGGATCAAGCTAAAAGTCTGTCAAAGTCTGAGTGAGGAAGACAAGAAGGTTTGTCATTCCAAAACCTTTCCAACATCTTTCAGCTTTGCCACAGGTATGATGATGCCTCAGGCTTATTCTAACATCTTAAAAGTTGTTCCCTGGGTTCAGATTACTAATTACTAGAAAACATTCAAAATGATGTGCAAAGCTAAGGCATGAATAGTGGACAAGAATAGAAATGTCTGCAAACAGAAAGGAGGGCAAAACATACATATGGCAGTATAAAAATGGATAATGATTTTTAAAGCAGGAGTCACCAAATCTCCAGGAAACAAATTCATTTGTGTTTATAAGCTTCTCCAACATGCATTAGGTATATACTTTTGCTGTGATGTGACTTTTTATGCCATATCATCTAACTTAATCCCAATGATGGTTTTGCTGTGCCATTCACCTACACCACCCTCCCTCTTATCACTGCTGACCCCCTCTTTTTAAAGTGTAATTTAAATGTTATCTCCTCTATAATGTCTGCCATAGTAGAGCTAATCTTTCACGCCTCTGGGTGCCCTTAGCATTTAATTTGACCCTGACTTGAGGTATTTTATTGCATTCTGGTTTATAACATACATACACACACATATGCCTTTCTTATCCTCCTTGACAGAACTGATGCTCCTTGAAGGCAAGATCTGTGCTATTTTTTTTTCATTTTTGTATGCACCAAAAGCACTTTGCACAATACCTTGTCTTTCCAAACATCTATAAATGTGTTGAATGAAGGAATGAATGAATGTGACAGTGTTGAAAATGAAATGAAGGATTAGACATTCCTTTTATTCATCAGTCTGGAACAGGTTCAGAATTACAGACGGCTCTGCAATTTCAGCACCATGGATACAGCAGCAGACTCAGCTACAGTAGAGCTAGCTGTACTTTTCTTATAACCTATGTATTGAAGGATGGAAAAGGCATTGACTCCAATCAGGATTTACCATATAGAGTTCCTAAGTAGATGGCAACTCCTGCCATCTGAATTTAATACATCATGCAGTCAACGATGGGGCAAATTTTACATAAAATGTTTTTACCCAAAGAAAATGTCTCAGAAGACAAAGTAGTCTACAGTATGCTTGTTTGCATTAGAAGGTAAGCCTAAATCTAACATATAAAAGATACATATTTGCATGAAGCCTTAACTCTGAGTGTAAAACCTGACTGGGCACCATCATTTCTCCATTGCCAGCATGATTCTCACAGCCTGGCCTCTGGCAGAAGAATCAGACAACTCTCTCTGCAACCTGGGGGATGGCATTAATTAAAAACAGAAAATCATAAAGCATCTGTGGCAAGTATAGATGCCAAGTTTGATGGAATGATTTTAGAAGTAAACTGATTAAAGAAATAAGTGAATAAAAGAATTCTACATTTCTCCAAAAACAATAGAAATTAAAATGAATGCTTTGGTATTTGTCTTTGTTTTTTTTAAATGCATTTTTAATGTATTCTTAGAATTTCAAAGTGCATTTCAAACGTTAAGTCACTAATTACTACTAAGTTCAGGAGCAGTGAGGTGGCAGGTATTGTGTTATACACAGGGCTGGTAAATTTATTTGCTTCCTCACTCTCTTTCACTTCATACCAGGTAAGCAATCAAAATAGAATTTGTAATGTGGACAATATATCCTAATGCAGTCAATATTTATTTACTTCATAAACCTGTTAAGTATTATCCTATTTAGTTAAAGCTAGAATAGGATCTAGGCTCCATCTATTTCCCCAGCATCCCTCCCTAAATGAAGCAGAAGGCAGACGTACTGCATCGCAAATTAAAGACTGGAATGAAATATTCCTAGTTTCGGGAAAGAAGTGTCTGATACCCTAAAGAAAGCACCGAGGGCAGATAATTCCTTAATACAGAGAAATGACTCTTTCAAATGTTCTCTGGACCCTACATGGGGAAATAATTTTAGACTGGGGAGTTTTCCATCCTTTAAATCACATCACAATCTGTCAGCCTATGCTGTAAGCTATATAAAATATTTAATTTTTTAAATACGCCTTCACATTTGTGGCCTTATTTCTTGAGAATCTTGTGAGATATTTACGTCAATTATTATCATCCCCATTTTACAGAGACTGTGAACTTTAGGAGAGCAAGTACCGCCCTACATAGAAGGGGCATTAAGTGTAAGTGAACATTTATAACCTAACACAGAAGTTGAAGCTTAGTGCAATTACCTGGCAACTATGTTTCCACCTAGCAGTTAGATGGCACCATGGTTAGAGGGCATGGCCTACATGCAGTTAGGAAGGCGCTTGTCTTCCTGAGCTTAAATCTGGCCTCAGCAAAATTACCTGCAAGACTCTGGGCAATTCACTTTACCCTGTTTGCCTCAGTTTCCTCATCTGTAAAATGAGCTAAGGAAGGAAATGTCAAACCACTCCAGTAGTTTTGCCAAGAAAACCCCAAATGGGATCATGAAGAGTTGGACACAACTAAACAACACCAAAGTTCCAACAACTAGTTAATTGCAAAATCAAGATAAGAATAAGGTTTTCTAACTCTCAGTCTCAAACAATTTTCTTGATATGAAGCTGCCCCCAAATATGGCATTTCCTTCATCACCCACCACAGTACTGCACATAGTAGGAACTTAATAAACAGTAATTGTTTAATATAATTAGAATAGTTAAGAGTTATGAATAATTTGCTTATCTTAAGACTATTGTCTAATAAAAGTAAATTGAGTTACTTTACCAATCCCTACAGGTCCCTGTTGGGAAAGGATTATAATCTTACAAGAAGGAGATTGGGGGAATAAAAGGTTTCCCAAAAGTCTTAGAGCAGTTTTAAGGTATTAAACCTTAACTATCATTAATTTTAAAAGCTTGAAATGCAAACTCAAACTGACAATGAGGACATTCTTTCTTAGGCACTAGTAACAATGGTTATAACTATTAAAGAGTGTATTATTGATGTTAAATTTCTATTTTCTGAGCTGTTATTCTTGTTTGTCTTTTGCAATGCCAGAGAATTTTTCTTGGATCTTTGCAACAACTGACTTGGCCTCATCATGCACAATGTGAACATAATAATCAAACTGTGGAATACTGAAAACAAGTACTTCAATGAGAACCAAAGGGTAACTAACCCCATTGAAAACTGCTCCGCATTTGTTATCAGCCAAATAAACATGGTCAGCTTTAAGGAATATACCACATCTTCTATGATAAAAAAAAATCAATAAGGCAGGGTGTCCCAAAAGTCTTAGATCACTCTTAAAATTTACCAAAAACTTGGAATAGACTGTAACAAGGCCTGGGGGACATTTAGGACATTAAGTCTCTCAGAGTATTGAGGAAATGACACAAACTCCTTCTTGTATCACAGAACAGAGTGAATGTCTAAAGGAAAGGGGTCTATCAAACTGCGAGGCAACAAAATTAATCTGCTCCTTGGTGACCCTTGATTTATTCAGAGGTAGAGAACTGCAGAGGTTGAGTATCTTCAAATCTTAGGTAAGGAGGGACACAGTTGAGAAAATGCTGCACTGACAGTCAGGAAGACTTAAGTTCAAATACAGCCTCAAACAGTTACAAGCTGAGTAACAAGCTAGGCAAGACATTTTCTCTCCACTTCTTTCTCCTCAACTGTACAACGGGAATAATAATGACAGCATCTAACCCTCATGGTTATCGTGGTGATCCAATGATTCATAAATCACTTGGCATACAGCACGCAATTTAGAAATGCTTATTTCCTTCAAAGCAAAAAGCTACATAATCTGTGAATTTCTCCAATAGGTTGGATATTCTGATGGCTCAGAGAGCCATAATTATTAGGCAGATCTGAGAGGATCTCCCCAGATTCCCCTGCTTAGAAGCAGAACGGTATGGCAAAAAGATTACTGCACTGGGAATCAAAAGGTCTGCAGACCAATCCCTGTTCAGTAACTGACTGTTTGACCTGGAGAAAGTCACTCTACCTTTCCAGGATTCATTTTCCTCAACTACAAAATAAAGGATTGACTCAATGCTACATAAAGTATTTTTTTTAGGTTTGAAATTCCATGTTTTAAATTTTCAATGGATCTAGGGAAAGTTGTGGACACCTCTTTATGAATGAAAGAAGGCACTGAACATGAGACAACTGGCTTCACTGAAGAAAAATCAGTCCAGTGAAGCAAGAAGGAGATTATTCATAGTAGCAAAGTATATTACAGGAATACAGTAACTATGGAGAAGCAATTGTGCCAAGGGAGAGCAGTGTTGTAGATTTAGAGCAGCTGGTACAAAGGCTGCAGGAGTAAAATAATAATAATAAATAGCATCATATGGTGCTTTAGATTTAACAAAATATTTTACAAATATCAGTTTAACCTTACAGTAACTCTGAGAAGTAAGTACTACTTTTATGCCCATTTTACAGATGAGGGAATAAGGCAGAGATTAATGAGGTCATATAGTTAGGAAATATCTGAAGCTGCATTTTAATTCCAGTGCTCTATCCACCGCCCCAATCCCCAATCTACTATGAGAGGTCCTTTCTTGAACTGTTTTTCCCAATGATTATGATATTTTGGCTTATTCGTGGTGTGACAGTGATCACATTCCTATATTTGCTGGTTTTCTTTTCTTTTTCAAACAACTTTTACTACACTGCAGCCAGCATGCTTACAAAAATGTGGTGTGGGTAGGGAGTGGGTAATAGAGGATACAGAGTTGGTATTACCTTACCAACTCTAACTCACATTCTATAATATTTTAAAGCTTAAAAAATACTTGAAATAAATATGATCTCAATCTCATGACTGGCCTATGTTAATACCTGTGTTATCATTCCCAGTTTATAGATGGGGTAACAGAAGCTCAGAAAACTTAAAATGTCTAAACCATTGTCACCCAGACAGTGAACATGAGAGCAAAAGGAAATGACGCCCTCCCTCAAGTCTTGTTGGTTACAAGTTCAGAATTTTATCCACCTCAATTCACCACACTCTAACCGATCAATGGAGAAATTTCAAATGTACAAAACATTTCTCTCTGAAAGATAACGTGGCACTTTGTGTTAAATGAACCCCAATGCAAGAGTGACATGCAAAAACAAATCCTGAATTCTTTAAAATGCAAGGTGTAGTTAGGTGGTGCAGTAGATAGATTGTCAGGACTGGAGTCAAGAAGACCTGGGTTCAAATCCAGCCTCAGACACTTGCTAGCTGTGTAACACAGGGTAAGTCACTTAATCCAATTTGCCTGTTTTCTCATCTGTAAATTGAACTGGAGAAGGAAATGGCAAACCACTCCAGCAGCTTTGCCAAGAAAACCCCAAGAAGGATGACAAAGAGTTAGACACAACTGAAATGGCTGAACAGTTCCTCGTGCTAAAATTAAATTCATTAAGCATTTAAGTACCATTGAGCAAGTCACTGAAACTCCTTATGTCTTAAATTCCTTATCTGTAAAATATGAAATCAAATAAACTAAGGCTTATCTAATGCCTTACTAGGATAATAATAACAATAATTGCTTCAATGTCTGTATTGCTTTAAGATATTAATAAAAGCAGGGCCATGACGACATATGAGTACCATATAAAAGAAAATAAGTGCATTAAAACAATAAATACCAGGCTTCAGAAAATGGCAAGATTGCTAGCAGGATGGGTGAAGGGTTAACAATCAAAATAACCAAAGTAAGACTAAGATTCCCAACCTTTTTGGTGTAGTCATAGCCCACTGTTGTGGACTGATTCAAGACATCCTCCTTAAGCCGCATGCTACCCCCAAAAAGGCCCGGGAGGAATTATTAATAGGGGTTTAGTTTTAAGAACTATGTAACAGGTACAGATGATTGGAGCTATTCTTGGGAATTGCTGGACCAGAACAACTAGTAAGTTATTTGTTCTTGTGTATTAAACATCAACCTGGCTTCCACAGGAATTGCTTCATATCTAAGTAAGAAATTTAATATCAGAAAATAAGGTAATTCATAGAGTACATAATAAAGAAGAAATGTAGTCATCAATAATAGTAATACCAATACAATGAGGAAAAAAAGTCAAGTAAATATTTCTTTAGTGAAAAACAGCATAAATTACATTCTCTACAAGTGCCTTCTACATTTTCCATAGTTGGCAGACTTTATGTTGCAGGCCTCCTCTAATCATATATGATCTTTGGAAATCTCCATGGAGCCACCATGAATTCTTTCACATTCTTTGCCTTTTCAAAGACCTCTCTTTGAGTATAACTATCCTTCCAATTTAGGGAAACAGTGGAAATTCTCTTGGGAAGACCCATTACTGCCATCTCTAATGTACTGGCTCCTTTTAATATTTTCTAAGTTATTTCTGCAAGGTGATGGTGATTTCAAAAACATCTTTAAAAAACCAGATTCTCTGTCTAATAGCAGAAAATACTTTAATTTTGATTTTTTAAAAGTATCACAGGGGCAGCTAGGTAGCGCAGTGAATAGAGTACTAGCCCTGGAATCAGGAGGAACCGAGTTCAAATCCAATCTCAGACACTTAACATTAACTAATTGTGTGACCTTGGGCAAGTCACAACCCCAACTCCCTTGCCTTCCTCCCCCTCCAGAAAGACAAAAAAAGTATCATATAGCAATTTCCTGATATCCTTTAGTACTAGTACTTTTCTTCTTTTAGTTACCTCCAATTTATCCTGTATGCATCTTCTTTGTATATGGTTGTTTGCATGCTGTCTCTCACATTAGAAAGCAAACTTCTTGAGAGCAGGTACTATTTTTGCCTTTCTTTCTATTCTCAAAGTTTAGCACAGTGCCCAGCACTTAATGAATGAATACCTGTTGATTCAACTTTTCTTGAACTGTTCTAGCGTTAATGTTTTAAATACCACAAGGAAAACTAATACACATTCTAATCTGATCACAGATTTCAAATGATTTCATTCTTTATTCAAACATAGGCCAAAGTTTCCTCTTTAGTAGCTACTACTGTGTCATAAGCCAAATGCACTCTTGAGGGTTTGTCTTAAGTACAACCAGCTGATCACAGATATATGAGACCATTCTCTCTACTGAGTCTATTTCTCTCCAGTCTGCGGCACTGTGGGATTACATGGGGCATCACAAGTCAGACAATGGGATTCCTACTCTCTATTTTGATAGTTATGGTGCTGTTTATGTCACGGTTCAGTCACACTCCCAATCATTTAGATGTAAGAATAATTGATTGCTGAAATATTACCAGTTACATTATTAGGGATGTAAAATATGACCTTTTTTTCTGGGGGAAATGAGAACAATAACTTCCCATTCTGTCTCTGCTTTTCTATCTTAAATAACAATGAAATGTGGAACATCTAGGGGAAATCCAGTGGTATAACAGTGCCAACAGACATATCATAATTTATTCAATATATTAGAAATCATTTAAGAATAAAGGTTTAAAAATATTTTTAAAAATAATAAAGGTTCAGGGATTTTAAATGCTTTTCATCATGGCTGATGAAAAAAGTATCACTGAAAAAAAGGATGAACATGAAACTCTTTAAATTTTTTATTGACTCTGGCTATTTATGTTATATATGTGTGTATATACATATATATATATATACATACTCATACATATACATATATAGCAAATGATAAAAACTGAGATGTAGATACAACTTTTTGGGGGGGGGGGAGAAGAGGACGGCAAGGCAATTGGGGTTAAGTGATTTGCCTAAGGTTCCACAGCTAGTAAGTGTCAGGCATCTAAGGTCGGATTTGCACTCAGGTCCTCCTGACTCCAGGGCTGGTACTGCGCCACCTAGCTGCCCCTAAATACAGCTTTTAGTGTTTGCTAAGCAATTATATTGGATTTTAATATCAACCATTTGAGATAAGACTATAATTATCCTCATTTTTAAGATGAGGAAACTAAGGCAGAAGGAAGTTAAGTGACTGGTTCAGAGTCATACAGTTAGTATCTAGGGGAGTTTCTGAAGCCAGGTCTTTCTGACTGCATACTCAACAACTCAATCCGTGACACAAAGATGTGATTGTGAATTACCCAGGCAAGAGCCCAAACACACATAGCTCCCAGGAAATAAAATATTTCAGTGAGTACTGTAATCAATAATAATATTATATAGTTTTTCTGAATAAGAGAACAGCTACAAAAAAGTATGAGACGGTGATGAATTATTCAGCAGGTCTGCTTTGTGGACTTCCATGCTTTAAGTTCTTCTATGACAGAAACACCTGGCACAGCACTCTCTGACTCCATCTTCTCGTGAATATCTAAATCTCTTTCCTCCCTCTTGTTCTAAACCTAAGTTATCTAAAGAGCCTAGGGCTCTCTGCAGCTCTTCTAAGAAAAAGCTCCATAAAGAGGCTGGAAGTTTCTTAAGTACAGTATTTCACTTTTTGACAGCCATGGCCTCACACACTGCTTTGTTATTTATGTCAGGAAGCATGTGGATGTTATGTGTGCCAACAGATGTATACTAAGACTGGGAAATATAAAACACTTTAGTTTCTGGGGACTGCCAGACAGGTTTTTACAGTGGGAAGGAGTGGAGAGAACAATTCACCTTATGAAAATGATATAATTAATAAGTAGGGATGGCAAAAAAGAAGACTGCTTCCTTTGGTTAAACGTTAGTAAGTTGTATGTTCTTTCTATTAATCTCATAATGAGAGAACCTTTTTTAACCACAGGCTCAAAGCAATTCCTCTGCTGATGGAACATATAATTGCAATATTGTATGAACAATCAAAGACTCATGGGAGTTAGAAAGGCATAAGGCTTATTAGTTTGACCATTCCATGGCCTAAGTATTTTGTCCAGTTCAGTTTTACATGACCCCAGCCCTGGAGTTTGTACCATATCTCCTGGGAAGCAATTATAAATCCAATAAATCTTGCTGTTTGAAATATTTCATATTCAGGCTATCTTTTCCATGGTTTAATTTCATTCCTTTACTTGACTTCTTTGGCCATCATGAGAATTATAGGTGTGTACAAAATGACTCCTATGGTTCTATAGCAGGTCAGAACATCTTGGAATATTTTAAATGCAACTTTATAAAAAAGTAACTGTTCTGTTTTGGGAAATGAACCACATCTGCCATTTTCTTTAGAGATGAGCATATGTAAGAATATGCTTTTACTTCCATAGCTACTATCCCTATTATGCCTTCCCCCAAAAAAACTTTTAGTTTCAAAAACTGAATTGACTTAAGTGGGCCATAATCAATTCTCTTGGGAAATCCAGGTATGATTGTTCATGAAAAGTTTTCTTTGGGATGACATTTCACATTCCACTTAGCCAAATACAGCCAGCAGTGTGGGTCTTTCAACTGCTGGACTCCTACCACATAGTGCAACGATCAAAAAAAATTACTATCTGATCACCAAAAGGGGCTGTTCAAAGAATAAGGTCAGCTGTTTCTGACCTAGTTTTTAGCCTATAGGAGTCTATATCAGAAAAATAAAAGTTAGCTTTACTTCAATGCCCTTCTCTAGGAGGCTGCACATCTCAGTGAGTAGAGAAGATAAGGTGTTACTAAGCCTCTAACATCTTTCTCAACATCACAGAAAAATGAAAAGGGATCTTGTATTCCTTGGCCTGCATTATTTTACTGATAATGCATTCAGAGAAGATCATTTCTGTCAAACACACTACTGCCTCCACTACTATAAACTGAGAAAACAGCATTTGAGCTCACAACCAGTGAAACAGAAAATCTTTGTTAAACGCACCATTAAATTGCAATAGCAAAGTTTGGAAAAGTTAACCAGGAAAATCTATGCAAAATTATTTATGTACAAACTGTATTTTCATGGTTTCCCATGGTCCCCCAGGTTCTCCCCGTGTTTCAATGATGATTCTAAACAGCCAGGCCAACCAAGTTTGGCCTGCAAAAATTAATCAGGACCCTGTATTAACAGCAACCCTGTAAGGTTTGGCTCATGAAGTCAGAGGAGTAGAAACCAACTACACATTTTCACACATTTGGTTACTGTGGCAACTCCTGTGCATGAATGAGAATCAAAACATATCAAAGAGAAATAAGTGCATACTGATTTTACTCAGCCCTGACTAAACCAAAATGAGAAAATAAAGAACGTCATTTCCAATTGAATGCAATACACCAATTGTTCATAAATTTTAAGTGTTCAAAGAAAAGGAACCAACATTCACATGAATACAATATTTATTAAAGAAAGCATCTGTGAGAGCATTTTCAAAAAGCATGCCATAAACTATCTGTAAGAATTCTGTAAAAGATAAACTGTAAAAAGGGGGAAATAATTCTGTAAAAGTCCCTCATATGACAATGCATAGTTATTAAAATACCTATATTTGTCCTAAATTTTTGTCTTATACCAACAAGAATAATTTAGCAACTATTTAAACTACACCGAAATACACACTAATAATATCTCATATAAAACACTGAATTCTACACCTGAAAATGAAGCTAATGCAAAATTATTTAATCACCTACTAAAGCAATCAGGTGTCTGAAATTTCTGATTATAACTAGTCTTTACAAAAATCACAACAAAAGGCAATTTTCTGTTTCCTCAATTAAGTCTTAACTGACTTCCCTGACTCAGCTAGTTCTGTTGCCCTGTAAGAGTACTTTATTTTTACCTTTTGTGTATGTGTACATATTGTATACAATCTTGATTTATATTGACTATACATGTCTTTTCTTTCCTATAAGATTGTAAGTTTCTTTAGAAGCCCTTCATTCCAATCTGTCAAGAGTTTTGTATCTTATTATAGACTAGTGACCATTCCCAAATTTTTAGCATGAATAAATGGTTCTTTTGTCTTCCTTCATCCATACATAGATAAAAATTCTTAAGAGAACTGAATCATGTTTCTACTTCTAACACATCTTTGTTCTTTAAGAGGTAATATGAAACTGTGATGAGGATGGTAGCTGTGGCATAAGAAGAAATAAATTCAAGTTCTGCCTCTGATATCTATTAGCTATATGACACAACTTTGCACTGCCTCAACTTCAACAGTAAAATGATGGGGTTAAACTCTATGGCCTCTAAAGTCCATTCCACTTTGGTATCTTTGACCATTTGATGATTTCCAGAGCATTATGTAGCATTCCACTAGCAGCTCCCTTCCAGGCTGCCATTGTTCCATTAGTCAATAGTCTTTTGGTATTGTCCACTACCAACCTGTACTATTTATCTGTCTGTTTTGTTCACAATCTAATCAAGAACAACTGTCAAATGTCTTGCTGAAATCCAGAGAGACTCAAATAATGACTTAAATTGATATAGTGCTTAAAGATTTTACAAAAAAAGCAAAGACCTCTGTAAGTAATGCAATTATTAAGTCTTTATAGAAAAAGAAACTGAGGCTCAGAAAGATGGAGTAATCAGCAAATGATCACAAACATTTGGGATAGGATTTCAAATCTATGTCTAATGACTTCTAGTCCAGTGTTCCATCCACTTTTCAAAAACTGCTTCTTAAGGTTAGGTCTACAACCTTTCCTGACAGACCAGTGAAATAACATTATTAATAAGGGGAAGGTGTAATGAGATCTGATATGACTTACTCTAAATACATGTATGCTGGATCCTGGTAATAATCTCTTCCTTTCCTAAGTGTTCACAAACCATCTGTTTAATCACACGTTATAGAATCTTACTGGAGACTAACAGCAAGCTCTCCACTATACAACTGCTAGATTCATCCTTCTAAAAATTGGCATGTTTTTCAATTACAGTTCACTAACACCTCTTCTATTCTTCACAATACCTCAAATATGGGTGACAGTGGGTCTTCAGTTTCATCTACTACACCTTCCTCACAAAATCATTGTGGGGAAACTATTTTATATCCATGAAGTACAAGGAGGGACACATGCCAAGGCATCAATGTCAAGAGTTGAGGAGAGCAACTGGCATCCAATTAAAATGTTCGTAGGTAATGTTTACTAAAATAAAAACAATATGATATATACAATGTTAATCTGTAGCTTGCTAAAATTATCTGAAGTCCACTGAAATTCATTTCTATTGACTTGACAAGAGTGGCAATGGGAGAAAACAAGACTTAGGATCAGGAAAATCTCAATTCAAGTCAAGCCCTTGACACATACTGGTTCTATCAACTTGAAAGTCATTTAACTCCTCCATGGCCAGGCAACCCTCAAGAACTAGAAAGTGTAATTCAGGTGCTGATATGCATTAATAGGAGTTTTCTTTCACTGGGTCTTCTGTTCTATACCAATGAAACCACAATTGTGATCTCTGCACTCCACCCCCACCAAAAAAAAGTGCTAATACAAATATGACCTATCAATATTATTGACTTCAAATGTATTGACTTCCTCTAGGTCCAAAGTAATTTAAAGCACTGTTCTCTGATTAGCTCCTCACCTACTTTGAACCTCATTTCTTTTTTAACCATATTTGTTCTGTTCTTTCCATAAGATCATAGTTGATAGGGAATTTTAAAGGAAAGCAGAAGATGATTAGCATTGCTTTACAGTAGCTAAGTGGGAGCAGTGGATAGAGCACTGAGCTTAGAATCAGGAAGACTCTTCTTTCTGAGTTCAAATCTGGTCTCAAACATTTACTAGCTGTGTGCTAGGGCAAGTTATTTAACTCTGTTTACCTCAGTTTCCTCAAAACGTGCTGGAAAAGGAAATGGCAAAACCATTCTAGTATCTTTGCCAAGAAAACTTCAAATGGGGTCATGAAGAGTTGGACGTGACTGAAACAGATGAACAACAATAAAACATGACTTTATCGAGGGAGTCTGCTAACATTACAACCCCAGCCCTTCCATGTAAACTTATCTGTTTGGAATGAGTTGGGTTTTTTGTTTGTTTTAAACTACTTTCTTGTGCTCAGTGTCTGGTTTGAAATTAAAAATTCTCTGACTGAACTCATTTTTCAAGTGGTACTGAAGAAGAATGGCACTGTAATGGGAAAAAATAGGAATTACTTATCACCTCTCTAATATAACAGTTTATTAAACCTAACTATGGAAACTCAGGACCTCTAAACATAAGTTCAATGGAAGCATGACCACAGAGCTAAACCTAGGTGGGTCTGAGGGACCTATACATAGAGAATAACTTACTAACTCACAGGCTTGTACAAAAGTGGTATGATAAGGTTTTTTTTTTCAATTATCATATCTAATGAGACAGCTTCTCCTTCTTGCCCCATGCACTGGGAGAATATCCAATAAAGCCATGAGAAAAATCACTACATATCTTTGTGTGAAAAATGCCTATGGTCTTGATCAAAATAATCAACTGCTGGAGGGGAACTAAAAAGTTTGGCTATGATTTTATAAACAGTCAGGCTGTCTAGTGCCTTTTATTTTCTGAATTAGATACTTTTGGATTCAATTATAATGAATCAGTTCATTTTAGTTTATTTATAAGCCTTTTGGGGAGTACTTTTTATTTATGCAAATAATAGTAATCTGACTCTCAGATATATAACACCTAACCAGAGTTGACATGATTCAAGTATGGAAAGAAAGCTCCCTTCTTATATAGCTTTTAATATTCTCTGCTAAGTTTAAGTCTCCGGTTTCATACGGGGAAATATATGGGAAACCAAGATATTTGATTAAATATACCCTGGGGAACATGTGCATTGACAATCAAGTTGGAGCATATCAAAGACTTCAGCTCTTTTATTATCAGAGCATATGGCTATGCAACTAGACTATCCAAATGGTAAGGTTTGAACTTTTTAAAGTTATAGAAACAATGTTAAAAATTGTGGAAACTTGATTATATGTAATTATAATACTTATGTATGTACATATGTGAGGTTGTATGTACATGCAGTGTATAGTAACATAATATATAACAAAATTATGTGTGTGAATATGTGAATACACATATTTATGTTTATCAGATTACATATGGATACATAGATATGCAAGTAGTTATATTGGAAGTGGTTGCTACAGGTTTGTAGGTAGTAACTGATGTTAAAGAGGAAGGAACCTGAAATAAAACAAAATGATAAAGTAATTAATATATTTGTTAATTATTAACAATCTATTATTTGATGTGTGAAGGATAAAGATTCAAGTTGTATTATGAAGAATACTTTCTCTCTCCTATTTAATTTTTAATATTAGAGCTAAATAAATATAACCATGCTTTCTAAAGTGGCAAAAATTTATCATAGTTTCATGAATGATCTTCGACTGTGTGTAGGGGCAAACAGCCCACTGCACTGTGGGGAGCAGTAGAAGCTGGTGCAATTTAGAAAAGTAAGAGAAAGCAACTTGTCTCAGAAAGAATATCTACATACAAAGGTAAAGCAACAACAACAACAAAAATACAAACCAGTCGTTTCACAAAAACATTTAAAGACAAGCATTACTCTTTGTAAAATATCCCTATAACATCCTAGTAAGCTTCTGGTGGAAGCTTAGGTTGGAAAAAGTCTGATGTACACTCCATAAATTGACGTGAAGATTGATAAGGCCACTTTTCTTATGACATATGGCAGTAAATCCATATGTCAAGTATCAAGAGCTTCAACATTTTCCTACTTAAAGGGAAATCTAATACAAAAGCCCACTAGACAATGTTAGAGGATGTTGCATGTCACCTGACTCTCTCTTGGGTTTGGAGGTAATTCCAAATTTTGGAACACATCTTAAACTACTGAGTACTAAAGACAGACTTTATATTCCTACTCCCATGTCTGTCCAGCACATAATTACCTCTCTATTTCATCAGTGAGCTAGTCCCTAATTCTATTTTCAATAATCAATCAACAGATAGTGAATACCATTTTTGCAATAACTTTTCTATTTTACTATTTACTATTTCATGCATTTCTATCCTGTCTCTACCCAACTGACTTCCATGCTTCTTCTCAGTGGTTTTATTTCATCTTATCCCCTTCCCCACAGACTCTGGCATAGAGTCTAGCATATAGCAGACTCTTCACACGGAAGAGAACTATGGTAGTCTTCTTCTATGACAGCTTCAAACACTGACCCCAAATTTCAGACACTAGTGTTTGTATATTAGCAGCCTATATTCTGTGTTATAAATGAGAACAAGTATCTATCTTTAGTTTTCCTGCTATAATATATTCATTACCTAAGAGCACACAACCCTATTGATTGTAAGTAGAAAACAAGACGTTGCTAAATTTAGCTTGGATTTGGCTACGAACTAGCACTACGTAAGTGTTAGGTATGCAAAGTCATGCATAAAATTGTTAAGTTGCTAAATTTAGAAAATAAAATGCAGACTGGGAAAAAAAAGGTGCTTAACACTTCCATTTCTAATTCAAAAAATCCAATCTAGTAAACTGTAGTAGTGTCTCAGAAGAATATTCTTCATTGTTTGACATTTGAACAATAAAGCCAGAACCAGGACTACGATGATTATCTCTGTCACTTTTTAAAGTCTAACAAAGAGTGCAAAAGTTGCACTTAGGGCTCACAATGTCTAAAGCCTTATATGAAAAGGTTCTTCATAAAATATATTTGTATGTGTATCAGGCCACAGCACATCATTAAATTTCTCAGGCATACAAAAATTAACTTTTACATAGCACCAACAGGAAACAATTCACAACCCATCAAACTCTCACTCAGACTTGATAATATCCATTTGATGTGATGATCTAACCCATTTGCTTTAAGTCAATATCTTTTTTCTCCAAAATGCTGACACTCCCTTGGGCCAGGAAAATAAAAAAGGTTGACACGTATGCTTTAAATAAAAGGTTGAGGCCCAACCTGGGCATCTTTCCATTTCCAATTTGTTTTCTGGAGTCTGTTCACTAAGCAGTGGCATCCTGCAAGGCCTCTATCCTTTGCAAATATCAATGTTTCCTATGATCCTCCCAGTGGTAGATACTAACCAGAATTTCAACGGGAAACTTACCTTAAGGGACTACTGAATGCTCAACAGTCTAAAACGTCACAATCAAATGAACTGGCATTAGTACTAGTCAGATTTTCAAATGCATAAATACAAGTATTATTCATGTAAAACAGGAAGGCCCTCAGCTTTCTCCCATGTAACCAGAAGCAACAGAACAACAGAGAAGCAGTGGTTTGTGATTACATATCCACTGCTTCAAGTAGAAGCAAATGGATTGTTTTAAAACAATAGATAACAAAATCTCATATAAAAATGATAAATTCAACTTTAGCTCCAGAGAATGCATGGTGATAAACCAAATCACATTGTAGACAACTGCTCCAATCACTTCTTATCCAACAGTATGTGGCAATCCCTACTCACATCAGTGACAAGACATGACAAAACTTATTCTCATGGCCTTCTTCTCATGGAAAAGCTCTGATTCAGAAATCATTTCAATATCTAATACCCCTGCTAAGCTTTGGGATCATATTACTATCTTATATTGTGGTATTGTAGGAACATTGATTTAGAAGACTGATACAGACTTCTCATAACCATAGGGAAAAGAAACAAAGAACAAGAAGAAATATGGAGACATCAATAGATTAGTACAAAATATGCTGGAAAGGAAGACAGACGGCAGTGACAGTAAAATAGATAGGAAAAATGAATAGTAGATATTCCAAAGAGGATTAAAGGCATATTACAAACACAGAGCAATTTCATGAAAGTACAAAGAAAGAATGCAAATCTAAAGTAGCAATTGTCAGACTATTTATTGCAAAATGTTTAGTTCTCAGGAGAAGACAAATTCTAAAAGTGGCAAGCATTTTTTAAAATATGAGATAGAGAAGTAAAAGGAATCTTAAAGGCTATTTAGTCAAGGACTTTACTTTTGACAATTCAGGCTCTCCTTATCTCTTGATTGAACTTTTGCAGAGGCATTCTAATTGGTCTTTCTGTCTCAAGTCTCTCTCACCACTTCAATACCTCCTCCACAGAGCTGTAAAAATACTTTCCCTAAAGTACAGGTATGACCACATTATCCTTCTATTCAATAAATGCCAGTGGCTTCCTATTACTTCCAGGATCAAATATGAAATCCTTTGTTTGGTGTTTTAAACTCTTCATAACCTAGTCCTGCCTACATTTCCAGTCTTCTTATACTTGATTCTCGTTTACACATTCCATGACCAAGTCTGCCCATTTGCTATTCCTCCAACATACCTTTGCACTAGATGTCCTTTGATCCTGAAATCATCTCCTCCTCACCTATATCTCTTAGAATCCCTGGCTTACGTAAAGACTCAATTCAAATCCTACCTCCTTCAGGGGGGCTTCTACTGGCCTACGTAGATGCTAGTACCTTCCTCTCTAAGGTCATCTTCCGTTATATGTGTGTATGCATGTAGTTGTGTTTACATACACATGTACATACATGCAGCTTCTAATTATTTATAGAATTTATCCCTCAGTAGAATGTGAACTCCCCAAGGGAAGACATTTGTTTTCACCTTTCTGTAGCATTTATAATACAGTATGGTACTTAAGAATGTGTAAGAAACTTGTATTGCCATGTGCTTCTAAGGTTCTGCCATAACTTTTTATTTTCCTTTAAAAATGAAATCTCTCTGGCAATAGACTTTTTTTGCTTTTTTTTTAAGAGGGCAGTTGGGGTTAAGTGACTTGCCCAAGGTCACACGGCTAGTTTTTGTGTTAAGTGTCTGAGGCCGGATTTGAACTCAGGTACTCCTGACTCCAGGGCCAGTGCTCTATTCACTGCACCACCTAGCCACCCCTGGCAATAGACTTTTAAAGGGGAGTTAATCCTTTTGTCTATTGCTAATATTGATTCCTCAGTGTTTTATAACCACTTATAATGAAGCTTAATTATTATGCTTTTCACTGATGCTAAAAATCAAAAGATTACCCTACAAAAAGATTTTGTAAACAAAGTAATGATTTATTTAACAACCAGCTTTCCAGCTAATATATCTATTACAATAATGTCAATATAGCATAGTACCTATCTTACAAGTCCTAGCCAGGGGTAGGGAACCTGTGGCCTCAAGACCATGTGCCAACGGTAGCCTTCTATGTCCTCAAGTGCAGCCCTTCACAGAAAGTGTGGATTGGTTCAAAGGGCTGAATTTGAGGACCTAGAGTGCCACATATGGCCTCAAGGCCAAGGTTCCCTATCCTTGTCCTAAATCAATGAGAGTATTAAAAAACTCAACAAAAATCTAGCCTTTTAACCAATTGTGGAAGGATGCAGTCTTTTTACAAAAATATATCAGTAAGACACCAGAATTTAGGAGAATAAAATAGAGCAAAAAATGTTTTAGTTGACAAACATGATACAAGGCAAATCAAAAACATGTTAACTGAATCCTAAAAGTTTAGATTTTGAAGACACCTCAAAGGTCAACTAGTTCTGGTCCCAAAATGTTAGACTCAGGAGGGACCTTAGAAATTATTTTAAAATTTAATAATTATTTAAATTATTTTTCATTATTCAATAAAGAAACTAAGCCACAAAGAGATGGTAAAATCTGTCCAAGCTAGCTGGTGGTCCAACCCTTTCCATTTTACAAATAAGAATAGAGAATAAGTACAAGAAACTTGCATAGTTCACATTGTAGTTAGAAATAGCCAGAAATCCAGTCTTCTAACTCTAGTTTACCATGTGTTGCCTTCTATTAAAATTCTAATATTATTTGCATCACTATATCATCTCTAATGTTTACAGAATTATATTCTATGCCCAAAATCACTGAACAAAAGAGAAGGTTTTTTCCATTAATCAGCTAGCATTTATTAGAAATCTATTCAGGTCTTATGTTAAGCACTTGGGATACAAAGAAAGAAAAGGGATTGTGCTTGTTCATCTTTAGGTTAAACATATAAAAACAGGTGTTAAAAAAATCAGAACAGGGAGAGGTCAAATAGTTAAAGGAGGAACACTCTTTGATTACATTTAACTGTACATTAAGAAGAAAAACTATTAGCCCTATTAGAGACAGAATGGTGCCTGGTTAGGAGAGTGGCTTTGGTATCAAAGGACCTGGGTTTACATTCTATCTCGGCTGATTACTTACCTGTGGGACTGTGAGCAAGTCAATTAGCCTCTGGTCATTGGTTTTCCCACCTGTAAATAAAGGGGCTGAACTAGATGGCCTCTAATTTCCTGATCAACTGTAAAACTATGATCTTGCATAGTCTTGTTGGAGCAATCTCAGGCAGCCTTTTGAATGGTGACACAAATAGACTAGATGAATTTTTTTTGTCTTAAACAATAACACTAGTGTGAATGTAAGATCACAACATTGTATAGTTAGAGCTGGAAAAGATATTAGCGTCTAATTCAATGCTGCCATTTTACAGGTGAGGGTGTTGGAGTCTAGAGAGAAGCTAAATTACTTGTCCAATCACAAAGGTTGGAAGTAGCAGGGACTTGAATTCAGGTATTCTAACAGTATGCCTCATGTTCTTTCCACTGTACCACAGTAATATCCTCAACATAATTGAAAGATCAGAGAATTAAAAGAAATAATGTGTGAATATTTAAAAAAGGTGAGCTTGTTCAGAAACCTGGTCATTGCATCACTAGCATTTTGTAAGGAAAGGAGTGCTCTGATTGGCTGGTGAAAAGCATCATTGTGTGATGAACACCTAATACAACATCCACTTGCCCTAATTCTAGGCATGGTCTAAGTAATCTCGCAGAAGGCAAAACCAAGTTCAATGGGTAGTTGTTGAAAAATAGTCAAATTTATGTTTTACATCAGGAAGATCTTTCTAACAACTAGAGTATCCAAAATTGAAATGAACCAACTCAAACTGGCTTTGGTGTCTTTGCTCACACAACACTCCTTTCAGAGCCCTTCTCAGATTTACAGCTATAAGGGAGCCAAGAAGTCATCTAGTCCAATTCATTCATTTTACAGATGAGGATATTAAGGCGATGAGGATATTAAGGCATAGAGTAAAGTAACTTGCACAAAACTTACTCTATTAGTAATTTTTAGGACTGATACAGGA